>QXEO01000406.1:4592774-5169447 GCA_007115705.1 Dactylis glomerata | reverse complement strand
TTCTTTAACTCCACTAATTCAGCTGGGTTCATACGATAGGGTCGTTGGGCGATAGATCCAGTTCCGGGGATAAGCTCAATGATAAACTCAATATCCCGATCCGGTGGCATTCCGGGTAGCTCATCGGGAAAAACATCCGGATATTCACAGACGATGGGAACTTGCTCTAAAGTTGGTCCTGAGATACTCTTATGACATCAGGTGGTTTGGGTTGGTTTTACTGACACGTGCTTCACTATACTTCCAGTGCTACTCTTCACAGTGATGGTTTTCTTGGCACAATCTATCACTCCTTGATGGGCGGACATCCAATTCATACCAAGAACTACTTCCAAACCTTTGGTTCCCAATACTATCAAATTGGCTAGGAAAGCGACTCCATGAATTTCTATGGGAACTGCCAAACAGTTCCACTCAGACCTTGTTGTTGACCCAGGTATTTGTACTAACATGGCATGCTTCATAGGTTTTGGGTGTAGTCCACTTTTATCAACAAATAACTTAGTGACAAACGAGTGTGAAGCTCCAGAATCAAACAGAACTCTTGCAGGAGTAGATTTAACAAGGAACATACCCAGCACAATGTCGGTGGCTTCCTAAGCTTCTTCAACGTTCATGTGATTCAGACGGCCTCGAGAGTGAGGCTGGTTCCTTGGTGGATAATTTTTGCCATTTCCGACACGGCGCTGCTGCTGAGCAGGAGCAGTGGTCTTGGATGCATCATTCAGCTTCTTGGGGCACTCATTGGAGTAGTGCCCTTTTAGTCCGCACTCATAACAGGTAACTCCAGACTTGTCACCAGGTTTGGGTAGCACAGGGGCGCCATTTGGCCTTGGAGTATTGGTGTTGAAGTTGTTGCCACTAGGTCTTGGGGGTGCACGGTTGAAGTTGTTGCCGGGTGGACGGTTGGGATAGTTGGGACGTGGAGCTTGTGCAGGTGGCCTCATAGGTCTAGGGGCGAAACCCATGGGTGGATTTCCTCTTGGCCTCTGCGAGTTGCTTGAGTTGCCTTGATACATCATACGGCGCTTGCGGTTCTCTACAGCTTGCTTGAGTTTGCCTTCCATCTGAATGGCAGAGTCAACCAATGACTCCAGGTCGGCAAAGTGAATGCTGACCAAGACACATTGCATCTCATCATGAAGTCCATCCAGAAACCTTTCTTGTTTCTTCTCCGTGGTGTTGGTGTCATCTGGGGCATACCTAGACAAGGTAAGGAACTTGTCACGGTAATCCACCACAGATAGGAAACCTTGCTTCAGATTTCTGAACTCATCTCTCATCCTTTTAACCAATCCCATCGGAACATGGGCTTTGCTAAACTTGCTCTTGAATTCCTCCCAAGGCATCACATAACCGGGGGCTTGCATTGCACGGGTGCTATCCCACCAAGCTCTTGCGGCTCCAGCAAGATAGTGGGTGGTGTACAAAACCTTCTCATTTTCACCAACTTCGGCGACTGCCAAATTGTTTTCCATAGTGTGAAGCCAGTCATCCGCATCTAAGGGCTCTTCAGACTTAGTGAACATAGGAGGGTTGGTGTTTTGGAAATTCCTTAACTTGGATCGGTGATCACCATTGCCATTGTTTTCTCCTTCACCATTGCCATTGCCATTGCCATTGTTGTGGTTCATTGCCATCTGGGTTAACTGCTGAAGAGTGGCCAAGTTAGCTTGGCGCTCAGCTCGGGCTGCTTCCCAGTCTTCCATGATCAACCTTAGTAGTTCGGCCATTTCCGGGTTCGGGGGTGGGGGTGCTCGCGGCATCTGAAGATAAGGTGTGTAAGACAAGAGGGAAAAACAAATTTTGCTAAGATTTAAAGGTAACATGGATGATGCAATTTTTGTCTTACTAAGGCCTTAAGGGCCAAATTCATATTTCATTCAACACTCATCAAACATATCATACATACAAGTTCACACATTACAAATGGTTTACATCAAACCATTGCGACTCGTCTACTAGAGAAGGGGATACAACTCACACCTACACGAAGTGAAAATAGAGTGGAACTCGTAACTAGATAACACGCAGATCTCTGATCTAAACAGCGGGCTCCTCGGGGTCTTCCTCCTCATCACTCACAATGAATCCGTTATGCCCACCATCTTCCGGATCATCAAGGTCCTCCATGAAGTCATCCTCATCACTAATGAGGGCATTATCCTCCTTGCGGAGATCAATGCCTTCCTCCTCACCAAGGTGATCCTCAAGACTTTCAATGTACTCAGTCAGCTCAGCCACATTGGCCTTCAACTCCTCCATGTCCCGATCCTTCTCATCGCGCTGGCGACGAAGGCTCTTGCGCTCCTTCGCAAGTATCCTGATAGTGCTCCTCGCCTCCACCAGTGCGAAGTGCTCGAGGTTGGCCTTGGTACGGGCACGATCGGCCTCCTGCTGAGTCGATGTAGGTACTCGGCTCATTCTGCCCGGGCATGTTTGCGGGACGTCCATCCGCATCACGCCGAGCAAAGTTCCTAAAGTGCTCTCCCTGAACCTCCTCAACATGCAGTCCGCACAAGCGGGCGTGCATCTCCTGCATTGCTCGGACCAAACCATCGACCCAAGTGTTCTCCACAAGCTCGAACTTAATCCTTGGAGAACCCAAATTCCCCTTCTTGCCACGGCAACTGGCCCTGATAAGCCACCGTAGCTCTCCGTCTGGGTGCTCATTGAGCACGGCTCCCTTGAACTCCGGATACAAACGATCCAAGAACAAGATCAGGGTGGTGAGGTCGCGCTCGAAACAAAGGCTGCCACCATGGCCCAACTGGTAGTGCTCAACGAATACCGGGGCCATCTACAAAATTTTAGATTAGATTAAGTTAGTGAACAACTTAAGTGTGCAAAATTTTAAGTAGGCAAAACTAAAGTATGTATAAAACTTTGCAAACAGATAGGGAAGACTAAGCAAATTTCAAACCATTTCTTAACTCCTTGCTTTTATAAAGGTTTCATTTAACGCCCATTCTAACTAAGGTCTCCTATGGTCAGCCTAGGCTCTGATACCAACATGTGACGACCTCAAATTTGATAACAAATTCGAAGTGCCCGTTATGTATTCCACCGCAATCCCAGAACCATTGTTGCGATATACATAACATAGTTGGTAACCAGTTCCATAGACATTACAATACGATGGTTCAAATACAATGGTCACATAGACCAAGTCACATTACAACCAATATAGCAGCGGAAATAACGTCTTCGGGGTCCATGCCTTCACCTACAGGCAAGGGCGACTCATGGAGACGAGCTTAGTTCTGGTACTCTTCTTCATACCCTTCCTCCTGATACTCCTCCCCATAGTCTGGCCAAGTTGATAGCCAGGGACACAGCCATGAGAACATTGGCTGCACTCGCAAACCATCTTATAAATGAAATGATGAGGTAGATATGCAAGTTTAGTATAGTGGACTAAGCACTAAGTTTCTTTGCAAAAGCTAGTTTTATTTCCCCAGAATGTTCATTGGTAGAAAAGAAGTTTAGTTCTCTAAGTTCAATCTAAAGAGGAACTTCAAGTGTGTCAACATCAAGTTCAAGTCAAGTCAATTCAATTCAGATCCTTCACCAATCTCACCATGGTTATTTTTATCTTTGACAAAAGTCAAGTAGAGCTTGCCAACTGTCCATGACCGCGGACGCGGCTATTCGAATAGTTTTACACTCTGCAGAGGGTGTACACTTTACCCACACCATCCGACTACTCATCGTGTGGGCAACTTCCCTGCATAACGACATATGCCACGACAAGCAGCCGACCATTAATGTTTCACCTGCTCGCCTTAGCATAAACACTACCGCCTAGAGATGTACCCCTCAACACCGGAGTTCCAAGAAGCTGTCCGGAGTGTGCAAAGTTCCCAGCCACTTGATCCTCCGGATGCCACTAACCGAGGTAGAGTTCTACTACGGCAGTACATTTTCAATGAGGGCTCTTCGGCTTGTACCCCAACCACCTATGAAGAGGAGGACAAGGCGAAACTCGGCTGCAGCCAAGGGTGCCCTGGAAAAGGAGTCCCTGGTCGGACTTCCATTTACATTTGTAGGGTCTACATTAAGGCGAAACAAACTACTCCACTAAGCCCTGTCCCATACCAGGATAATGTGGTCGTACTGTATGGCTGGCTCACATAGTACATCACTCATTGTCATTTCGCAAAAATACATTCCATAGTTCTTAGTCAAGATTATTTTTCCTCCATAAACCATCATGTAGGAGAAACCTCTAATGCGAGTGTTCCAGTTCAAGTCACCCATTTTCAACGAGGGTTCCCCTTATAAGACCTCAGTTTTATTAGCGACTAAGCAACTAGTATGAGTGATGATACCACTAAGTAAGGTTGGATAAACTCAGCTTGATGCTCTTGCTAAGCAAGATATCACTATCCATCTATCATTCTACTCTAGCAATTCAATCATGCAATTTACTTAAAACAGATAGAATGCAATAGTAAAACTAGGTATTTGGAGTATGATTCAAAAGATGGCTTGCCTTGGTTGGCAAAGTGTCTGGGGTATTCTTCTTCTTCTTGATAATAATCCCCTCCAATATCCTCCTCGGCAATACTAGCGTCTAATAACGAATAAACACAAAGCACATCATCACTACACAATGCTAACAACACCCCAAGCATACATACTTGTTTTCAAGCAATCTCATTCCTGTTTGATTTTATTTGAATTATGTTGCAAGTTTTCTCCCAAGTTTTCATGAAGTGTGCAAGTTAGGGTTTCTACTAAGTGCCATGTGTTGTTCACTTTCTAAGCATTGGTATTGGTTTAGGGGTACTAAGACTAGTTCAAGTGGAGAGGGATTGACTAAGTGAAATGGGCAAAGAGGGCAAAATTAATTCTAAGTGTGTGATAGGGATCTATCATTTTATGTTACAAGATAGGCTTGGGTTAGGGTCTAAATGGGTACCACTAACAAGGTTTGAGTTGATTAAGGTTGAGCTAAACAGTAGACAAGTGGATTAGTGGGGTCACATTTCAATTTTCAAGATTTTAGGAGGTTTAAATAAATCTCTAGAATTTTTCTAGGATTAATAAGGCTATGGTCACACTATTCTTATCTATTTAAATTCCTAGCTCAAATTGAATTCTAACCAGTTCTATAGTGTAGGGCATTTTACAAGCTTTCCAATGACATCTTATTTGCTAAATTTGAACCTCTGAATCTCCGGGAATTTGAATTTGAAACTTGCAGTAATTGACAAATAACAAAAGGGTTCATCCATAAAAAAATATATGGACGGACTGAGTTTGAACGGGCCAGGAAACTAAGTTGGGCCGGCCCAGCTAGGGATCCCGGGCGGCGCTGAAAAAAAAGGGTTAGCTGACAGGCGGGGCCCGCCTGCCAGTTCACTTAAACGAATCGGTATCGGGCTTCTTCCTGGGCGCTACGGGGATGGAAATGAGAGGGAGCTACTGGGAGGAGGGCGGTGACGGGGAGGCTCACCGGCGGCGACGGGGAGCGGCGGCGAGGGTGCAGGGCGGCTGCGGGGGATCTCCTCCGCCACCTCCCACAGGCACAGCGCCGGGGAAAGCTCAGAATCGCCGGGAACGGGCGGTGCTCTGCGGAGCGGTCGAGGTCGGCGAGCTCGACGTAGGGCACGGGAGAGAGGGAGACGTTGTCTAGGGAGGTGCTGGGGATGGTGTGGTTCTTTTCAGGGAAGAAAGGGGGCTTTTTATAGGCGGGAGAGGGAGCACCGGCGAGGTCCAGTGGCGGCCAGTACACCGTGTGTGTCGGCCATCGGAGGGGCAAGGCTTGGTTCTGGCGTGGGCGGCTGGCTGCGGCGTGTTGTAGGAGTGTCCTGGCGCGATGGGAGGTGTCGAGGTGGTCTGGTTCAGAGGGGGACATGGGAGGGGTCCGGGGTGTTCTTCCTCCATGCCTTCCATGTCTCATGGCCGTGGTTTGGGCAGGGGAGACAAGGGATCGACAAAGGAGAGTCCAGGGCACTGCTTGAAGGTCAGGGACTAGGGCTAGGGCTGCCAACCACTGTTGCAAACAGTTGTTTCGATTTTGTGTGATTTCTGCCCAGAACGTGTTGGACGAAATGCCCGCATGAAATCAAAATTTGAATTTTTGAAAATTTCCAATTGGGTTGGTCATTATATTGGATAGGGACTCTAAAACAATTTTTGTTAGGTCAAGAGGTGGTGTTTTGCTCCAGGGCTATTTTGAATTTGGGGTTGTCATATGATTCAGATTCAAAGTTTAGCAGATGATTGAGTCAAGCTCTGATTTGAATTTTGGGTAGATACTTGTTGGTTGAGGTAGTATGTGACTTGGTGAAGCTCAACTAATTGGCCAAACACTGAGGTGAGTTGTAGACTTCTTATTCTAAGGGCTCAAAGTAGGGTAATCAAACAGATTTCCTAGATCCTCTTATTCTTCTCTTTTTCTTTAACATTTTCATTTCTAGTTTATTTGGTTTCTATAATTCTTCTCAATTGCTTCTGTTGGTTAACTTAGAATTAACTAACCAATGCACAATCAAAAATAACACACATGAAATCATAGAATACATATAAAAGAAAATACATGTATGCATAAAATAATAGATAAAAAGTTTTATCTGGGTCCAAAATTTGGTACTTTATTTAATAAGAAGTGGTTTACAATTTCTGAGTTGTTACAACAAGGGTATAGACAATAGAGCCCATCAGTTGAGTACCCCTAAGGCCCGTTAAGCTAGGCCCAATTATAATATTAGTCAAAATACGAGCTCATGTCATATATCGATATTGTAATCTGTATCGGATCCCACCCGATCCTTGAGACATGGCCACCTATATAAAGGGGCCAGGAGGGGACGGTGTGGGACATATTGAAAGCAAGACAGGTTCTACACCCACGTTTACTTTCATTGCCACCTTGTTTGACTGAGTTTACTTTCGAGTTCATCCGACGCCCTGTCTCCCCGATCCTAAGTCCTTCATCTAGTACATTTGTCGAGTTAACCCTCATCAATTGGCACTGACCGTGGGGATCAGGGGCATCGGCATCATGCACTCGCAAGTCGACAAAATTCAGATACCCTTCGGAACCGTCAATTTTCAACCCCACCAGTCAAGTTTCACGCAAGTATTTGAGAGTATGGATCAAGATATGGATTTGACGATCGGAAGTCTAAACTTTCGCGTCGGATCACTAGGTTCTATTCGCCTTTCAGACCCGGCAAAAACGGTTCTGTTGGTAAGTGAACCCGAGAGAGTAGCAATGTCAGAATCATCAGAAGGCTTTTCCAGCGAGGTAAACTCGCCGGTCAGCTTAGTAGAAGCAAAAGAAGGAAAAATCGCAGGAGGCGATGAAACCATGGAGAATTTTGACTTAGAAGTGCAACTCGAAGATCTCATGATCTGCCACACTGACACCTCAGATCAATCAACAGACACCTGGAAAACGGGACTAGAACTTTTTGAAGATGACAAATCGATCTTCTCAAGTCACAACAGCAAGCTCGACAATCGGTATCAGATACTCGCCATCACAGGAGATAACTCAGAAGAACTCGACGACAACAACAACCCAGTGCTTAATCCAGCAAATATAAACAGAGGGGCAAACCACTTAGCAGAAGGAGAAACCGCTGACTCCCTCGCAACAAGGGTAAAAGTTCAACTATCAGAAGATGAGTGGAGAACAATAAATACAGCCGTGGAGCACGGCACACCAATACCAACAAATTCCAGCCAAAACATGCTTTTGGGATACCATTACGCCCTAAGGCAGCAGGCGAAGCAATTAGCAAAGGAAAGCATTGAAATACAGAAAAGGAAGGACTCAGCCATTGCAGCAAGCGATGCTGCTCGCAGAGCACGTAGTGATGCATCGTACACAAACAGAAGGCATCATCGACATGGATCGAGATATGAAAATATCGGGTACTCAGAAAGGCAAAGTATCTCGAAAAACCTCGACTCGTCCTTCCTATCGGTCGACGATCAAGGAAATATTATACCAAAAACTCCTGAAGCAGCATTGGTGGCAGCTCAAGCATACCTGCATACAACACGACCAAACCTAGGAGACCCGAGGGAACATATGCATCACGTAACACTAAATGGATTGAAGATGGTAGGCAACAAATTATCAGCAAAAGAGGAGGAGGCATATCGCAACAAAGGAACACATAAACCAAGATCACCACGCCATCACAACAGTCCTCGGCAAAGAAGTAGAAGTCACCGATCTAGGACACCGTCACCAGGACGATACAATAGTCCATAGAACAAAGGAACCCGACGATCCAGAACCCCCAACAGAACATATGACTACGAGGATGATGAAAAGGAGATGGGGGCGCCATGCTTTACCCATAGGGTTCGCATCACGCTAGTACCCAAAGGTTTCAAATTACCCCATGACCAACAAAAGTACGACGGATCGCAGGAGCCACAGTCACGGCTTTCAAATTATCTACAAGCAGTAAAACTATTAGGAGGAACCAGGGAAACAGTAATACAAAGTTTGCAATTACACCACACCGGTGCAGCAAGGTGATTGTTAAGCAAACTAGAAAAGGAAACAATTGGACGCTAGGAGGAGCTCACAAAACAATTTACAAGCAACTTCAAGTCATCATACAGGAGGCCAGCATCCATAGAAGAAGTCAAAGCCTGCATGCAGCAACGGGGGGAGACATTAAGAGCATATATCCAAAGATGGAGTATAATCAAAAATTCGGCAGTCAAAGTCTCGGATGAAAGAGGAATAGACGCATTCATAGTCAGGTTACGATGAGGAGACCTAGTCAAAGAGATGGACAGAATCAAGCCAACAACAGTATAAAATCTAATGGATGTGGCGAACAGGTTCGCAGATGGAGAAGATGCGTGCAACAATAAACGCACGCGATCACCAAAAGATGACAGAGGAAACAGATACGGAGGTCAAAGAAGAAGATCCCGCAATTACGACAATTACGGCTCTCACAGCCAAGTAGCCGCAGGTTACAAAGACAACAGCTACCAAGGCAACGACCATAAAAGTTTGGGATACCGTAGCTACGGGAAAGAAGATTACAAAAAATTTCCGCCAAGGGAATCCAGAGAGTACAACCCATCACCAGAAGATATGCTCAACGGACCATGTCGTATTCATTCTACGTTCGTCGATGGGAAGTGAGTATCTAGACATGCAATGAAAGATTGCACCACATTCTGGAAACTACAAGAAGCAGCACTTAACAAGCAAGCCGAGGCAAAACGGCAGGGATACGAAGGAAACACAAGCAACACACCTGCAACCCAACAAGGAAACAGTGGAGCTCCCAAGGGCCAAGATCAATCAAACCAGGGACGCGACAACGATGAAGGATATGTTCCATCTAAAGGGCACATCACAGCAACGATACAACCAGTGCCCAAGTCGAACAAGGAGGAGAAAAGTATAACTCGACAAGTTAACCTCGCAATAACTTCACCTCCAGCAACAACGGAATATCTACATTGGTCAGAGCAACCCATAGAATTCAGCAGAGACGATCACCCAATAACAATACCTCGGCCAGGAAACGCGCCCTTGGTACTCAAAGCTCAAATAGGGACGTACGATGTTGACAGAATATTCATGGATGCAGGAAGTGGAATAAACTTAATCTACGCAAAAACCCTACGGGCAATGCACATTTCATTAGAGTTCCTGAAGCCAACAGATTGCTCCTTTCACGGAATAGTCCCAGGGAGCGCTAACTATCCGATTCGTCGAATAGCACTCAACGTTTGCTTTGGAAATCGGCAAAATTACAGAAGGGAGAAACTTGACTTCGAAGTCATGGACTGGCCATCGCAATATCATGCGATCCTCGGGAGACCCGCATTTTTGCGATTCATGGCAGTGCCACACTACACTTATCTGGTACTAAAAATGCCAGGACCCAAAGGAATTATTACGATCAAAGGAAGCTTCGAGTTATCAGACCTATGCAACAAGGAATTTCACAAGATGGCCCAAAACTTCGGCATGATGGCAAGCTACGGGGAACCTAACTACAAAACAAAAAGCACGACTACAGGAGTCACGCAGCAACTCGAAGGAAACCCCAAGGAACCAAAAGTAAAGAAACCTCGGGTATAGCCACCAGAGCAAGAGAAGTCTACAGGAGAAGAAGAGAAGACTCAAGCGACATAGGCGAATAAAGAGAGTAGGAAAATAAGGCTGTAAAAGCCACGAGTCATTCCAGGGCAATGCCCTCTAGATCTAGAACACAGGTCATAGGCCGGATCTCTTGGGTCATCCCATGTATCTTACATTATACGCATAAATAAAAGACAAAAGTTCCTCTTATTTGAGTTTACGTGTCTTCAAAAGTTGCGGTAAGCGCACCAACATACACACAAAGTGCAATGCTTTGAGGATAAAGAATCCTGACACAAAAAAGTTAGAAAGCAGCAAACTCTCGCATTATACGCACACAAATATTACATCAATGACTGATCAGAATCGTTTACGCCCAAATGATCTAAATAATGATGCTCGTGGAAAAACGCGGCATCCTCTTGAAGCAACCTAGCTATAAGTCTCCTAGCTGGTTGGAGGGTAGCATCCATATGAACTCGCAGCTGAGCTCCTCCCGAAGGCAAGCTTAGTGACATGGAAATAAAATTGAGCCTCGGGTGCCACTTGCGTGTCCAACCAAGTGCAAAATTGGCGCCAGCCACTAAGTTAAGTTCTATCAGGCGATGAATGCGCTGAGTAGACCTAAAAACAACAAGCAGCTACGGAAAAGTTCCAGGAAGAGGATTACGAGGAAGCATGACGGAATGCATGGTAGTCAGAGATTTTCGACAACCATCAACCGCTTCTCCAATGTGTTGAGCACGATCTTGGAGAAGCACAATAGCACCACGGCGCCGGGGATCAGACCAAAAAGACTCCACCTGATGATCTCTCAAGAGCTGCGATCCGTTCAGAAACACAGCGAGCTTCACTAGCGAAGTCCAAGCAAGTACCTACAGTAATAAAAATCATGGGCCAGCAGCATTGCAGCAAAAAAGCAAAAGAGGAAAGTGGCAGGAAAACTTACATCGCAGCAACTCACAAGCAGACTCGACAATACCAACGAGAAAGGAGTCGCACTCCTCCAAATGTACAATTTTAGCTGTCAGACTCGACACCTTATCTTCGAGTATGGATATCTGCTTCATAAAACCGCAAGATTTGCTGGCTTTATCCATAGCCATCTGCGCTTGGCATTTTGACAAAGTCAAACAGCTCTCAAGATCTGCAATCCTTGAAGAATACTCAGTACATCGGCAAGAAGGATGAGGAGGCGACGAAGCTCCGGAGTCGAAAGCATCGGCAGAAGATGGAGCTTGACCGCGACCAGATAATTT
The DNA here is from genome assembly GCA_007115705.1 of Dactylis glomerata. Classification (NCBI taxonomy): domain Eukaryota; kingdom Viridiplantae; phylum Streptophyta; class Magnoliopsida; order Poales; family Poaceae; genus Dactylis; species Dactylis glomerata. Next base: position 5,158,104 of record QXEO01000406.1, on the reverse strand, counting down.
ACCAGCACGCATAGGCTAGAAGGCAAAAGAAAAAGAAGAGAGGAGCATCTCAGAAGCTAAACCGAACACGACATTTCACAAAAGAGGATATATTTACAAAAGCATAAGCCCTCTGACTAAAGTTCTCGGGCTACATGCGACTAAAGAGTTTGCTACATCTGAATAAAACTAAAAATTACAAGGGAGGCCAAGTCTACGCCACCTCGGCCTCACGATCCACAGCAGAAGTAGGCATAGTAGAAGCAGCACCAGCGTCGGGAGGAGGCACAGACCCACTTGTCGCCGAAGTCGAAGAAATCAGCGTCGTACCGGTCGTGGAAGCCGCCAAAGGGGAAATCATTGACACGATGCCTGGTGCATACTTTTTCACTTTCTCGAAGAAGGCCTTCAGTTCTGCACGGGGATGGCCGGGGGAAGAGCTCACTTTCTCCCAGTTAACCTCCTCACCATGCGCATATGAAAATGCAATGCCCCCCTCGGCACCTCGCTTCAAGGAGAGACCCTTCATAGCAAGTATGGGGTCATCAGAGGTGTCGAAGGCTTTGGCAAGATTCTTCAAGTCCGGCACATTCTCCTTTTGCTTGGGCCATAACCCGACAAAAATCCGCATAAGTACGTGGTTAACCAACTCAAAGATTTCCTGGACATATATCCAGTTCGCTTCCAGCAAGCTAACCGCGGCCAAGAGAGGATCGTTGTCTGGTTGCAAAGTCGACACAGACACTTCACTATATTCTGCAAAGCCAAGGAAACAGCAAACAACAGAAATGGAATACATCAGCAAGTATAAGAGAGCAAGAAAACCAACAAAATGAAAGAAAGTTATAGTATGTACCTCCAGCAGCAGTAGACATCTGGTTCAACCGCTCAGCCATGGCCTATTTCCGCTGGAGGTGCTCCTTGTTAGCATTAGCCAGGTCCTTTTCTGCTTTCTTCGCCTTAGCCAATGCTGACTTAGCAGACTTCTCAGCATTGACCTTGGCAGCAGTGGCGGCATCAAAAGCTGTCCTGGAAGCTTCAAGTTCAGCCTCCAGCAACGAAACGCGAGCATTGGCTGCCTTTAGAGCACCTGAGTTTAACAAAGAGGAAAGAAAAAGTCAAGCAAAGAAGCAAAGTCAGGCATGCAAAGATAAGCAAGTATTGAAAATGAGATCTACCTTCAGAAGCCTTAGCAACTTTGAGGTACTCGACACATTCATTGCCCAAGTTGACAAATCTCTTCATCAGGTTCTGTCCAGAAAATAGGACGTGAGTATCAAAACGCTAAAAGTTGAAGTAAATATAAAAGTATATTTACGCACGTCGTCGAAGGAGCTTGTGGACTGATGGGCCTCAAGGGTACCACCGGCGTCGGACGCTTTCTTCAAGCGCCCAGAACTACGAACACTAACTACCTTTTTGATAGGCTTTTTCGAAGCTTTTTGAGGTTTCGCTGCTGGATCGACCTCTTGTGGCAGCGGCTCGTTGATGACAAGAGTATCAGCGATAGGGGCAGCAGCAGCAGCAAATCTCTTCGGGTTCTCCTCGTCACTGAGAAAAGGAGAAAAATACAAAGTCATCTATCAAGGTCGATAATAAGAAGCCAAATATATGAAAACAAACAGATGAACACTCACGGGTCCATGAAGTCGAAGAGTTCTCCGCCGTCCTCTGGCACGAAGGATTCCCCGGCCACAGTCTTAGGGGCAGAGGCACTGGAAGAAGCAAAATCTTTGAAATGTTTCCTCTTCTTGTCCATGACAAGGTCTTCAAAAAGCGCAGGAGGAGGTGACGTCGTTGAACTGGTCCTTTCCAGCGAATCTTCGCCTTCGTCTCCATCTTGGCTGTTGATACGTCAATTTTGCATCACTATTTTGTATCATAATTTACTGTTATTCATTGATATATTTCATATTTAGAGATGATACTTATGTTATTTCCTCTATTTTTACATGTTGATGATCATTAGGGGATTTGCTGCTGGAGTCAGGATTCTGCTGGAAAAAGGACCATCAAGGGACCATATTTTGAAGATCGGGAAAATTCCAGAAAAATGCCAGGAAATTATATTTTTCCAAAAGACTCCGGAAGCCAGAAGGAGGAGTCGAGGGGAGCCAGAGGGCAGCCTCACACATAGGGGGCGCGGCCTGGCCCCTGGCCGCGCCAGCCCTGTGTGAGGGCGCCCTGGCCCACTCCAGGTCTCGCCCCTTCGCATACTTCATCGTCCCCAAAAACCTAAGTTAGGGGGCTCAGAGTTAGACATAGCCGCCTTTGCGGGGCGGAAAACACCAGAGAGAGAAAAGCTCTCCGGCAGGCAGAAATCTGCCGGGAAATTCCTTCCCGGAGAGGGGAGATCGTCACCATCGTCATCACCATCGCACCAGACTTCATCGGGATCATCATCATCATCATCATCTCCATCACCAGCACCTTCATCTCCACCATCACCACGCCATCCCGCTGTAACATCTTGAGTTGGATCTTGTTATATTCTTAGGGGAAACTTTCTCGGTGTTGATTACTCTTGTAGTTGATGCTATTGAGTGGAACTGTTGAATTAAGGTTTATGTTCAGATTGTTATTTACCATTATTTCACCTCTGATCATGATCCATATGATGTATTGTGGGTAGTTCGTTTAGTTCTTCAGGACATGGGAGAAGTTAAGATGTTAGTAGTGAATTATTGTTGAGAAATATTTACTAGTTTGATATTGTTGTGGTGCTATTTCACTAGTGGTGTCATGTGAACATCGACTACATGATACTTCACCATTTATGGGCCTAGTGAGATGCATTGCATATTTGGCTACCAATTGTGGGGTTGCTGGAGTGACAGAAACCTAAACCTCCGTTGGGAAACCATTGCACCAGGGAGCGTAGGATCTTAGAGTTTAAGGCTGTGGTTAGATTTATCTTAATTACTTTCTTGTATTTGCGGATGCTTGCAAGGGGTATAATCACAAGTGTGTATTTATCCTAGTAAGGGTAGTGCGCTAGCACAGGTTTACCCCCATAACACTTATCAAACCAATAAAGACTATTTAGCGGTATGAAGCGAAAGCTCTTGACGGAATCTCCCGTGTGTCCTCGAGAACGTTTGGTTATTATAATTTACACAACCGGCTTGTCCTTTGCTAAAGAAAGGATTGGGCCACTTGCTGCAATTGTTACTACTATCTTTTACTTACTCGCACTTTATTTATTTGTATTACCAAATACCCCTGAAAACCTGTTTGCTAGTATTTACAGTGAAACCCTGATCAAAACCACTAATCAACACCTTTTGCTCCTCGTTGGGTTCGACACGCTTATTTATTGAAAGTACTACGATACACCCCCTATACTTGTGGGTCATCAATACTATTTTCTGGCGCCGTTGCCAGGGAGTGTAGCGCTATTGAAGAGTGGATTTGGTAAAGGTAACCGTCGCTGTGAGTATTGTTTTTATTTTGTCTTTTATTTTTATTTTATTCTGCTATGGAGAATTCTCCATTTGGTTTCCTATTTGGGAACACTTCTACCACTGCTGCACATGTGGATGAACCACCACCGCCACCACCTGCTGAAGTTGATCCTTTTAAAATACCTATGAAAATTGTTGGGCGTGTTATGGATAACTGCTATTCAGGGGATGGAACTGTCCATCCAGGTGATCATTTACTATTTATACATGAATTTTGCGAGTTGTTCAGGTGTGCAGGTATTTCGCCAAGCTAGGTCAAGAAGAAATTATTCTCTTTATCATTGAAAGGCAGAGCTGTGGAGTGGTATCGACTACTCCAAGATGGTCTATCTATGGCATGGGAGGACATTGTACCTCTCTTTTATTCCAAGTTTTATCCTCGAAGTGAAATTCATAAAGACCATAATCGGATATATAATTTTTGGCCTCATGATGGAGAAAGTATTGCCCAAGCATGGGGGAGATTGAAGTTACTAATGCTCAAATGCCCCATTCATGAGCTCCCCAATAATATTGTTATTGATAATTTTTATGCGCGGCTTACTCCTCCTGATAAGGATTATTTGGATGCTTCTTGCTTTGGATCATTTACTCATATGAAAGAAGACGCTAAGTGGAAACTTCTTGACCGTATACAAGAGAATGCTGAAGGATGGGAAAATGACAAAGGTAGGAAGATAGGTATAACCTATGATTATGAATGTATTAAAACTTTTATGGGAACCGATGACTTTCATAGTGTTAGCATTGCTTATGGTCTTGATTCTCAAATACTTGCTAATTGTCTTAAGGCTTTTGCCTCTTATCTCGATATTCCAAAGAAAGATTGGAACAAATATCATGCGCCTTATAAAGATTCCATTAGTCATATTCCTGCTGCAGCTACTGAAGTTTGTACTATTGATAGCATTGTTCCTAAACCTTATTTTGAGAAGACACCTTTCCCTGCTAAGATAAAGAAGTATTCTAGTTTGGTAAGTGTGTCTAATAAAAGTACTAAGAAAGCTGTAGAACCTGATGAGCAAATTACTATTAAGTCTCCTGTAGCTATATTGAAGGATCTTGTTACTAAAGATGTAGGGGATGAATATATTCTCTTTTGTGAAGATGCTTCTAACATTCTCTCACATCCTAAAAAGCATAGGAAAACAAGTGTTCCTGTTATTTCTGTCAGGATTGGAGATCATTGCTATTATGATTTATGTGATATTGGTGCTAGTGCGAGTGCTATTCCTTTAGAGCTTTACAAAGAAGTTATGCACGAGATTGGTGCTTGTAAACTTGAAGATATTGATGTGGTTGTTTAGCTTGCTAACAGAGAGACTGTTTGGCCTCTTGGTATTGTTCGAGATGTGGAAGTTCTTTGCGTTAAGACTAAATACCCCACTGATTTCCTAGTACTTGGTAAGGAGGCTAGTAAAACTTGTCCCATTATTTTTGGTAGACCCTTTTTGAACACCTGTGGCGCCGTGATAGACTGTAAGAAGGAGAAAATTTTCACTAAGTTTAATGGAGAGTCTTATGAGTTTAATTTTTCTAAGTTTGCTAAGACTTCTTATGTAAATGAAACGCCTAATGAAAATTTTCGAGTTGAACAGCTTGCTTCTATTGCTCTTGCTCCTAATAATGCTTTGCAGCAATTCATGGAAGATCATGAAAGTGATGTTTTCAGTAAGGAAAGAGAAGAGATTGACGACATTTTCCTTCATCAACAACCATTAATCAAGCACAATTTACCTGTGGAGGATCTTGGTACCACTTTGCCGCCTAAGGAAGATCCTATTTTTGAATTAAAACCTTTGCCTGATAATCTTAAATATGCCTATATAGATGATAAGAAAATATATCCTATTATTATTAGTTCTAAACTTTCAGGAAAGGAAGAAGAAAGATTATTGGAGATATTGAGGAAACATCAAGGAGCTATGGGATACACTCTTGATGATTTAAAAGGAATTTGCCCCACTTTATGTCAGCATGCCATTAATATGGAGAAAGACGCGAAGCCAGTTGTGGAGCATCAACGCCGCTTAATTACCAAGATGAAGGATGTGGTAAGAAATGAGGTATTAAAGCTCCTTGATGCTGGTATTATTTATCCTATTGCTGATAGTAGATGGGTTAGTCCTGTTCATTGTGTTCCTAAGAAAGGAGGTATGACTGTTGTGCCTAATGAGAATAACGAGCTTATTCCTCAAAGGGTAGTAGTGGGTTTATAGGATGTGCAATGATTATAGGAAGGTAAACAAAGTTACTAAGAAAGATCATTATCCTTTACCGTTTATAGATCAGATGTTAGAGAGGTTATCTAAGAAGACTCATTTTTTTTCCTTGATGGTTATTCTGGTTTTTCTCAAATTGCTGTTAAAAAGGAAGATCAAGAGAAAACCACTTTTACTTGTCCTTATGGAACTTATGCTTATAGATGTATGCCGTTTGGTTGATGCAATGCTCCTACTACTTTTCAGAGATGCATGTCTGTTATTTTTCATGGTTTTTTTTAAGGAAATTGTGGAGGTCTTCATGGACGATTTCTCCGTCTATGGAACTTCTTTTGATAACTGTTTGCACAACCTTGATAAAGTTTTACAGAGGTGCAAAGAAACTAACCTTGTTCTTAATTGGGAGAAATGCCACTTTATGGTGAATGAAGGAATTGTCCTTGGACATAAAATTTCTGAAAGAGGTATTGAAGTTGACAGAGCAAAAGTGGAAGCAATTTAGAAAATGCCCTGTGCCAGAGATGTTAAAGGTATTCGTATGGTTCTCAGTCATGCTGGTTTCTATAGGAGGTTTATTAAAGATTTCTCTAAGATTTCAAAGCCTCTTACTAATCTTCTTCAAAAAGATGTACCATTTGTCTTTGATGATGATTATAAGGAAGCTTTTGAAACTCTTAAGAAGTCTTTAACTACTGCTCCTATTGTTCAACCACCTGATTGGAATTTACCTTTTAAAATTATGTGTGATGCTAGTGATTTTGCTGTTGGTGCTGTACTTGGACAGTGCGTAGATAATAAGTTGAATATTATTCATTATGCTAGTAAGACTCTTGATGCTGCTCAAAAAAATTATGCTACCACTGAGAAAGAGTTTCTTGCTATTGTTTTTACATGTGATAAGTTTAGATCTTATATTATTGATTCTAAAGTTACTATTCATACTGATCATGCTGCTATTAGATATCTTATGACTAAGAAAGATGCTAAGCCTAGGCTTATTAGATGGGTGTTGCTTTTACAAGAATTTGATTTGCATATCGTAGATAGGAAAGGTGCTGAAAATCCTGTGGCTGACAACTTGTCTAGATTGGAAAACATTTCTTTTGATCCTATTCCTGTTAATGATAGTTTTCCAAATGAACAGTTAGCTGCTATAAATGTAACTTCGCGAGACCTTCCTTGGTATGCTGATTATGCTAACTTTATTGTTTCCAAGTATTTGCCTCCAACTTTTACAGCTCAGCAAAGAAGAAAATTCTTCTATGATTTGAGGCATTACTTTTGGGATGACCCACACTTATATAAAGAAGGGGTTGATGGTATTATGCGAAGGTGCGTACCGGAATATGAGCAACAAGAGATATTAAGAAAATGCCATGGCAGCGCTTATGGAGGACATCATGCTGGAGATAGAACCGCACAAAAGGTTCTACAATCAGGTTTTTATTGGCCAACCCTCTTTAAAGATACTAGAAGGTATGTTTTATCTTGTGATGAATGTCAAAGAGTTGGTAATATTTCTAGATGCAATGAAATGCCTATGAATTACACTCTTGTTATTGAACCATTTGATTATTGGGGATTTGACTTTATGGGTCCTTTTCCTCCTTCAAAAGGCTATACCCACATACTTGTTGCTGTTGATTATGTTACTAAATGGGTAGAAGCCATACTTACAAAGAGTGCCGATGGTGAGACCTCGTTAAAAATGCTTAAAGATGTTATTTTTCCTAGGTTTGGTGTGCCTAGATATCTTATGACTGATGGAGGTTCTCATTTTATTCATGGTAGTTTTAGAAAAACTCTGGCTAAATATGATGTTAATCATAGAATTGCTTCTGCTTATCATCCCCAAACTAGTGGGCAGGTAGAGCTTTCAAATAGAGAGATCAAGTCTATTTTGCAGAAGACTGTTAATAGATCTAGAAAAAACTGGGCTAGTAAGTTAAACGATGCTTTATGGGCTTATTGAACTGCTTATAAGAACCCCATGGGAATGTCTCCTTATAAGATGGTTTACGAAAAAGCGTGTCACTTGCCTTTAGAATTAGAACACAAAGCTTTTTGGGCAGTGAAAGAGCTTAATAGAGATTTAAACTAGCCGGTAAGAAAAGGTTGTTAGATTTGAGTTCTCTAGATGAGTGGAGAAACGAAGCATATGAGAATGCTAGACTTTTCAAAGAGAAAGTCAAGCAATGGCATGATAAGAGAATTCTTAAGAGAGAGTTTCATGTTGGTGAGAAAGTTCTATTGTATAGGTCTCGTCTCAGATTTTTTGCAGGCAAATTACTATCAAAATGGGAAGGACCATATGTTATTGTGGAAGTATACCACTCAGGTGCTATTAAGATTGCTTCATTGAAAGATGACACTACACAAGTGGTAAATGGGCAAAGACTCAAACACTATATTACTGGAGATTCTTATAATGAAGATGTTGATGTAATTGAAACAGTTTCTCCAGAGGAATTTATCCAAGACAAACTGCAGGTACTTGTGGAGTTCGTTTTTGAATAGGTAACAGTTCTAGTCAGAGAAGTTTTGTGGAAAGCTCTTCCTTTAATATTTTTGCTGTTTTTACTAAATATAAAAAATCGTGAGACGAAAACGGGCAGGAAAAGGAGTCCGGGTGCTCCTCACACACAGGGGGCATGGGTCCACCCTTGGCCGCGCCGCCCTAGTGTGAGAACACCCCGGAACTCGTTTCCGTCCCGGTTTCCTCCTGTGATTTCCCCTCAATGTATAATTTTCGCCTATATAACCCCCCGAAGTACCCGAGGTCTGTATATCGTTTTCTCGTCGTGTTTTGTTTCGAGCTGTTTCTGTCAGGAGTTGATCTTAGTTTTGAGGGCACCATGGCTTCCTCAAACGACGACAAGGAGAAGGCACCTCTGGAAGATAACCGCCGAGACCTTCAGCCAAGGAAGAAGTTGAAAGTGAGACCGAGGAGGAAGATCAAGGTTCACGCACGAGCACCATGATCGCAAGCATTGGGGTCATGACAAGTCATGACAAGTTCAAGAAGAGTGCACGTATAAGAACTGGAGGGGGTGTGCCACGTCACATTGTAGCTCCACGGACATCTTCGTCAGGCAACAACCCATTACATACTCTAATTCATGAACATCAGTTTCAAAAGGTGCCTCGATCACGATTGCCCTCCAGTTGGGATATAGATCGTTCTAACAGTGCAGGGAAAGGAAGTTCTAAGAGTGAAGAAGGTTGGGGAAATAACTCCAAGAGCTAGGATTCTCTGGCTGACAGGTTCATGAACCGTATTGAGCATAATTCAGAGATGATTCGTAACCTCAGTCACAAGATCGATGACTTGAAAGATTTGATTGAGAAGCTCATTAAGGACTCACCGCCACCGCCAAAGGAGTAATTCATCATCGGCATATGCATTCCCTTGGCTTGTTCCAAGCTTGGTGGAGTGCCGCGGTATCACATCATTACCTTTTACTCATTTACTTTTCAAGTAGAGTCATATCATGAATAGAGAAGTTATCTTATAGAATAGTTTGCAGTTTGGAAGTATCCTCTTTGGTTGGTTATCTATGTATCCCTTGGTGTGAGTTGCGGTAATGAAATATTAATGAGAAGTTCTATCATTTACCTTCCGCACTCTTTATTTTAGTTTGCAATCTCTCTTATATGATTAGTCTTGTTGATTAGTATTGGTATCACTTTGGGAGCATGAGTAAATTTAGTTGGTTTTGGCAAACCTAGCTTGGTCAGTAGGAACATTACCTTGAGGTTTGAGTAGAAAAGAATAAAGAAGTGCTTGTAGTTACATCACTTCAGTTTACCCTTCATGTTTGGCTTATAAGCATTGTTATTCTCAAAGTCAAAATCGTTGTACCTTCAAGGAAGTTTGCATGATCGTTCCTATTATATGTATGTTTGTTTGTTTCATACAACTCTTATGCTTGCTACCTAGCCTTGCTAGCCAAAAACCTGTACTGAGAGGGAATACTTCTCGTGCATCCAAATCCCAAAAGCCAAGTCACTTCCAAAGAGTCCACTATAAATTCCTATGCATGGTATTTCAAGCCATTCCAAGTAAATTTTCATGTGCTACCTTTCAAAAACCTTCAAACACTTCTCATTTTGTGCCATTGTTTTTAGCTCATGAGGACGTAGTAGATGGGTTTGTTATCTTCCATACTAAGTTAAGTACCTCTCGACTAGGCAGCTTCATCTGCTCGTCATTAATTTTGCAAGGGAGCTGGTCAGACCATTATAATCTCAAAAAGAAAAGAAAAAGAAAAGAACTCCTCCATGGTATGTGAAAGTTGGTTGGCACCCAATGGAATCGGTTAGCCATGGTTTGAGAAAGGAAAAGGTGGGGAGGAGTGCCAATGATATGGGCACGACGGAGGAGGTGAAGCCCAATTTCAGGACTCCACCAAGATGATGGAAGCTCGTTGCATATTGGCACACCAGGACGACCTACGATATGTAATGATTAGTCTAAGGTTGTGTCAGCAATTTATATTCATGCCTATGTTATTTCGTAGCTAGGTCTAGTTGTGGGCCACCTAGGTTTTATTGTGTGTTTTGGGTTTGGGCCTGTCCAAGCCCAACAGTTTTCTGGCCATCTATATAAGGAGGCCAGCAGTCTAGGGTTTAGGGAGTTCAGTTGTTTAGTCTAAAACTATCATGTGCTCCACCGTGTATCATCCCTCCGGGGAAACGGCGCTGCCGTGTTATCTAATAAAGTTGCTGCGAGGGTTCTTGTGTTCATCAAGAATTATCAAGCTCAGGTTTGAGGCGTGGTGATCTTCATCGCGTTGCTTGCTGGATTCGTGTCTCTTCTTCAGGTGACGTTCATCGCGTTATTGGAAGATTATTTATCCGGGTTGACTCGCTGTGAAAGATCGGGACAAAACTCATAGGATCACCGGTGTGATCCTTATCATGTGGTATCAGATTACTGGGTTGATCACCGCGAGTGTATTCTGCTGATTGATCTGCGGATTGTTTGCCCGAACATTTTTCAGATCGGTTAGTCTTTATTGGAGGTTTTCAGATCGGATTGTTTCGTCAGAATTGAAGTTGGTTTCATCGGAGTTGCAAGGCTGATCGTGTCACACAGCAGGCTACCGAGGTCTTGATCGTTTTCCCAGATTTCGATCTATTCCGAGTCAAGCAGACCACGTTAGGCAAGGTGCAATCAGATCCGATTTGGGTGGAAGAAAGGAGATTCATTTTTGGCAGCCCTCGATTGGGATCGCTGGCCACGGATCGATCATCGCTGCAGTATTAAAAAAAAGAAAAAAAGCTAATGGGAGGGCGGCGGCCGCTCGCACAGCTCGACTCGCACGTGGAATCGCTCTCCTGTCGTGTTCCAGATCGATTGCAAGTCCACGCAGCCCACTTCCGATTGAGCGATCTCGTCAAAGTCCAAGTCTCTGAATACTACCAGGTCCGATCGCTGCTGTATTGAAGAAAGAAAAAAAAAACAAACAGCAGCGCTGCGCTCGCTGCCTCGCGCTGAGGGACGGAGACTGTCTGCCCCTGGGCGATCGAGTCGCCCGCGCCCGATCCCGCCTGGGCGATCACGCCTCGCTCGCCGTTACGGGCTGGCCCATCTGCTCGCTGCAAGTCATCAAACGCAAAAAGGAAGATCCGATCGGGAATAGAAATAAAAAAAAATTGCGTCACCCGCGCGCGCCTGAGGACGGAGAGCGTCTGCCATCGGGCGATCGTTGGCTTGCTCGATCCCGTCAGCGCGCTGGACCACAGACTTGGTCTGTGCTTACGCGTGGGCTGGCCCATCTGGCACACGTCCGAGAGCCCCGAATAAAAATACAAGCAACAACATACAAGCCTACCTGGAGTTGATCGCTCGGAATTAGACGCTCCGCGGATCGATCAGACTAGGCGCAATTTTTGTCTGGCTGTGTGCGTTGCATTGCCGCGCGCTGCTCTCGTTCAGTAGCAGCGTTTTCTTCCGTTATTGTTTGAACTCAGCTGGACAGGTTAGGCGGACGCATCACGTGGTCAGAAATATTCAGGTATGGGTTCATCAAGGCCTGTCCGTTTGACTGACAAAGCGGACGATATCTACAGTGACTATTTAGAGATCTTGGCTGGTTTTCGGTATGATGCAACTAAAATCACGTGGAGTTTGAACAGTGCTGTAAAGTTCACAGAGTATGAGTCTTGGGAATCTCACATGGAGCGTGGCTTTGCACAATGTCGTGCCCGTGATAACAAGTTTGGCGGTTTTACTGAATTTGTACTTGCCCATCGGCGTGTGGATACGCAGGTGGCCGGTTGGTGGCGTGAAGAACGGTGCGCAAAGGGCATCACACTTGACACATCTCGTTGGGAGGTTTTTAAGCAATTTCTGCGTACTCGATTTTTGAACAAGACCATGGAATCAGACAAGGCGGTTGTTCCAATGGTACAAGCCAAAGTTGATGGAGATGACACACCATTGAGAGGTATGAGTATACAACTTCACAAATTGTCCAATGGTGATGAGGCGATAAGAAGGAATCAGCGATGCAGCCTTTTTCAAACACAGTGCACCATCAAGGAGAAGGCATGCAAACTGATTATTGACAGCGGTAGTTACTGTAATGGCATCAGTAGGGCTGTGGTGGCATCATTGGGGTTGTCCACATGGCGTTTTTCTGAACCTAAGCATGTTGAGTGGTTGAATAGCTGCGGTGTGCTAAAGGTTACTCATAAGGTACGTGTGCCATTTACAGTTGGTGATTATGTTGATGAGGTCGAGTGCGATGTGTTGCCATTGGAGGTGTGTGGACTGTTACTTGGACGTCCATGGCAGTATGATCGCAATGTTACTCATGCTGGGAGAGCAAATACATATTCTTTTGTGCATGATGGCAAACAGCGGACTTTGAAACCTATGCAGGATGATCACATAAAGTCTGATGTTGAGCTGGTGGTACACAAGGAGAAGTTGCGCAAGGCTAAGCCAAAATCTGGGCTAGCTACGCTGCAACCTGAGGAGCATGATGCAAATAGCGTCAGTGGTGATATTGTTTCAGCCAAGCCTGTAGATGACAAGCTAGTTGTTCTTGTTAGTGACAAGCCGGTTGAAGTTCCACTTCCAGTTCGTGTTGACATGGGTGTTCAGACCGATGACGGTGATGCTGATCGTGTTCCGGTGCATATGGTGCCGCGGGTAGTCAGCCACAGTTTTGTTCGAACACCTCGGAGACGTTTTGTTGGAGCAGCAGTGCGTGTGCATACAAGCAAAGATGGACGTGTTCGTCAGTTGTGTGGCCCAGGCATTACTACTTTGCAGGGTCGTGCTAAGAAGGTTCATGTTCAGCAACGCAAGGTTCCAGCAAGGATTGAGAAGAAGAAGGTGGAGGCACCTCCATACAAGTTCATTTGGCGAAGAAAAGAGGTGCAACCACCCAGGGCTGTATCAAGTCGAGCAGGCCAAGAGGGAGGATGCGGTGAGGAAGGCAAGCAAGACTTGAAGATGGCGAATATGAGTGGTGCTATTGTTGATATTCCGCCACCCTTTCGAGCAGACCCTCACGCGTTGGGGACAACGCTTTTTGAAGGGGGGGAGGATGATATGGGCACGACGGAGGAGGTGAAGCCCAATTTCAGGACTCCACCAAGATGATGGAAGCTCGTTGCATATTGGCACGCCAGGACGACCTACGATATGTAATGATTAGTCTAAGGTTGTGTCAGCAATTTATATTCATGCCTATGTTATTTCGTAGCTAGGTCTAGTTGTGGGCCACCTAGGTTTTATTGTGTGTTTTGGGTTTGGGCCTGTCCAAGCCCAACAGTTTTCTGGCCATCTATATAAGGAGGCCAACAGTCCAGGGTTTAGGGAGTTCAGTTGTTTAGTCTAAAACTATCGTGTGCTCCACCGTGTATCATCCCTCCGGGGAAACGGCGCTGCCGTGTTATCTAATAAAGTTGCTGCGAGGGTTCTTGTGTTCATCAAGAATTATCAAGCTCAGGTTTGAGGCGTGGTGATCTTCATCGCGTTGCTTGCTGGATTCGTTCCTCTTCTTCAGGTGACGTTCATCGCGTTATTGGAAGATTATTTATCCGGGTTGACTCGCTGTGAAAGATCGGGACAAAACTCATAGGATCACCGGTGTGATCCTTATCAGCCAAGCTATAAAAGAGCACCAATGTGCCAATTAATCAAACATCTCAGAACCGCTCTCACTTGTTTAGTATGGAAGATATCAAGAACTTCATTGCTAGTTGTTGACAAAAGCAACCACCTCTCAAAATAACTTTTTACCTCTATTTTGCAAATGAAAAGCTCTAGCACATGTTTAATCCCTGCTTCCCTCTGCGAAGGGCCTATCTTTTACTTTTATGTTGAGTCAACCTATTTCCCTCTGTCTCAAGCAAGCATTTGAGTTGTTATGTTTCGCTCATTCATATGTTGATCCGTTTAATCATGTTTACTATCTTCTTTGTTTTGTACAAAGTTTTTGTCTGAAGGAATATATCTTTGAAAGCTTTCTATGAATGCGAAAAGTTTGTTTTGTTGAGCATATGGTCTCTGCTATATTAGCTCTATTTTAAAAGACTCCGTTCAAAAGAAAGAATAGTTTGTTTATCATTCTTTGACCAAGAACTAAGGTTTGCCATCACCAATTATAGTTTACTTTGTGCATCCTTATATGTGATTCCCTTTTACTTATTGCAAGTCTATATCTTATAAAGGGGAGTTGCTGTCTATTATAATTTGTGCCTTGGTAAATGTGATGCTTCTTGTCTGTATTTTGATTATCGACACTTCACTCCATAAACCTGTGGTCATGTTTACCGAGTTTAGTTTTCGCTTGGGGACAAGCGAGGTCTAAGCTTGGGGGGGTTGATACGTCCATTTTGCATGACTATTTTGTATCATAATTTACTATTATTCATTGATATATTTCATATTTAGAGATGATACTTATGCTATTTCCTCTGTTTTTACATGTTGATGATCATTGGGGGATTTGCTGCCGGAGTCAGGATTTTGCTGGAAAAAGGACCATCAAGGGACCATATTTTGAAGATCAGGAAAATTCCAGAAAAATGCGAGGAAATTATATTTTACCAAAAGACTCCGAAAGCCAGAAGGAGGAGTCGAGGGGAGCCAGAGGGCAGCCTCACACATAAGGGGCGCAGCCTGGCCCCTGGCTGCGCCGGCCGTGTGTGAGGGCGCCCTGGCCCACTCCAGGGTTTGCCCCTTCGCGTACTTCATCGTCCCCAAAACCTAAGTCAGGGGGGCTCAGAGTTAGACACAGCCGCCTCTGCGGGGCGGAAAACACCAGAGAGAGAAAAGCTCTCCGGCAGGCAGAAATCTGCCGGGGAAATTCCTTCCCAGAGAGGGGAGATCATCGCCATCATCATCACCATTGCACCGGACTTCATCGGGATCATCATCATCATCTCCATCACTAGCACCTTCATCTCCACCATCACCACGCCATCCCGCTGTAACATCTTGAGTTGGATCTTGTTATATTCTTAGGGGAAACTTTCCCGGTGCTTATTACTCTTGTAGTTGATGCTATTGAGTGGAACCGTTGAATTAAGGTTTATATTCAGATTGTTATTTACCATTATTTCACCTCTGATCATGATCCATATGATGTCTTGTGAGTAGTTTGTTTAGTTCTTGAGGACATGGGAGAAGTCAAGATGTTAGTAGTGAATTATTGTTGAGAAATATTTAATGGTTTGATATTGTTGTGGTGCTATTTCACTAGTGGTGTCTTGTGAACATCAACTACATGATACTTCACCATTTATGGGCCTAGTGAGATGCATTGTGTATTTGGCTACCAATTGTGGGGTTGCTGGAGTGACAGAAACCTAAACCTCCATAGGGAAACCATTGCACCAGGGAGCGTAGGATCTTAGAGTTTAAGGCTGTGGTTAGATTTATCTTAATTACTTTCTTGTATTTGTGGATGCTTGCAAGGGGTATAATCACAAGTGTGTATTTATCCTAGTAAGGGTAGTGCGCTAGCACAGGTTCACCCCCATAAGACTTATCAAACCAATAAAGACTATTTAGCAGTATGAAGCGAAAGCTCTTGACGGAAACTCCCGTGTGTCCTCGAGAACGTTTGGTTATTATAAGTTACACAACCGGCTTGTCCTTTGCTAAAGAAAGGATTGGGCCACATGATGCAATTGTTACTACTGTCTTTTACTTACTCGCACTTTATTTATTTGTATTACCAAATACCCCTGAAAACCCGTTTGCTAGTATTTATAGTGAAACCCTGATCAAAACCACTAATCAACACCTTCTGCTCCTCATTGGGTTTGACACTCTTATTTATCGAAAGTACTACGATACACCCCTATACTTGTGGGTCATCGGCTATCTTCAGTCTCGGGGGCTTCGGAGGCCGCGGAAACAGGAACATGTGGAATGGCCCCTCCCTCTGGGAGAGGAGGGCGAGAAACAAGAAGTCGATGATCCTGAAAAGACAAACAACCCGAAAGTTACAAGGCAAACAATAATAAGAGAAAGACAATGCAAGTAAAGACAGCAAAAGTTACCGTAGGCAAGGGATGCTCGGAGTCGAAGTGGCTTGCGGCTAAGTCCGCAACTTCATGATCCTTGGTGAGAGTAGTAAGAGCTCTCACACGCCTGTCGAGATCCTTCTTCTCCATAAGATTTTCAGATACCCGAGAAGGATCCCCCAAGCCAGAAAAAGTCCACAACTTGGAGAGACCATGCTGCAGGGGTTGAACCCGACTTTGCAGGAAAAACGCCATGAGTTGTGTACCCGACAATGCACCTCCTCTACCACTTTTCAGCTCCTGAATGCGGGCCAGGAGTGGCTTGATCTCCTCCATCTCAGCTTCCGTGGGAGGCGAATCCCACGAGGCCAATTTCTTCAATTCTTGGGAGGCATCAAATGGAGCAATACCGTATTTGTTCGAGGAGGAACTCTTTCGGTCCTTCATGTAAAACCACTTGGTCCTCCAACCTTGTACTGAGGCATCCATTGAAAATTCCAAATACTGCGATTCAGAACGAACAGAGATACAAGCTCCACCCAGTTCGGGTTTCTTGGACAATGCAACACTGGGGCATACCCGAAAGAGGGATCTCCAAAGAAGAAAGTGGGGACCAATCCCTAGAAATGACTTGCAAAGAGTTATGAAACAAGCAATGTGCAAGATGGAGTTTGGTCTGAGCTGGTGAAGCTCCACACCATAAACAAAAAGAAGCCCACGAAGGAATTCGTGGGCAGGAAGGGAAAGACCGCGCAAGAGAAAGGCGAAGAACATCACCCAAAAACCATCTCTGGGCTTGGGAAGATAACCTCGTCATCATCGGAGACGAGACCATCCGCTCGGGCCTTGTTCAGCTCCTTCTACGTAAAGACAGAAGGTACCTAGCTGGTCACGGCGTTCATCCCCTTGGTCATCTTGTGTTTCTGCGCTTGATGCTTCACGCGCATCTATGATCTGCGCACGGGGCTAAGCAGGAGATCAAACGAGCGCAGAGATTGCAACAATGGTGGCGGCGGCGGAAACAAGGAACTGGTAAACAGTGAATTTCCCCACTCTCCCCTTATATAGCTTCTAGGTAACGGAACATGGGCTGAGACGTGGCGCAAGGAGCGGAAACTGTAGCCCACTAATGGGCAGAGAAGTTGCGAAATTACCGCGCTGCCCATGGGTAACGGTCAAACTTTAGAGATAATTACAAACAGATTAATGACGTCACAAACATACAGGTCACGAGAATTGAAGACTATGATAAGCACTGGACGCTAGTAAGATGAACATTCCAAAGATGGTTCGAGTTGGCGAACTTGAATAAGGGAAGGTCAAGGAAGCCGGCAAAAAATTGAGCCTGGTAAAGGAGGAATCATTCTTTCAGTCTATACCCAAAAGTATTCGGCTATAGCCTTGGGGGCTACTACCATCGGGAGCGCTGGGCGCGCACTCGATGATATTATTGAGTCACATTATGATCTCATGACATGAAAAAAGGCACATTGTCTTTGAGACTATACTCAGAAAAAGATCTTTTCGACTATAGCCTCGGGGGCTACTACCATCGGGAGCGCTGGGCGCGCACCCAACGATGTTTTATAATGAACAATGAAGGCGAATAAAATTCTGGAAGCATCATTACTACCATTGGGAGGAAGATTTTTATCGATCAAGGTTGAATAAACCTGAAAATTTTGTATGCTGGAACAGTCAAACAAGGCTGCTGACAAGGGTATAGCTAATAGAGCCCGTTAGTTGAGTACCCCTAAGGCCCGTATAGCTAGGCCCAATTATAATGATAGTCGAATATGAGTCTTTACCGTATGTCGATATTGTAATCTGTATCGGACCCTACCCGATCCTCGAGACCTGGCCACCTATATATAGGGGCCAGGAGGGGACGGTGGAGGGCAGATTGAAAGCAAGCCAGGTTGAACACCCAAGTTTACTTTCGACACACACCTATTTCGACTAACTTTACCTTCGAGTTCATCCGACGCCCTATCTCCCCGATCCTAAGTCCTTCATCTAGGACATTTGTCGAGTTAACCCCTCGTCAATTAGCACCGACCGTGGGGATCTTGGGCGTTGGAATCATGAATTCGACGGCTTTTTCGCTTTTAGCCAACAACAGTACAGGAATCGACGAAAATCAAGAGATGGAGTTGACAATCGGAAGCTTAAACATCCTCATCGGACCGTCGGGTTCATCTCGCCTTTCAGATCCGACGAAACAAGATCCGTCGGCAAGTGAGCCCAAAACAACAGCAGTGATGGAATATTCTAAAGGCTCTTCCAGTGAGGTAAACTCGCCGGTCAGCCCAGAGGAAGTGCAAAAAGGAAAGATCACAGAGGACAACGAAGAAAAGGAAAATTTTGACGTAGGAGTCCAACTCGAAGATTTCACGATCTGCCTCGACGATATTATGAACAAGTCAACAGATACATGGAAGACAGGATTAGAGCTTTCTGAGGATAGTAACTCGATCCTCTCAAGCTTCAAGGGTGACATCGGCAAACAATGCCAGGTGCTCGCCATTATAGGAGATAACTCAGAAGAATTCGACGAAAATGACAATCCAGTACTAAACCCAGCAAATATCGACAGAGGAGCAAATCACCTAGCAGAAGGGCAAACACCAGAATCCCTTGCAACCAGGGAAAAAATTCGACTATCAGTCGACGAATGGAGGATAATAAGAGAAGCCGTAGAACACGGCACGCCAATACCATCAAATTCTAGCAAAGAACTGCTTTTGGGGTATCACTACGCCCTAAGGCAGCAAGCCAAGCAATTAGCAAAGGAGAAAATAGAGATAAAAAGAAGAAAAGATTCAGCCATTGCAGCTAGCGAAGCTGCTCGAAAAGCACAAAGCGACGCATCATACAGCAACGCAAGAAAAAATCGTCGACATGGTTCAAGGTACGATAACCTCGAGTACTCCGACAGGCAAAGTATTTCCAAAAACCTCGATTTGTCCTTCCTATCGGTCGACGTGCAGGGAAACATCCTACCGAAAACTCTTGAAGCAGCACTAGTAGCAGCACTAGTAGCAGCACAAGCATATCTACTTACAACTCGACCAAGTCCAGGAGATCCTAGAGAACATATGCATAGAGCAGCACTGAACAGACTCAACATGGTGGGCCACAAGCTATCAGCAAAAGGAGAAGAAGCATATCATCACAAGGAAGTGCACAAAGCAAGGTCACCTCACCGT
Source organism: Dactylis glomerata (assembly GCA_007115705.1). Lineage (NCBI taxonomy): Eukaryota > Viridiplantae > Streptophyta > Magnoliopsida > Poales > Poaceae > Dactylis > Dactylis glomerata. The sequence continues at coordinate 5,138,736 of QXEO01000406.1, read as the reverse complement.
CACAATAGTCCTCGGCGCAGAAGCAGCAAGCACCGATCTCGATCGCCATCACCAAAACAGCATGGTGGAACCCGGAGATCGCGATCCCCAAATGAAAAACGCGACTATGAAGACGACGAAAAAGAGATGGGGGCATCGTGCTTTACCCGCAGGGTTCGCACCACTCCAGTTCCCAAAGGATTCAAACTACCTCATGATCAGCAAAAATACGACGGATCACAGGAACCGCAATCATGGCTCGCAGATTACTTACAAGCAGTTCAAATATTAGGAGGAACCAAAGAAACAGCAATGCAAAGTTTGCAACTACACCTCACCGGCGCAGCAAGGTCATGGTTGAGCAAACTAGAGAAAGAATCTATTGGAAGCTCGGAAGACCTCACAAAGCAATTTACAAGCAACTTTAGGTCGACATACAAATGACCAGCATCAATAGAAGAAGTCAAAGCATGTGTGCAGCAACGCGATGAAACATTACGGGCATACATCCAAAGATGGAGCCTCATCAAAAATTCAGCAATCGAAGTCTCAGACGAAAGAGCAATAGATGCGTTCATCATTGGATTAAGACGAAGAGACCTAGTCGAGGAGATGGGTAGAATCAAGCCGAAAACAGTGTCAGACCTCATGGACACAGCAAACAGATTCGCAGATGGAGAAGATGTGTGCAACAACAAGAGGACGCGATCTCCAGAAGACGATTGAAGAAATAGATATGGAAATCAAAGGAGATGGTCCAGAAATTTTGACAACTATGGCCCTCATAGCCAAGTCGCTGCAGGATACAAAGACAACAGCTACCAAGGAAGTGATCGAAGAAGTTCAGGATATCGAAGTTACGGAAAAGAGGACTATAAAAAATTCCCCGTAAGAGAATCCAGAGAATACAACTCCTCGCCAGAAGACATGCTCAACGGACCTTGTCATATACACTCAGCGTTCGTCGATGGGAAGCGAGTATCAAGGCATGCAATGAAAGATTGCACAACATTCCTAAAACTTCAAGAGGCGGCACTAGACAAGCAAATCGAAGCAAGGCGACAAGGATTCGAAGGAAGCAATAACCCTCCGACAAAGCAGCAAGGAAACAATGGAGCTCCTCAGGGACAAGACCAGCAAAACCAGGGACACGACGACGACGAAGGGTACGTTCCATCAAAAGGACACATCACAGCAATGATACAACCTGTACCCAAGTCGAACAAAGAAGAGAAGAGCATAACTCGACAAGTCAACCTAGCAGTCATCTCACCTCCAGCTACAACGGAGTATCTGCACTGGTCAGAACAACCAATAGAGTTCAACAGAGAAGATCACCCTATAACAGTACCTCGGCCGAGAAACGCGCCTTTGGTACTCAAAGCTCAAATCGGCGCGTATGATGTCGACAGAATATTCATGGATGCAGGGAGTGGAATTAACCTAATATACGCAAAAACACTCCGAGCAATGCATATATCACTAGAGTTCCTGAAGCCAACAGATTGTTCCTTCCATGGAATCATGCCAGGAAGTGCCAATTACCCATTGGGTCGAATAGCACTCAACGTTTGCTTCGGCAACCGACAAAACTACAGAAGAGAAAAGCTAGATTTTGAAGTCATGGACTGGCCATCTCAATATCACGCGATCCTCGGGCGACCCGCGTTTTCGCGATTCATGGCAGTACCTCACTATACATATTTGGTACTTAAAATGCCAGGACCAAGAGGAATAATTACAGTGAAAGGAAGTTTTGAAGTTTCAGATCTCTGCGACAGGGAGTTCCACAAGATGGCGCAAAATTTTGGCGTAATAGCCAACCATGCAGAAAAGGCAAAAAGCGCGACTACAGAGGGCGTCAAGCTACTCGAAGGACGCGTCGCGGAGCCTGAAACGAAGAAACCACGAGTAGGAGCATCAGGAGAAGACACAGACGCAGAGGAAAAAGGGAAAGCCATGACAGCATAAGCATCATAAGACAATAGAGTAAAGTAGAAAAATAAGGCTGTAAAAGCCACGAGTTATACCAGGGGCAATACCCTCTAGATCCAGAACACAGGTCACAGGCCAGATCTCTTGGGTCATCCCATGTATCTTACATCACAAGTATAATAAAGATGAAACGTTCCTCATATTCGAGTTTACGAGTCTTTCGAAGGAAGAAATGCGGTAAACGCACAAAAACGCTTTGAGGACAAATTTTTTTCGACATACAAGTCGCAAAATAAGACACTCTCGCGTTACAAAAATATTACAATAACGGGTTATCAGAATCATCTACGCCTAAAGGATCTAAATAATGGTACTCACGGAAAAACGCAGCATCCGCTTCGAGAAGCCTAGCTACGAGTCTTCGAGCAGGTTGCAGTGTGTTCTCCATATGTACCCGAAGGCTAGCCCCACCTGGAGCCAAACTTAGAGACATCGTGCTATAATTCAGCCTGGGATGCCACTTGCGTATCCACCCGAGAGCAAAATTGGCACCTGCCACTAAGTTCAGTTCTATCAATCTATGAATACGATGGCTGGATCTGAAAACATCAAGAAGAAGCGGGAAAGTCGCAGGCAAAGGATTGCGGGGAAGCATAACAGAGTGCATAGTTGTAAGAGCCTGTCGGAAACCATCAACTGACTTGCCAATATGCTGGGCACGATCCTGAAGCAGTACAATGGCATTCCGGCGTCGAGAATCAGACCACAAAGTCTCAAAGCCAGCCGACATTTTCTCCAAAGCCGCATTTCGCTCAGCAACCCGACGGTCCTCAGCAGCGAAATCCAAACAAGTGCCTATCGCAGCAAAAGGTGTCACAAAAACAGCAGGGGACAATCAGGGAACGAAGGAGTCGAAAGAAAACTTACATCGTAACATCTCGCAGGCAGACTCGACAATGCCAAGAATAAAAGATTCGCATTCTTCATTATGAACATTCTTAGCCGTCAAGCTGGAGACCTTTTCGTCTAGTGAAGATATTTGCTTCATATAACCACTGGCTTTGCTAGCTTTGTCAATAGCCATCTGTGCTTGACGCTTGGCTAAAGTCAGGCGAGCCTCAAGATCGGAAACTCTGGAAGAGTACTCTGCGCATCGGCTGCATCGACTAGGAGTCGACGAAATCTGAGAACCGAACACACGGGTAGAAGAAGGAGCAGGACCGTGAGTCAAAGGATCATTGACGCGCATCGACTGCAAGCCAAAAGGGGAAAGAAAGGAGAAACATTTCAGAGAGACAGCATAATACTTCATACGCCAGAAATATATTTACATAAGTGCAAAACCCTATGACTAAGGTTCTCGGGTTGCACTCAACTAAAGTTTTTGCATCCAAAAGGAGAAAACTAAAAGCTACAAAGAAAGCCGAGTCTACGCCACCTCAGCATTGTGTTCCGTGGTAGAAGAGGGCACGGCAACTTCCTCACCGGAAGTCGACGGTGGCACTGGATTTTCCATTGCTGGAGATGGTGCGGCAGGCACCGCAGAAGCTACCGAAGGAGAAATAGTTGTCAACAACGCAGGTGCCAACTTCTTCGCCTTCTCAAAAAAAGCCTTCATCTCATCACGGGTGTGGCCATGAGGGGAGCTAACCCTCTCCCAGTCAAAATTCGTACCATGCGCAAGAGAAAGTGCAATAGCACCCTCGGCACCACGCTTAATTGAAAGTCCTTTCAGCTGAAGAGTGGGGTCTTCAGTTGTATCGAAGGTCTTGGCAAGATCGCTCAAGTTGTCCTTCGGGACCGCTGACCTTTTCTTCGGCCACAACCCGACAAATAGTCGTGAAAGAACGTGGCTAACTAACTCGAAAGTTTCCTGGATAGATATCCAGTTTTCCTCGAGTAAATTCACCGCAGTCATCAGAGGGTCACCGTCCGGTTGCAGGGCCGATGGAGATACCCCAGTAAAACCTGCACGACACAAAGAAGGTAGAAAAGAAAAGAAGGAGGAAGATGTCAGCACATGCAATAGTGCAACAGAAGTCGAAAAAAGGAAGGCAATGCGAAACACTTACTTTCAGCAGCAGTGGACATTGTGTGGAGACGCTCCGCCACGGCTTGCTCTCGCTGGGCATGATCCTTGTTGGCATCAGCTAAAGCTTTTTCAGCTTTCTTCGCCTTACCAAGCGCAGATTTCTGCGACTTCTCAGCGTTTGCCTTGGCAGTGGCCACAGCATCGTAAGCTTTCTGAGAAGCACGGAGCTCCGCTTCCAGCGACGCAATCCGGGCATTGGCTGTTGCTAAAGCAGCTACAAAAGAGGACGACAGGGAGTCAGATAAATAGCAAAGGATAAAGCACAGAAGAAAAGTAATGACTAGACGTCAAAATTGTACCTTCGGAAGCTTTCGCAACCTTTAGGTACTCAGCACATTTAGTGCCCAGGGCGATGAATCTCTTCAATAATGCCTGAGAAAAGGAGTGTGTAAGAGCAGAAGTGTATGAAAGGAAAGCAAAAAAGAATTGATCACATCGTCAGAAGAAACCGTAGATGCATGGGCCTCCAGAGAAACGTCGGTTTCTTTGGCCTTCTTTGAGCGTTTGGGGTATCGGGCTTGAGGAACCTTCTTCACAGAAGACCTGGTAGCCCTTGGCGCAACATCTAGCTCAATAGGCTCATCAATGGCCGCAGGAGAAGTCGGGGGAGCAGCTGTCGCATATGTTGGTGGCTCTCCATCATCACTGCATGAAGAATATAAATTATGGAAATAAGGCAAGAACAATGCAATTGAAGAACTCGAATACAATACTTATGATGCTAGCATGTCAAAGTACTCCATATCTTCTGCAAGAACGGGGGCTTTGCCAGCCGCTGCAGAACTCGATGAAGCGATTTCGTCGACACGTTTCCTTTTCTTGTCGACACCAACATCTTCAGCAAGTGCAGGAGGAGGCGATGTCGACGAGCTAGTTTCCTCTTCTGATTCTTCGACATCATCTCCGTCCTGACTTTCGTCAGCTTCGGGGGCTTTAGATGCAGGAGAGGCTAGACCAGCTGGTAGGGGCCCTGCCTCTGGAAGAGGAGGACGAGAAACAAGGAATTGGTGACCCTGCATATAAATAAGTCAGCAGAGTGCAAAGGCACAGAATAACGCAAATCGAACCAAGCAAAGTTTGACAATAAGTGAACGCGAAGATACATACCTCAGGCAGAGGGTGCACAGAGTCGAAAAAATCAGCGGTTAAATCCGCAACTGCATGTTCTTTGGTGAGCTTGGTGAGATTCCTGACTCGCTTGTCGACATCTTCTTTCGATATCAAATCTTCAGATATGCGGGTAGGATCTTCCAAGCCGGAGTAATTCCAAAGTTTGGTAAGGCAGTGTTGTAGGGGTTGAACTCGACGTTGAATAAAAAACGCCATGAGTTGCATACCTGACAGAGCACCTCCTTGACCTCCTTTTAAAGCCTTGATGCGGGAAAGAAGAGGAAGAATTTCTTCTACTTCTGCATCTGAGGGGAGCATATCCCACGATGCCAATTTCTTTACCTCCTGGGAAGCGTCAAAGGGAGGAAGGCCGTATTCATCTTCAAGAGAGGATTTGCGGTCCTTGATATAGAACCACTTTGTCCTCCACCCTTGGACAGATGTGGCCATGGAAAATTCAAGGTATTGCGCCTCAGGGCGCACAGAAACGATGGCTCCACCCAGTTCGGGTTTCCTAGCCAAAGCAACGTTGGGGCGGAGCTGAAAGATTGACCTCCAAAGAAGGAAGTGGGGCTCAATGCCCAAGAATGACTCGCAGAGGGTCATGAAACAGGCAATGTGCAGAAGGGAATTCGGTGTGAGTTGGTGGAGCTGCACACCATAGACAAATAGAAGCCCAAGGAAAAACTCGTGGGCAGGAAGAGAGAAACCGTGGAGGAGGAAAGCAAGAAACATTACCCGATACCCGCTCGGGGGCTTCGGGATCCGCTCAGTACTAGGAAATTTGATGGAATCCTGGGCGGCGATGAGGCCGTCCGCCCTGGCCTTCTCCACCTCCTTCTTTGTGATGGCGGAGCGCAGCCAGTTGGTGGCAGAAGTCTTGGCCATGGTGCTCTTGGTGGCCCGGTGTTTCACGCGCATCCAGTACGAAGTGCGCTCGGGGGCTATGCACGAGAGGAGGGGACAGAGGAGATCAGCAATGGAGGCGGCGGAGGGAACAAGCTGGTAAACAGTAAAAATCCCCCATTACGCCCCTTATATATCTTCTGGGAGAAGGATCATGGGCTGAGACGTGGCGCAAAGAGTGGAAACGGCAGCCCACTAACGGTCAAAAAATGGAGAAATTTACAGTACTGCCCATGCAACGGTTCGGAATGGTACAGAGTGACATGTTCCTTGACGTCATAAAGAATATGATATAAGAAAGAGGAAAAGATGGCACCGACAAGTGCAAAATAGGTGCACAAGACTGTATACGAAGGAGTTTCGATTATAGCCATGGGGGCTACTATTTTAAAGAATGATAAATACAAACTTCTCTCTGAAGTGGTGGATTAGTATTTGACGACAAGTTGTCCTTAAGGTATCTCGAAGTTGAAGTATCTCGAAGATGACGTATCTGGAAGTTAAAATATCTCGAGTTGAAAAATGATGGACTACATTACATTTTTTAGCCTATACTCGAAAAAGCCTTTTTCGACTATAGCCTCGGGGGCTACTCCCATCGGGAGCACTGAGCGCGCACCCGACGATATTTCTTGGCAAAGTATTATAATTGAAGAAGTGCAGGAGTGTTACTCCCATCGGGAGCGAGCTTTATGGTTGAAGAGACCCGAATATTTTCAGTCAAAATTTGACTGCGACATGAGATTCTCGAGTTGCGTTATCGCAACACAACTCGAATGCCGTGACTTATCACGAAGGTAAGACCCCGGGATCTGTCCTGTGTGGCCTGGTATACGCACATGGATGCGCTCTGCTGGTATGTATCCGTGTCTACGACGCGAAGAAAATCCTGGTGGACGCACTGGGTACCCTGAGAACCACTGGGATTCATTCTTTGTAAGTCCTAAATGCGGCAAAAGAGTGGGTTTGACCGGTATCCCGAATTCAAGTCCAAGGGGATTGAATTTGAAGTAGGTGACAAGTATCTGTTCCGGCAGTTAACTGACCTCTTGATCCGTCAGAGTTGTCAGGCTTGTTCATCAAGACCCCTTGCGAACAAATTATCATAAATATAAGTCGAAAGACCAAGTCGAAGATTTGAAGATAAGAAGAAGTCGAAGAATTGATCAAGTCGAAGATTTGAAGATTAGAGATTCAACCCGAATCTACAATTCTGGTAAAATCTCAGGGGCTACTGACAAGGGTATAGCTAATAGAGCCCGTTAGTTGAGTACCCTAAGGCCCGTATAGCTAGGCCCAATTGTAATGATAGTCGAATACGAGTCTTTACCGTATGTCGATATTATAATCTGTATCGGACCCTACCCGATCCTCGAGACCTGGCCACCTATATATAGGGGCCAGGAGGGGACGGTGGAGGGCAGATTGAAAGCAAGCCAGGTTGAACACCCAAGTTTACTTTCGACACACACCTATTTCGACTAACTTTACCTTCGAGTTCATCCGACGCCCTATCTCCCCGATCCTAAGTCCTTCATCTAGGACATTTGTCGAGTTAACCCCTCGTCAGCTGCGATATATGATTCTCGGGTTGCGTCATCGTGTCAAAACTCGAATGCCGTGACTGAAATATATCATGAAGGTAAGACCCCAGGATCCGTCCTGTGTGGCCTGGTATACGCACATGGATGCGCTCTGCTGGTATGTATCCGTGTCTACGACGCGAAGAAAAATCCTGGTGGACGCACTAGGTACCCTGAGAACCACTGATATGGGCACGAAGGAGGAGGTGAAGCCCAATTTCAGGACTCCACCAAGATGAGGGAAGCTCGTTGCTGATTGGCATGCCAGGACGACCTACGATATGAAATAATTTAGTCTAAGGTTGTGTCAGCAATTTACATATCTGCTTATGTTATTCCGTGTGCTAGGTCATGTTATGGGCCACTTAGGTTTATGTGTGTTTTGGGTTTGGGCCTGTCCAAGCCCAACAGTTTTCTGGCCATCTACATAAGGAGGCCAGCAGTCTAGGGTTTAGGGAGTTTAGAATTTTAGTTTACAAACTATTGTGTTGTGTTTCTTGGTGAAGCATCCCTCTGGGGACGGCGATGCCGTTTATCGAATAAAGTTGCTGCAGAGGTTCTTGTGTTCATCAAGGATTGTCGTGCTTTGGTTTGAGGCGTGGTGTTCATCATCACGTTGCTTGCTGGATTCGTCCTCGTCTTCAGGTGACGTTCATCGCGTGATTGGAAGATTTTATCCGGGTAGACTCGCTGTGAAAGATCGGGACAAAAACTCATAGGATCACCGGTGTGATCCTTATCATGTGGTATCAGATTACTGGGTTTATCACTGCGAGTATTGTAGATTGATTGTTCTACGGATTGTTCTTTTCCCTGAAACAGTTTTCAGATCGGAAGTGGCGTTTCAGATTGGATCGTGTTCTGTTTTGGTGGTTCTAGGCAGTGCAAGAACTAGATCATTTGTTGGAGTCCAGGGAAGTGAGGAGATTTTGCAATTCCGGGCGATACAAGATCTGATCGAGGTACGCTATTGCTCAGATCCGATCGACATCAGCAGAGAGAAAAAAGGAGTGGATCGCAGGCAGGTGATTTTCCTCGTATCGAGTATAGGCAAGGAAACGTGCAGGAATCGATCGCTACAGTTTTTTTCCTGCCAAGTTGCCAGATCCGATCGGAGGAGGAAAGGGAAAAAAAAATAGCAGCGCTGCGCTCGCTGCCTCGCGCTGAGGGACGGAGACCGTCTGCGCCTAGGCGCAGCGTCGCCAGTCACCCGCGTCGAGGGATGACACGCCACGCCCGAGCGCAGAGGCAGTCTGTGCCCTGGCCCGCCCGCGCCAGGTGCTTTTCCCCTGCATGATTCCCTGTCCAAGTGTGGGCCGGCCCAACTTGCAACGTGTTTCGCAGGAGGCGATCGGCCCGGCGCCTCGTTCGGCTGGACGTAGCTCCTGCTCGCCATACGACGGAGAGCATCTGCTCTCTGGCGTCCCGCGCGGCCACGTCTGTTTGCCTCGCTCGCTCGCCCCTGTCAGTTAGTTAAGACTGTTTTGCTTCAGTTTGTACAGGATTTTTGCAGATTTTTGTGACAGATTACTAGGAGCAGCACAAGATATTTCAGATCAGTGCAAAATTTTATATTGGTTTTCTCGACAGTCTGCATACAGCAAGGAGACTACTCCGTTTAGTTTGGAACAAATTTCTTCGCAATTTTTTCTACGTGACGGACAAGTGCATACCAGAAATATTCAGGTATGGGTTCATCAAGGCCTGTCCGTTTGACTGACAAAGCGGACGATATCTACAGTGACTATTTAGAGATCTTGGCTGGTTTTCGGTATGATGCAACTAAAATCACGTGGAGTTTGAACAGTGCTGCAAAGTTCACAGAGTATGAGTCTTGGGAATCTCACATGGAGCGTGGCTTTGCACAATGTCGTGCTCGTGATAGCAAGTTTGGCGGTTTTACTGAATTTGTACTTGCCCATCGGTGTGTGGGTACGCAGGTGGCTGGTTGGTGGCATGAAGAACGGTGCGCAAAGGGCATCACACTTGAAACATCTCGTTGGGAGGTTTTTAAGCAATTTCTGCGTACTCGATTTTTGGACAAGACCGTGGAATCAGATAAGGCGGTTGTTCCAATGGTACAAGCCAAAGTTGATGGAGATGACACACCATTGAGAGGTATGAGTATACAACTTCACAAATTGTCCAATGGTGATGAGGCGATAAGGAGGAATCAGCGATGTAGCCTTTTTCAAACACAGTGCACCATCAAGGAGAAGGCATGCAAACTGATTATTGACAGCGGTAGTTACTGTAATGGCATCAGTAGGGCTGTGGTGGCATCATTGGGGTTGTCCACCTAGCGTTTTTCTGAACCTAAGCATGTTGTGTGGTTGAATAGCTGCGGTGTGCTAAAGGTTACTCATAGAGTACGTGTGCCATTCACAGTTGGTGATTATGTTGATGAGGTCGAGTGCGATGTGTTGCCATTGGAGGTGTGTGGGATATTACTTGGACATCCATGGCAGTATGATCACAATGCTATGCATGCTGGGAGAGCAAATACATATTCTTTTGTGCATGACGGCAAACAGCGGACTTTGAAACCTATGCAGGATGATCAAATAAAGTCTGATGTTGAGCTGGTGGTACACAAGGCGAAGTTGCGCAAGGCCAAGCCAAAATCTGGGCTAGCTACGCCGCAGCATGAGGAGCATGATGTGAAAAGCATCGATGGTGATAATGTTTCAGCCAAGCCTGTAGATGACAAGCCATTTGTTCTTGTTAGTGACAAGCCGGTTGAAGTCAAGCCTCTTATTGATGACGGGAAGGATATGTCAGCATGTGTTCCATCTGTTCCACTTCCAGTTCGTGTTGACATGGGTGTTCAGACCGATGACGGTGGTGCTGATCGTGTTCCGGTGCATATGGTGCCGCGGGTAGTCAGCTACAGTTTTGTGAGAACACCTCGGAAACATTTTGTTGGAGCAGCAGTACGTGTGCACAAAGGCAAGGATGGACGTGTTCGTCAGTTGTGTGGCCTAGGCATTACTACTTTGCAGGGTCGTGCACAGAAGGTTCATGTTCAGCAGCACAAAGCTCCATCAAGAGTTGAGAAGAAGAAGAAGGTGGAGGTGCCTAAGTACAAGTTCATTTGGCGAAGAAAAGAGGTGCAACCACCCAGGGATGTATCAAGTCGAGCAGGCCAAGAGGGAGGATGTGGTGCGGTAGGCAAGCAAGACTTGAAGACGGCGAATATGCGTGCTGCTATTATTGATATTCCGCCACCCTTTCAAGCAGACCCTCACGCGTTGGGGACAACGCTTTTTGAAGGGTGGGAGGATGATATGGGCACGAAGGAGGAGGTGAAGCCCAATTTTAGGACTCCACCAAGATGAGGGAAGCTCGTTGCTGATTGGCACGCCAGGACGACCTACGATATGAAATAATTTAGTCTAAGGTTGTGTCAGCAATTTACATATCTGCTTATGTTATTCCGTGTGCTAGGTCATGTTATGGGCCACTTAGGTTTATGTGTGTTTTGGGTTTGGGCCTGTCCAAGCCCAACAGTTTTCTGGCCATCTATATAAGGAGGCCAGTAGTCTAGGGTTTAGGGAGTTTAGAATTTTAGTTTACAAACTATTGTGTTGTGTTTCTTGGTGAAGCATCCCTCCGGGGATGGCGATGCCGTTTATCGAATAAAGTTGCTGCGGAGGTTCTTGTGTTCATCAAGGATTGTCGTGCTTTGGTTTGAGGCATGGTGTTCATCATCACGTTGCTTGATGGATTCGTCCTCGTCTTCAGGTGACGTTCATCGCGTGATTGGAAGATTTTATCCGGGTCGACTCGCTGTGAAAGATCGGGACAAAAACTCATAGGATCACCGGTGTGATCCTTATCAACCACTGGGACTCATTCTTTGTAAGTCCTAAATGCGGCAAAAGAGTGGGTTTGACTGGTTTCCCGAATTCAAGTCCAAGGGGATTGAATTTGAAGTAGGTGGCAAGTGTCTATTCTGGCAGTTAACTGACCTCTTGATCTGTCAGAGTTGTCAGGCTTGTTCATCAAAGCCCCTTGCGAGATATTATAGAGAAAGATAAGTCAAAAGACCAAGTTGAAGATTTTAAGATTTGAAGAAGTCAAGTATTGATCAAGTCGAAAAATTGAAGATCTGATATTCAACCCGAATCTGCAATTCGGGTAGAATCTCGGGGGCTACTGATAAGGGTATAGACAATGAAGCCCATCAGTTGAGTACCCCTGAGGCCCGTTAAGCTAGGACCAATTGTAATATTAGTCAAAATATGAGTTCATGTCATATATCAATATTGTAATCTGCATCGGATCCCACCCGATCCTTGAGACCTGGCCACCTATATAAAGGGGCCAGGAGGGGACGGTCTGGGACAGATTGAAAGCAAGCCAGGTTCTACACCCACGTTTACTTTCATAGCCACCTTGTTTGACTGAGTTTACTTTCGAGTTCATCCGACGCCCTATCTCCCCGATCCTAAGTCCTTCATCTAGGACATTTGTCGAGTTAACCCTCATCAACCTCCGTTGTCTCATGTTCAACTCCTTCTGAGAGAAAATATACTTCAAGCTCTTGGGGTCTTACCTTTCATAACTCTTTGCGAGTCATTCCTGGGGATTGATCCCCACTTTCTTCTTTGGAGATCCCTCTTTCGGCTCCGCCCCAGTGTTGCATTGTCCAAGAAACCCGAACTGGGTGGAGCTTGTATCTCTGTTCGTTCTGAATTGCAGTATTTGGAATTTTCAATGGCTGCCTTGGTACAAGGTTGGAGGACCAAGTGGTTTTACATCAAGGACCGAAAGAGTTCCTCCTCCGACAAATACGGCATTGCTCCATTTGATGCCTCCCAAGAATTGAAGAAATTGGCCTCGTGGGATTCGCCTCCCACGGAAGCTGAGATGGAGGAGATCAAGCCACCCCTGGCCCGCATTCAGGAGCTGAAAAGTGGTAGAGGAGGTGCGCTGTCGGGTACACAACTCATGGTGTTTTTCCTACAACATCGGGTTCAACCCCTATAGCATCGTCTCTCCAAGTTGTGGACTTTTTCCGGCTTGGGGGATCCTTCTCGGGTATCTGAAAATCTTATGAAGAAGAAGGATCTCGACAGGCGTGTGAGAGCTCTTACTACTCTCACCAAGGATCATGAAGTTGTGGACTTAGCCGCAAGCCACTTTGACTCCAAGCATCCCTTGCCTGCGGTAACTTTTGCTGTCTTTACTTGCCTTGTCTTTCTCTTATTATTGTTCGCCTTGTAACTTTCAGGTTGTTTGTTTTTTCAGGATCATCGACTTCTTGTTTCTCGCCCTCCTCTCCCAGAGGGAGGAGCCATTCCACATGTTCCTATTTCCACGGCCTCTGAAGCCCCCGAGACTAAGGACAGCCAAGATGGAAACGAAGGCGAAGATTCGCTGGAAAGGACCAGTTCAACGACGTCACCTCCTCCTGCGCCTTCTGAAGACCTTGTCATGGACAAGAAGAGGAAACGTGTCGAAGATTTTGCTTCTTCCAGTGCCTCTGCCCCTAAGACTGTGGCCGGGGAATCCTTCGTGCCAGAGGACGGCGTAGAACTCTTCGACTTCATGGACTCATGAGTGTTCATCTGTTTGTTTTCATATATTTAGCTTCTTATTGTCGACCTTGATAGATGACTTTGTCTTTTTCTCCTTTTCTCAGTGACGAGGAGAACCCGAAGAGATTTGTTGCTGCCCCTATCGCTGATACTCTTGTCATCAATGAGCCACCGCCACAAGAGGTCGATCCAGCAGCGAAACCTCAAAAACCTTCAAAGAAGCCTATCAAAAAGGTAGTCAGTGTTCATAGTTCTGGGCGCTTGAAGAAAGTGTCCGACGTCGGTGCTACCCTTGAGGCCCATCAGTCCACAAGCTCCTTCGACGACGTGCGTAAACATACTGTTATATTTACTTCAACTTTTTGTGTTTTGATACTCACGTCCTATTTTTTGGATAGAACCTGATGAAGAGATTTGTCGACTTGGGCAATGAATGTGTCGAGTACCTGAAAGTTGCTAAGGCTTCTGAAGGTAGATCTCATTTTCAATGCTTGCTTATCTTTGCAAGCCTGACTTTGCTTCTTTGCTTGACTTTTTCTTTCCTCTTTGTTAAACTCAGGTGCTCTAAAGGCAGCCAATGCTCGCGTTTTGTCGCTGGAGGCTGAACTTGAAGCTTCCAGGACAGCTTTTGATGCCGCCACTGCTGCCAAGGTCAATGTTGAGAAGTCTGCTAAGTCAGCATTGGCTAAGGCGAAGAAAGCAGAAAAGGACCTGGCTAATGCTAACAAGGAGCACCTCCAGTGGGAACAGGCCATGGCTGAGCGGCTGAACCAGATGTCTGCTGCTGCTAGAGGTACATACTATAACTTTCTTTCATTTTGTCGGTTTTCTTGCTCTCTTATGCTTGCTGATGTATTCCTTTTCTGCTGTTTGCTGTTTCCTTGGCTTTGCAGAATATAGTGAAGTGTCTGCGTCGACTTTGCAACCAGACAACGATCCTCTCTTGGCCGCAGTTAGCTTGCTAGAAGCGAACTGGATATCTGTCCAGGAAATCTTCGAGTTGGTTAACCGCGTACTTACGTGGATTTTTGTCAGGTTGTGGCCCAAGCAAAAGGCGAATGTGCTGGACTTGAAGAATCTTGCCAAAGCCTTCGACACCTCTGATGACCCCATACTTGCTATGAAGGGTCTCTCCTTGAAGCGAGGTGCCGAGGGGGCCATTGCATTTTCATATGCGCATGGTGAGGAGGTTAACTGGGAGAAGGTGAGCTCTTCCCCCGGCCGTCCCCATGCGGAACTGAAGGCCTTATTCAAGAAAGCGAAAAAAGTATGCACCAGGCTTTCGTGACCGGTACGACGCCGATTTCTTCGACTCCGGTGACAAGTGAGTCTGTGCCTCCTCCCGACGCTGGTGCTGCTTCTGCTACGCCTACTTCTGCTGCGGATCGTGAGGCCGAGGTGACGTAGACTTGGCCTCCCTTGTAATTTTTAGTTTTATTCAGATGTAGCAAACTCTTTAGTCGCATGTAGCCTGAGAACTTTAGTCAGAGGGCTTATGCTTTTGTAAATATATCCTCTTCTGAGATGCTCCTCTCTTCTTTTTCTTTTGCCTTCCAGCCTATGCGTGCTGGTGAATTATCTGGTCGCGGTCGAGCTCCATCTTCTGCCGATGCTTTCGACTTCGGAGCTTCGTCGCCTCCTCGTCCTTCTTGCCGATGTACTGAGTATTCTTCAAGGATTGCAGATCTTGAAAGTCGTTTGACTTTGTCAAAACGCCAAGCGCAAATGCCTATGGATAAAGCCAGCAAATCTTGCGGTTTTATGAAGCAGATATCCATACTCGAAGATAAGGTGTCGAGTCTGATAGCTAAAATTGTACATTTGAAGGAGTGCGACTCCTTTCTCGTTGGTATTGTCGAGTCTGCTTGCGAGTTGCTGCGATGTAAGTTTTCCTGCCACTTTACTCTTTTGCTTTTTTGCTGCAATGCTGCTGTCCCATGATTTTTATTACTATAGGTACTTGCTTGGACTTCGTTAGTGTAGCTTGCCGTGTTTCTAAACGGATCGCAGCTCTTGAGAGATCATCAGGTGGAGTCAAAACTTGTTGGTCAGATCCCTGGCGCTGTGGTGCTATTGTGCTTCTCCAAGATCGTGCTCAACACATTGGAGAAGCGGTTGATGTTTGTCGAAAATCTTTGACTACCATGCATTCCGTCATGCTTCCTCGTAATCCTCTTCCTGGAACTTTTTCGCAGCAGCTTGCTATTTTTAGGTCTACTCAGCGCATTCATCGCCTGATAGAACTTAACTTGGTGGCTGGCGCCAATTTTGCACTTGGTTGGACACGCAAGTGGCACCCGAGGCTCAATTTTATTTCCATGTCACTAAGCTTGCCTTCGGGAGGAGCTCAGCTGCGAGTTCATATGGATGCTACCCTCCAACCAGCTAGGAGACTTATAGCTAGGTTGCTTCAAGAGGATGCCGCGTTTTTCTGCGAGCATCATTATTTAGATCCTTTGGGCGTAGACGATTCTGATCAGCCATTGATGTAATATTTGTGTGCGTATAATGTGAGAGTTTGCTGCTTTCTAACTTTTTTGTTTCAGGATTCTTTATCCTCAGGGCATTGCACTTTGTGTGTATGTTGGTGCGCTTACCGCAACTTTTGAAGACACGTAAACTCAAATAAGAGGAACTTTTGTCTTTTATTTATGCGTATAATGTAAGATACATGGGATGACCAAAGAGATCCGGCCTATGACCTGTCTTCTAGATCTAGAGGACATTGCCCTGGAATGACTCATGGCTTTTACAGCCTTATTTTCCTACTCTATTTATTCGCCTATGTCGCTTGAGTCTTCTCTTCTTCTCCTATAGACTTCTCTTGCTCTGGTGGCTGTACCCGAGGTTTCTTTACTTCTGGTTCCTTAGGGTTTCCTTCGAGTTGCCGCGTGACTCCTGTAGTCGTGCTTTTTGTTTTGTAGTTAGGTTCCCCATAGCTTGCCATCATGCCGAAGTTTTGGGCCATCTTGTGAAATTCCTTGTCGCATAGGTCTGATAACTCAAAGCTTTCTTTGACCATAATAATTCCTTTGGATCCTGGCATTTTTAGTACCAGATAAGTGTAGTGTGGCACTACCATGAGTAGCTAAAACGCGGGTCGCCCGAGGATCGCATGATATTGTGATGGCCAGTCCATGACTTCGAAGTCGAGTTTCTCCCTTATGTAATTTTGCCGATTTCCGAAGCAAACGTTGAGTGATATTCGACCAAGTGGATAGTTAGCGCTCCCTGGGACTATTCCGTGAAAGGAGAAATCTGTTGGCTTTAGGAACTCTAATGAAATGTGCATTGCCCGTAGGGTTTTTGTGTAGATTAAGTTTATTCCACTTCCTGCGTCCATGAATATTCTATCGACATCGTACGTCCCTATTTGAGCTTTGAGTACCAAGGGCGCATTTCCTGGCCGAGGTACTGTTATTTGGTGATCGTCTCTGCTAAATTCTATGGGTTGCTCTGACCAATGTAGATATTCTGTTGTTGCTGGAGGTGAAGTTATTGCAAGGTTAACTTGTCGAGTTATGCTTTTCTCCTCCTTGTTCGACTTGGGCACTGGTTGTATCATTGTTGTGATGTGCCCTTTAGATGGAACATATCCTTCATCATCATCGCGTCCCTGGTTTGATTGATCTTGGCCCTTGGGAGCTCCACTGTTTCCTTGTTGGGTTGCAGGTGTATTGCTTGTGTTTCCTTTGTATCCCTGCCATTTTGCCTGAGCTTGCTTGTTAAGTGCTGCTTCTTGTAGTTTCAAGAACGTGGTGCAATCTTTCATTGCGTGTCTAGATACTCGCTTCCCATCGACGAACATAGAATGAATATGACATGGTCCGTTGAGCATATCTTCTGGTGATGGGTTGTACTCCCTGGATTCCCCTGGCGGAAATTTTTTGTAATCTTCTTTCCCGTAGCTGCGGTATCCCGAACGTTTACGGTCATTGCCTTGGTAGGTGTTGTCTTTGTATCCTGCGGCTACTTGGCTGTGAGAGCCGTAATTGTCGTAATAGCGGGATCTTCTTCTTTGACCTCTATATCTGTTTCATCTGTCATCTTCTGGTGATCGCGTGCATTTATTGTTGCACACATCTTCTCCATCTGCGAACCTGTTTGCCACATCTATTAGATCTGATACTGTTGTTGGCTTGATTCTGCCCATCTCTTCGACTAGGTCTCCTCGTCGTAACCCGACTATGAATGCGTCTATTGCTCTTTCATCCGAGACTTCGACTGCCAAATTTTTGATTATACTCCATCTTTGGATATATGCTCTTAATGTCTCCCCCCAGCTTCCAATTGTTTCCTTTCCTAGTTTGCTTAACCATGATCTTGCTGCACCGGTGAGGTGTAATTGCAAACTTTGCATTGCTATTTCCCTGGTTCCTCCTTATAGTTTTACTGCTTGTAGATAATCTGAAAGCCATGACTGTGGCTCCTGCGATCCATCGTACTTTTGTTGGTCATGGGGTAATTTGAAACCTTTGGGTACTAGCGTGATGCGAACCCTATGGGTAAAGCATGGCGCCCCCATCTCCTTTTCATCATCCTCATAGTCATATGTTCTGTTGGGGGTTCTGGATCGTCGGGTTCTTTGTTCTTTGGACTATTGTATCATCCTAGTGACGGTGTCCTAGATCGGCGACTTCTACTTCTCTGCCGAGGACTATTGTGACGGCGTGGTGATCTTGGTTTATGTGTTCCTTTGTTGCGATATGCCTCCTCCACTTTTGCTGATAATTTGTTGCCTACCATCTTCAATCCATTTAGTGTTGTGCGATGCATATGTTCCCTTTGGTCTCCTAGGTTTGGTCGTGTTGTATTCAGGTATGCTTGAGCTGCCACCAATGCTACTTCAGGAGTTTTTGGTATAATATTTCCTTGATCATTGACCGATAGGAAGGACGAGTCGAGGTTTTTTGAGATACTTTGCCTTTCTGAGTACCCGAGATTTTCATATCTCGATCCATGTCGATGATGCCTTCTGTTTGTGTACGATGCATCACTACGTGCTCTGCGAGCAGCGTCGCTTGCTGCAATGGCTGAGTCCTTCCTTTTCTGTATTTCAATCCTTTCCTTTGCTAATTGCTTCGCCTGGTGCCTTAGGGCGTAATGGTATCCCAAAAGCATGTTCTAGCTAGAATTTGTTGGTATTGGCGTGCCGTGCTCCACGACTGTATTTATTGTTCTCCACTCATCTTCTGATAGTCGAACTTTTACCCTTGTTGCGAGGGAGTCAGCGGTTTCGCCTTCTGCTAAGTGGTTTGCCCCTCTGTTCATATTTGCTGGATTAAGCACTGGGTTGTTGTTGTCGTCGAGTTCTTCTGAGTTATCTCCTGTGATGATGAGTATCTGATACCGATTGTCGAGCTTGCTGTTGTGACTTGAGAAGATCGATTTGTCATCTTCAGAAAGTTCTAGTCCCGTTTTCCAGGTGTCTGTTGATTGCTCTGAGGTGTCATCATGGCAGATCATGAGATCTTCGAGTTGCACTTCTAAGTTAAAATTCTCCATGGTTTCGTCGCCTCCCGCGATTTTTCCTTCTTTCACTTCTACTAAGCTGACCGGCGAGTTTACCTCGCTCGAAGAGCCTTCTGATGATTCCGACATTGCTACTGTCTCGGGTTCACTTGCCGACGGACCCGTTTTCATCGGGTCTGAAAGGCGAATAGAACCTAGTGATCCGATGCAAAAGTTTAGACTTCCGATTGTCAAATCCGTATCTTGATCCATACTCTCAAATACTTGCGTGAAACTTGACAGGTGAGGTTGAAAATCGACGGTTTCGAAGGGTATCTGAATTTCGTCGACTTGCGAGTTGTTGTTGGCTAAAAGCGGAAAAGCCGTCGAGTTCATGATGCCGACGCCCCTGATCCCCACGGTCGGCGCCAATTGACAAGGGTTAACTCGACAAATGTCCTAGATGAAGGACTTAGGATCGGGGAGACAGGGCGTCGGATGAACTCGAAAGTAAACTCAGTCAAACAAGGTGGCTATGAAAGTAAACGTGGGTGTAGAACCTGGCTTGCTTTAAATCTGTCCCACACCATCCCCTCCTGGCCCCATTATATAGGTGGCCAGGTCTCAAGGAACGGGTGGGATCTGATACAGATTACAATATCGATATACGACATGAACTCGTATTTCGACTAATATTACAATTGGGCCTAGCTTAACGGGCCTCAGGGGTACTCAACTGACGGGCTCTATTGTCTATACGCTTGTCAGGGTCGGTGTAGATCTCACATCAGTTTCCCATAAGAAAGTGTCGCCATGTTTTGAGAGAATGGGCAACAGCAACAAGTTCTAGGTCATGGGTAGGGTAGTTCAGCTCATGGGAGTGCAATTGACAAGATAGGTAAGCAATGACCTTGCCACCTTGCATTAGGACACTCCCAAGTCCAATCTTGGATGCGTTGCAGTAGACATCAAAGATTTTGGTAATATCTAGAATGGTTAGGATGTGGGGATGACACATGTCTCTTCTTGAGTTCTTGGAAACTCTGCTCACACTTCTCAGTCCACTCAAACTTCTTGTCCTTCTTGATCAGCTGAGTCAATGGGCGAGCAATATGATAAGGGGTTGCCCGATCTTCTCAGTGAGCCGATGTAGATGGATGATAACTTGGTAGATAATCTGTGAGACGCACATGAACTCTCCGGCTGTTCCCCCGTTGCCAATGCAACAGATCTTCAACCCTATGGATATTCGAGACACCACACACCTGCACACGTAGCCGCCGACCACGAAGCGGTTCTGCAATCTCCTAATTCCCAATGGAACAGCAGATCACACTTGAATTCTCAGTAGCAAAACTCCAGATCGAAACAAACTTGGAGTGGGGTAGATATTCCGAGCGAAACACAGAGGAATATATGATTTCAGAGGAAAGCTTACAAGCAATTTCGTTCTGATGTTTGGGGGTAATCTAAACGTAGTCTAAACGACACAAGGGGGCGCCCCAGGGGTACTTAAAGGGGTTGGGGCGACCTGGGCAAAGACCTGGCCCAAAACCAACCTGTTTTGGGCCCAAATGGACTCGGTTTGACTCAAACTGGTACATACCGACCCATACATGGGTTCGGCCTATTTTGGCACGCAGGCCATGAGCGTGGCGCGCCTTAGACTCGTAGACATCGCGTCGAAGGCTGTCCTAGCGCGCCATCTCGTGCTCTCTCTCATGTAGACTTGATGTTCTGGTGATCTCCGGGTGCGCCTGCCTCCCTCTCCTCCCTCGCGCACTTGATCTTCAAGTCTTGCTCATCTCGCTGCCACGCATCTCCTCCTCGTGCAATGCTTGTGTTATCAACAAACCTAATCATACATAGATGCATAGACTTAGGAAGTATAAAGCTCTCATTAAATAAAACATCAGGTTCAATTAAGAGTGAGTTCACCTGTTGTTCCAATAGCTTTGCACGTGCTCTTATAATTGGTCTAATCCTAATCTCGTTGGACTTCTTCGCAGCAACATCTTCATCATCAATAGGAGCAGGAGATAATGGTGGTGCAATAGGGATGTCCTCATCATCCTCCCCCCCTTCAAAAGGCGTCGACCTCGACGCTGCAATGTCTTCACCCTCATATGGTGTCAAATCAGCAACGTTGAAGCTATTGCTCACGCCATACTCAGCTATAGGAAGATCTATCTTGTAGGCATTATCATTAATCTTGGCAAGAACCTTGTAAGGACCAGCACCACGGGGCAGCAACTTGGACTTACGGAGCTGTGGAAATCTGTCCTTGCGAAAGTGTACCCAAACCATATCACCGGGCTGGAACAAGACCTCCTTTCGCTTCTTGTTTGCACGATCTGCAGTGTACTTGCCTTTCTTCTCAATAGCCTCTTTAGTCTTCACATGAATCTTCCTCACAAAATCTGCCCTCTTTGATGCCTCCATATTGACTCGCTCTTGGATAGGAAGAGGCAACAAATCACGAGGCGTAATGGGTTTGAAACCATAGACCACCTCGAAAGGACATAGCTGCGTGGTAGAGTGAACCGCCCTGTTATATGCAAACTCCACATGCGGCAAACAATCTTCCCACTCACGCAGGTTCTTCTTGATCATGCATCGCAACACTGTTGAAAGTGTGCGATTTACCACCTCCGTTTGACCATCAGTTTGGGGATGACAAGTAGTGCTGAATAATAACTTTGTGCCCAGCTTTCCCCAAAGTGTCTTCCAGAAGTAGCTCATAAACTTCACATCACGATCAGAGACAATTGTCTTGGGTACTCCATGCAAGCGTACAATGTCCCTGAAAAACAGGTTAGCAATATGCGACGCATCGTCGCTTTTGTGGAAGACAATAAAATGAGCCATCTTAGAAAATCTATCCACTACCACAAATATAGAATCATGGCCTCTTTTAGTCCTAGGCAAACCTAATACAAAATCCATGCTAATGTCCTCCCATGGTGTAGTAGGTGCAGGTAATGGAGTATACAAACTGTGAGGCTTCAGCTTGGACTTCGACTTGTTGCACGTAATGCAACGCTTGACAAACCTGTCCACATCACGCCTCATCCTTGGCCAATAAAAGTGATCAGCGAGCATGAGTAGCGTCTTCTCACGCCCAAAGTGACCCATCAAACCGCCGGTATGTGATTCCTGCAACAATAGCAAACGCACGGACGATTCTGGAACACATAGTTTGTTAGCACGAAACAAAAACCCATCATGGATGTGATATTTATCCCATGCTTTCCCATCAGTACACATGCTATATGGCGCTGAAAAATCATGATCAGTAGCATATAAATCACACAAACTCTCTAAACCAGGAACCTTAATGTCTAATTGTGTCAACAACATGTTCTTCCTAGAGAGAGCATCAGCAACCACATTGTCTTTACCCTTTTTATGTTTAATTATGTATGGAAAAGACTCAATGAACTCAACCCACTTAGCAAGATGCCTATGCAAATTAGATTGAGCTTTCAGATATTTCAAAGCTTCATGATCAGAATGTATGATAAATTCTTTTGGCCACAAATAATGTTGCCAAACCTCAAGAACTCTAACAAGTGCATACAATTCTTTATCATAAACTGGATAGTTCAACCTCGCACCACAAAGTTTTTCAGAAAAATAGGCAATAGGCCTACCCTCTTGCATCAACACACCACCAATACCAATGCCACTAGCATCACATTCAATCTCAAATTGCTTAGTAAAATCTGGTAGTGCAAGCAAAGGTGCAGAAGTTAACAAACGTTTCAGCTCATCAAAGGCATTATCTTGGGCTGTGCCCCATACAAATTCGACACTTTTCTTAGTTAACTCATTTAAAGGTGCAGCAATAGTACTAAAGTCTTTCACAAAACGGCGATAAAAACCAGCAAGACCGTGAAAACTTCGTACTTGACTAACATTCATGGGAGTAGGCCAATTTTGAATAGCTTCAATTTTAGATGCATCTACCTCTACTCCATGCTTAGAAACAACAAAACCCAGAAATATGACCTTATCTTTGCAAAATGTGCACTTCTCAAGGTTACCATATAACTTAGCATCATGCAACACTTGCAAAACTTGTCGAATATGATCACTATGTTTAGATTCATTGCGGCTGTAAATTAATATATCATCAAAATACACAACCACAAACTTGCCAATAAAATTACGCAAAACATGGTTCATTAATCTCATGAAGGTACTAGGTGCATTAGTTAACCCAAATGGCATGACTAACCACTCATATAAACCAAATTTTGTTTTAAAAGCTGTTTTCCACTCATCCCCCTCTTTCATCCTAATTTGATGATAACCACTACGCAAATCAATTTTAGAGAAAACAGCAGCACCACTCAATTCATCAAGCATATCTTCCAAGCGTGGAATAGGGTGACGATATCGAATAGTGATGTTATTTATTGCTCTACAATCTACACACATACGCCAGGTACCATCTTTCTTAGGAACTAAAATAACAGGAACAGCACAAGGGCTTAAGCTCACACGAATATAACCTTTGTCGAGAAGCGCTTGTACTTGTTTCTGAATTTCTTTTGTCTCCTCGGGGTTGGTGCGGTATGGTGCTCGGTTGGGCAGCGATGCTCCTGGAATCAAATCTATTTGATGCTCAATGCCTCGCAAAGGTGGCAGACCTGCAGGCACCTCTTCCGGAAACACGTCGCTGAATTCCTGTAACACATTAGAAACACCAATAGATAGAGGGGTCATGTCGTTAGAAACCAAAATGTTACCCTTGTACATAAGCACAAGAGGAATAGATGTAGGATCCTCACGAAACTCTCTCAGATCAGATTTGGTGGCTAACATTACTAAGGAATGCGCTCCCTCACTCATACTTTTACCACTCAGATTTGGCTTGTGGCTCTCCCTCACCGGAAGTGTAGGCTCTCGTCTATCTACTCTCTCACTCTCTTTTTCAAGATTTACTTCAATTTTTTGACGAGATTCATTTACAATAGCTTGCGGTGTCATAGGTCTCAAGGTAACATCCTTGCCACGCCAATGTAACTGATATGTGTTGGCTTTCCCATTGTGACGGACATCATGATCATATTGCCATGGGCGGCCCAACAACAAATGACATACTGTCATAGGAACCACATCACACTCGACGGTGTCTTTATATGGTCCAATCTGAAACTCAACATGCACCATGTGGCTGATCTTCATCTCTCCGCTATCACTGAGCCACTGAATAAAATATGGATTGGGGTGCGGGATATATTTGAGCTTCAGTTTTGTACAGAGCTCTTTACTAGCCAAATTGCGACAACTCCCACCATCAATAATAACCTTGCACGCCTTGCCAGGACCAACAGCAGCTTTTGTTCGAAACAAATTACACCGCTGTTCCGCATAATCGGGGCTCACACTCAGCACCTTAGGCGAACAAACAATGGTAGGCAGTGATGACGCATCACCATAGAGCATATCATCCTCCTCATCTGAATTTGGATCAGCATCATCACCTGTCTCATACTCTTCAGTTTCCTCATTTATCAACATAACCTTTTTATTGGGATAGTCTCGCCGGAAGTGACCCTTGCCACCACATGTATGACAGTTCATATCCCTATTTCTTGCTGTAGAGTTGGAGGAACCAGTACCACTTGCAGCAGGTTGTGATGTTTTCTTGGCATTGGAAATAACTAAATCAGGTTTTGAGGAAGCATTACCACGGAAACCAGAAGTACCACTAGAGGTAGGCACACTAGGGTCTGTCCGTGGGGAAAAACGACCTCTACTTGCTGTAGAGCGAGGTCCAAATTTAGCATCTTCAGCCAATGTCAATTCTGCCTCACGTGCTTGATGAAGCAAATCTGTCATATCAAAGTATTGGTGATGCCGAACAATGCGTCGAATATTGTAAGTTAAACCAGCAAGAAAACGCTGCATTGTTTGTTCCTCTGGTTCACGCACCCTAGCACGCTGCATAATCAACTCCATCTCCTGATGATAGTCATCAACAGACTTAAGACCTTGCTTCAAATTCGTCAATCTATCATAGAGAGAACGAATATAATTGCGGGGAACAAAACGAGCACGCATCGCTTCTTTCATGCCCCTCCATGTAGTAATAGGTAGCTCTCGAGCTTCAAGCCTGGACTAAAAAATATTATCCCACCAAAGCAATGCATAGCCATCAAATTCCGAAGATGCAAGTTTTATTTTTCTATCCTCGGTGTACTCATGCATGCGCCATAGTTTTTTCCACCTTCAGCTCCCAATTGAGGTACTCTTCCACATCAGTAGAACCAACAAACTTGGGTACAATGAACTTTGGTTTGCCCAGCCCATCATCATCACGGTTGGCTGGTTGGCCAAAATCATCATCAAAGCGATGACGTGCGCCGAGAGGAGCAAAACCACGACCAGGCGGAATACCAGCACCTCGGCCTCCATTCCCACGACCACTGTGACCACCAAGAAGCAAACCGTCACGATGACCAGCAGCAGCTGTAGCAGTAGCGTCATCATGTGCGTGATTGTCATCCTGGACACTCGCAGCAGCCTCAGGATCATGTGGTTGCTGGTGAGGTGGACGATCAAACGAAGCTTGCAACGTATGCACAGCTTGTGTCAAATCTGCAATAGAACGCTGAATTGTGGTCACAGTTTCTTGTGTCACAGTGGCTATATCATGTGTTGCATTCAGCTTATTGTCAACAGCAAGCACATCGTCATGTAAACTATCACAAACAGCATTGAACCTCTTCGACAAAGTATCACGAAGAGCTTCGTATTCATTCCAACGCACGACCTCATTTGGATCCTTTTTTTGCTGCACAGCATGAGACTCAGACATGATTAGTAGGTTAGTGCAAACAAAAATAGGTGTATGGTGGAACTCTCACAACTCACTCGAAACTGAGAGAAACGAGGTATCTTACCGTTCCAAAGTGAATAGAAGAGCTTGCCGACTTGTATAGGCAAAAACGTGCACGGATGTGATGTAACAAATACCGAGGGAAAGACTATCACATGACAACCAGGGTATATGGTGGGGCTTGGTATGGATACCTAACTACACCAAAGTACAAGTCCTAGTGCTGATCGTATGACAAAGAAACCACGGAAACGCACACGATGGAGATAAATGGGGCAATGCAACTCTGAAAATGAGCTCAAAAAGTTGAGGTATGTCGGAGGAATGCTCGGTGTTGCAAAGCACAAGAGAGACGCTAGCAATGGCTCAACGAAAACGGGCACAAGATTGTAGAACAGAGCAGCCCGTAGAGCACTAAGCACGCTAGTCTCGTAGGATGGTTCTAGACACCAAGAAAGGTTTACTAAAGGCTGACAAAGAAAAGAGACAATATGTGTACGCAGAAAAGGAAAATAGAAAGAGAAATCGGAAAAAGAGAATTTTTTTTTTTGAAATAAGCTCACGCCAGAGCTCAGAACAAGTCTGAGGTCCAGCGCCAAACGGCCAGCGATCCGGATGTTTTTTTTTTGGATCAGATTTGCCTAAATGGGCTTAGGCCTGCTGGCTAGCGCTGAGGACACTCGATCGAGGATCGATCTGGTCTCGCGAGCGAAGCGCTCGAGCGCCTGCCGAGCTCCCGCCTGACCACAGAACGGATCTGAGGTCGGGCGAGCAGCGCGTCTTTTTTTTTTGACGAGTTTCTGATCGGATCTGTATTAGCTCGATCGAGTTCTTCTCCTCAAGAACATACACAGCCGCCGGTTTATGAAAGAAACAGGAGATCAAAGATGCACCAAACGATGATGAAATCCGCGACGAATATACAAAAAAGAACGAGGATCCTAGACTCCTACAATTTGGATGAAAAAATACGCGAAAAGACGATCAGCGACTAAAACCAGTACCTCGGTGCAATCTAGGTTATGGCGAAACTAAGAACCCTAATTTTTTTTGTAGGCTTTTTCTGGATAGGACAAAAATAAAAAACGAATTTACGGGATGAATTTGTGGATGCTCACCGAGTAAACGCTGGAATCTGATACCAAGATGATAAGGGGTTGCCCGATCTTCTCAGTGAGCCGATGTAGATGGATGATAACTTGGTAGATAATCTGTGAGACGCACACGAACTCTCCGGATGTTCCCCCGTTGCCAATGCAACAGATCTTCAACCCTATGGATATTCGAGACACCACACACCTGCGCATTTAGCCGCCGACCACGAAGCGGTTCTGCAATCTCCTAATTCCCAATGGAACAGCAGATCACACTTGAATTCTCTGTAGCAAAACTCCAAATCGAAACAAACTTGGAGTGGGGTAGATATTCCGAGCGAAACACAGAGGAATATATGATTTCAGAGGAAAGCTTACAAGCAATTTCGTTCTGATGTTTGGGGGTAATCTTAACGTAGTCTAAACGACACAAGGGGGCGCCCCAGGGGTACTTAAAGGGGTTGGGGCGACCTGGGCAAAGACCTGGCCCAAAACCAACCTGTTTTGGGCCCAAACGGACTCGGTTTGACTCAAACTGGTACATACCGACCCATACATGGGTTCGGCCTATTTTGGCACGCATGCCATGAGTGTGGCGCGCCTTAGACTCGTAGACATCGCGTCGAAGGCTGTCCTAGCGCGCCATCTCGTGCTCTCTCTCATGTAGACTTGATGTTCTGGTGATCTCCGGGTGCGCCTGCCTCCCTCTCCTCCCTCGCGCACTTGATCTTCAAGTCTTGCTCATCTCGCTGCGATGCGTCTCCTCCTCGCGCAATGCTTGTGTTATCAACAAACCTAATCATACATAGATGCATAGACTTAGGTAGTATAAAGCTCTCATTAAATAAAACATCAGGTTCAATTAAGAGTGAGTTCACCTGTTGTTCCAATAGCTTTGCACGTGCTCTTGTAATCGGTCCAATCCTAATCTCGTTGGACTTCTTCACAGCAACATCTTCATCATCAATAGGAGCAGGAGATAATGGTGGTGTAATAGGGATGTCCTCATCACAAGACTAGAAAACCCTTCAACAAATTTCCAGTAATAACCGGCTAGTACAAGGAATGCTCGGATTTTAGTAGGATTGCTAGGGGCCTTTTGCTCCATAATGGAGGTGATCCCTGAGGGGTCGATGGACACTCCACTAGATGAGATAACATGACCAATAAATCCCACTTCTTTCAGCCAAAACTCGCACTTGCTAAACTTGGCGTAAAGCTGGTGCTCCCACAGGGTTCCCAATACTAGCCGCAGATGTTCTCTGTGCTCTTCTTCGGTTTTGGAGTAGACTAGGATGTCATAGATGAAAATCCCTACAAACTTGTTGAGAAACTTCATGAATACCTTATTCATGAGGTTCATGAAATAGGCAGGGGCATTGGTTAGGCCGAGGGACATTACGGTGTATTCAAACAAGCCGTAATGAGTGGTGAAAGCGGTCTTGGGAATATCGGACTCACGGACTTTCATCTGATGATATCCAGTCCGGATATAAATCTTGGAGAATACCTTGGACCCATTTAGCTGGTCAAACAAGTCTTCAATCTTAGGGAGGGGATACTTATTCTTGATGGTCACCTCATTTAGCTTACGGTAATCCACACACAGTCGAAAGGTATCGTCTTGTTTGTCCACAAATAAAATAGGTGATCCCCAAGGTGAGGCGATGGGACGAATAAGACCTCTGCTGAGCATATCAGCAAGTTGCTTCTTCAAATCTTCTAATTCTTGAGGGTTCATATGATAGGGCCTTTAAGCAATAGGGGTTGCTCTGGGAATCAATTTAATTATAAACTCGATATCCTAGTCGGGAGGCATACCTGGCAACTCTTTAGGGAAGACATTGTGGTACTCGCATACCACCGGAACTTGGTCAAGGGTCGGTCCAGAGACAGATTTCTTGTAGTAGGCTTTACGGGATGGCATGGTTGCTATGTGCTCAATCTGAACACCTTCACTATTGGTCACGGTTATAGCCTTCCTGGCAGAATCTATATGCCCTTGGTACTTGGACATCCAATCCATTCCCAGTACCACATCTAAACCTTGCGTTCCTAGGATGATCAGATCAGCTTGGAATTGTACCCCATGGAACTCTACTGGGACATTTCTACAAGACAGTTGGGTTTTGGCGGTTGATCCCAGAATTTGCACTATCATGAGTCTATCCATTCGACTAGGTTTCAGGCTACCCTTATCCACAAAGTTCTCCGTGACAAAGGAATGTGATGCACCGGAATGAAATAGAATTTTTGCAGGCACGGAGTTGACGACAAATGTACCAAGCGCAACATCAGGTGCCTCTTCGACTTCAGCGGCATTTACATGGTTCAGGCGGCCTCTAGCAACGTTGGCTTGATTCTTCTGGTTCCTCCTAGGGGGTCCATGGCCTGGCCCTGATTGGGCCGTGATACGTCTAAAACGCATCTACTACCCCGAACACTTTTGCTGTTGTTTCTCTTCGAATTTGTGTGTTTTGGATACAACTAACACGGACTAACGTTGTTTTTAGCAGAATTGCCCTGGTGTCTTGTTTTTGTGCAGAAATTCGAATTTCAGGAAAAATCTTGGAAAATACTGCAAAAATCCTATTTTACCAGAAGACACACAGAGCTAGAGTACGAGACGGAGAGGGGCCAGGAGGGCACCACACCACCTGGTGGCGCGGGCCAGGCCAGGCCGCGCCAGGGGGTGGTGTGGCCGCCCTAGCCATCTCCTCGACCCCTCCTTCTGCCTACATATACCCTATGACCTGAAAATATCGGGGGTTCAACATTTTTCCCAAATAGAGTTCCGCTGCACCGCCAACATCAGAAACCGCGATTCGGAACCAGAAACTCCATTCTGGCACCATGTCGGGACGGGGATTTGGAGGAGATCATCACCGACGTCTCTCCATCAACCATCCATGATTCCCCCATCCATGTGTGAGTAATTCCCGTTGTAGGTGAAGGGGATGGTAGGGATTGGATGAGATCATTCATGTAATTGCTATGAGATTGTTAGGACATGGTGCCTAGTATCCATTGTTAGTGCTTATGACATTGTTGCAACTTGTTGTGCTTAATGCTTGTCACTTTGGTCCCGAGTGCCATGATATCAGATCTGAACTAGTTATTGTTTTATGATGATAATTGTTGTTTATGATCTTACCTCCAAGTTGTATACACATATCATTGTAAGGAACCCGAGGCCCCAAAGTGACAATAATTGGGATAACTGGAGGGGATGGCTGTGATGTGAGGATCACATGTGTTCACTGAGTGATAATGCTTTGCTCTGGTACTCTATTAAAAGGAGTACCTTAATTACCAGTAGATTCCCTTGAGGCCCCGTTGCAAACGGGCTGGTAGGATAGAAGATGTCATGCATGTTTTTCATTGCGAGCACGTACAACTATTTACGGAACACATGCCTATGCTTGTTTAGTACTAGGATGCTTCATCATTATTTATCTGCAATTGACCATGTCTTGATTATTACATGAATTATCTTGTCCATGAAACGCCCGTTCATCCATCCCTATGCCTACAATATTTAATCCTACTATTTACTATTGATACCGTTACTATCTTTACTTTACTATTGCTACTACTATTTTACTACTGTCACCACTATAAAACTGTTGCTACTCATAAACCGCTGCGAGGAAGTCCGTTTCCAGGTGCAGCTGAATTGACAACTCATCTGTCAAGGCTTATAAATGTTCTTTGGCTCCCCTTGTGTCAAATCAATAAATTTGGGTTTTACTTCCCTTGAAGACTGTTGCGATCCCTTATACTTGTGGGTCATCCAGACTATTTTCTGGCGCCGTTGCCGGGGAGCATAGCTTTATTTGTAAGTTCACTTGGAATTCATATTGTTCGCTGCAATCCATTCATCATGGGTAAACCTCGTGATGGAAAAGTTCCTATATTACCATCCACTACAAGAAGAGGTATGACTCTAAACACCTCTGTTGCTCTTGATTCGCCATCTGTGATGAGTAAGTTGCTTACACCACCACATGCACATGCTACTACTTCTGCTGAGTTTGAAAATGCTACTGATAGTTTTGATGATGCTTCTACTGTGCTTGATGGGAGTGGTTCGTTAGGTTCCTTCTTAGATACTACAATTGATAGGACTAAGCAAATGGGGAACACTACTGTTACACCTGTTAGTTCACCTGAGTCTAGGGAATGTCTTAGTGATGATCTAGAGGAAGCTTATATTGAGCTCAATGATGATTTTATTGATGAATTTCATGCTACTAGTGATGCTGGTGCTATTAGAGATCTTCTTGCAAGACGCGCTGTTAGATATAAGTTATCTCCTGATGCTAAGTTTGTTGCGTCTCCCATAAATATTAGTGATAAGGATTATGATTTCTCTTTGGATTTATCTTACATATCTATTGTTGAGAAAGAACCTTTTTGTGGAACTAAAAATGAAAGTGCTATGAGACATATGAATGAGCTCTCTGCTTTGAGTAATTTGTTTTCTGTTGATACTATGATGTGTACTTACTTTGTTGCTAAGATTTTTCCTTTCTCGTTGAAAGGTGCAGCTAAAGCTTGGTTTAATAATTTGTCTACTGGATCAATTGATAGTCCTATTGCTTTGGTTAATTGTAATATCCCAGCACGTAGGACAACTTCAGGGTAGAATAAAGGGCTTTTGTGCATAGCATCTAAAATTACGGGATTTTTTTGCGCTTTTATCACTAAAACCTAAGGGGGGTCGAATATCTCTTCGAGGGGGAATGGTGAACTCTCGGAGTGCGAAAGAATTTGACGTGACCTCTGTTGATCAATTGCTTGTGGGGAAGGAATGAAATTGAATAACTAAGTCTAAGAATAAAATATGAATTAAAAACTTGATTTTGAATTATGAAATTGAATTTGAATTCATAAGACACATTTAGAAAGGATAAACATTTATAGTAAGAAAAACCTTGGACTTTATTGATTAGCAACACAATTTACATTGTCTTTACAAAATTCAGAGAATAAAAGAATATTACAAGTGGAATAGCATAGATTGAATGTTACAACTAGGAACCAAAAAAAAAACAAAGTACAGGAATGAATCTAGATGATGATCACTACAATTCTTCTTTCTTTCTTTCCTTTCTTCTCTATTCTTCTTGATTACCTGCAAACAAAAGAAAACACAAAGAGAAATGCCACCAAGGCAGTAATTCAAGTGGCAGTAAGAATTTAAAGGAAGCACTATTGATAATCATCAAACTGTCAAGCTTATCATCATGAGTCACCATCAAAATATTAGCCAGGGACCAATCTGGCCAGGCAAGCCAGCCAGCCAGCAACCTGCTCGATCACCAGATGCATGCAGGGAGGTGTCAAGACACCAATAAACAGGAGATAGTACAAAAGGGTCTCTGTGAGAGGATTTGGTCGACCAAGAAACCCTAGTCGACCAGCAACACCACCAGCACAGCAACACCACCAGCACAGCCACATCACCAGCACAGATCACACACATCATTGTGACCAATCATAGCCAACAGCACTCACACAATTCACCCTGCTCATGAGCTGAGCATCAGGGGGAATTATTACCACCAAACCAAAACCAGCAGCCAAAGCTAGTAAACATGGTCACATAATCAAGATCAAGGAGCAGCAAGGAGCAGGCCAAGCACCAAGGAGGTGCAGGGCAAGCCAACTGGGGAGGAACAGAGCAAGTACCAGGAGCACTTGATCAAGCTCAAGAAAGAGCATCACCAACATCACAACCAGCTACACATAGAAGCCACCTAAGGATCCAGGTATACTAGAAGTTGCATACCATGAACCAAATCATGGCAAGAATCAAGATTCTTGCATAAATAAGACCAACAGCAAGATAAAGACCCCACACCACCAAACCCTTCTACCTAGTGCAGTACTTAGGAGGTTTTGGGGTTTATCTCCTTAGACTTACAGAGAAATGCTATGTATAGTCATCATAGGAAGATTCAGTTAATAGAAACACAAATATTTATACACCATCAAGATTAGAGCCTCAGGCCATGCATCATTGGCTAAGACTAAAATCATCATGTAGATCTGTTCTTATTAGTAATTTAGTTTAGCCAACAAGATGATTTAGTCACTGATGAGAAGCCACCAAAGCATGCACCAGCAGCACAGAAACAACAGCCATCTATCTAGTCATCAAGAAACAATTGTGCACCTCATAGGGAGGCACCAAAATCAAACTCAATGATAGCAGTTACTTGCTGTTATCTATAACATGCTATAGGAAGCAAAGCAAAGCCACTAACAACAGAGTATTCAAGCATGGATTGCTTGATGCAAACAAATCATCACTGAAACATAGTTCAGTTCATATAAATCAATAGAAGATTATAATTGGACAAGTTGTAACACCCTACTTTTTGTAAGACAAGTTTAGACCAAGTTAATGCTTTATCTAGGATAAAATAAAACTTTTAATAAGATTGTGTGCTTGTGTGCATATGTGCTTGAGAACTCTTGTGTGTGTATGCATGACTTCATGGGCATATGTGTGTTGTTAATTAGATCCTTTATCATAGAATTCTTTCTTCTTTGATTCTTGCAAATTTGAGTTGATATGTGTGATTGGTAGCAAACTTTCCAAAGGTCATTGAAACTTAAGTAGATAAAATTCAAAACCTTGCCCTACTTGATCTACACCATCATTTCATGTGAAATCCTTTTCTCTCTTTTTCTTCTCACCTTCTTTCTTGAACCCAAATCTTTTCCTCTAAAACCCAGCACACATACTCAGCAAATTAACCAACACTACACCTAGCACCACCCCAGCCCCTAAGTTGTTCAGAATTTCGAAAATAAAGAAGGAAAAGAGGAACCTGAGCCATTGCATGCCAAGATCTTGCAAAGATCTTCTCCCATCTCTCTCACTTCCTCTCCACCACTAGCCATGCGGGTATCTGTACCCAGTAGGCCACCCCACCCACTAGTGGGAAAAGGCTTATAGATAGATGTTTTATCAGTGGAGCACATTATTCAATATGCTCCACTAGTATTTACTAGTGGCGCATTTGCAAATATGCTTTACTGATAATTTTTGTACTAATGGCGCATATTTTTTATAATGCGCCACTGATATCCACGTGGCACCCACCAGAAGGGACCTGCCAGGGTTATGCGTGGCGCATAATGCAATATGCGCCACTGATAATTCAAATATCAATGGTGCATATTGAATACGCATAACATGATTTTTTAAAAAATAAAAGAAAATGATAAAAGGTTTGAAAAAAATTCAAAAAATCAGATTTAGTTATGTTATGTGATCTAGTAAGTAAGAAAAATAATAAACATGAATTTTGATGTTTTTTACAAAAAAACTTTATGTCTCGGTAAAACGACCATAAGTTTTGCATACGAAGTCGGATTAAAAAGTTTTTTATATGAAAAAGTATCTACATGAAAAGTTACATCCAAATTCAACGACCTAGGGTCGTTTTGACAAATTTTAGAATCTCAAAATTCAAAAGGGAAAATAGACGTTTTCGCACTTTCATATTTTCAAATTTTTATTTTTATTTTTATTTTTAGATCAAAATTTATATTGGATTAAACTTTTGGATTAGTTATATACACACATATAGCACACATGCAGATATATACACATATATACACACACATATATGCACACATACACACACATATACACACATATACGCACACATACACGCACATATACGCACATATACGCACATATACGCACTTATATATGCACACATGCATACATATACACACATATACACACATATACGCATACATACACACACATATACGCACTTATATATGCACACATTCATACATATACACACATATACACACACATATATGCACATATACGTACATATACACACACATATATACGCACATATATACGCACACATACACACACATATATGCACATATACGCACTTATATATGCACACATGCATACATATACATACATATACGCACACATACACACACATATACGCACATATACGCGAACATACACACACATATACACATATACATAATACATATACACATATACACACATACACACACATATACATACATATACGCACATATACACACATATACACACAAGCACACATAGGCCTTAAGAGGATTGATATAATAGTAATATCAATAAGAACTTGGGTAGGTTAGGGGATAGCTCATGCAAATAGAATGGAGAAGTTAAGCGTGCTCACCCCGGAGTAGTCTAAGGATGGGTGACCTAGCGGGAAGTCAAGAAATTCGGTGTGATTTGAAAATGTTCCTCATCTAATAAAATCCCCAAAAAATTGAAATATAATAGTTTTTTCACATTATTTTGATTTTTATGATTTTTTAAAAAAATTGGTTTTTTAATTTTTTTTTTGAATTTTCAAAGGCTACTAGTGGCGCATATAGCAATATGCGCCACACATAGGCAAATTATGCGTGGCGCATATTGAGATGCGCCACTAATAAATTGTTACTACTGGCGTGGCAATGGTGGCGCATCCCATATGCGCCACGCATAGGCCAAAATGGTGCGCCACCAATAGCCTTTTTTCCACTAGTGACCCCGTCAGCCTCTGGGGTGCTCTCTCTCTCTCTCCCCTCGCCCTTGCCCTAGCAAAGCCCGAGACAGGCCACCTCGACCTCAACCCCTCCTCTCTGCCCTCCCGACCAAACAAGCGCGCGCATCTCTCTCTGTGCATCTCGCTTAGTCCCCAGGCAAGCCCACTCCCTCTCCCTTGCACCACCACCGCCAAGCCACCCCCAACCCGCTCCATGCACGTCACTCTAGACACGCCCCCATTCTCTACCCCACGCTCACTCCTAGTCACTTTCGTTCGAGCACACGGACTCCACGCCACACCAGCACCCTACTGGCGCAGCCACCCCTGCTCTCTCGCCCGTTATACCGCCACCACCACCGTCGAACACCTGCGCGGTGACATGACTGGACGACCAACGCGTCCGTCCCCGCGCCACTAGACACTTGCATCCCTCCAAAAGACCACGCGCCGCTCACGCCTGGACACCGCCCTGCAATGACACCGCCCATCCTAGCCAATGCCAGCCCAGTGCTCCACGACCAGCCGCGCCGGCCACCGAGACCACCCCGCCAGTTAAATAGCCCTGCACCCCCTCTCTTCCCCGTCTTTCTGCTCATTTGCATCCCCAGCACACCAACATCGCCACCCAGAGCCACAGCCGAAGCCTCTAGCTCTCCCTCGCCGGGGAGAGCTCGATCTCGCTCGGGTGCTGCACAAGAAATTGGTGAAGGTTGCCATCGCCGCGCCTTCTCTTTTCCCTCATCCATTCCCTCTGAAACCAGCTAGCTTTTCACGCCCTAACCTTGCTCTCCATTTTGGCTAGATCCAGCTGAGCGCGTAGCCATCGCCGAGGCATAGCCGGAGCACCTGCAGGACCCCTCGACCACGCCATCGCCCGGAGCTCCTCCCGCTTCACCGACGATGACCCACGACCACACGAAGCCCACGCAGCCACCGCTACCCCTTCTCCACCGACCAGCAACGCCACAATGAGCCCCCTCTGTCTCTCGGTGAAACCCTAGGGTTTCTGCCGCCCCGTTCTTTCCCCGCGTAGACGACGAGCAACGACCGTCGATCCTGACTAGATCGGTCGGCCGTGGTCGCTGCGTATCGCTTCGGCCTCCCGGGGCCGCTGACAACCAGGCCCCACTGGCAGGCCATTTGAATCGGCCAGATCCCACGCGCCGCCAATGGTTTGGGCTAGTTTTGCGCTGGATCGGCCCAGTCCGGGGCAGATCTGGCCTGTGCTGTATTTTTTAGGAAAAACCTGTTATCCTTTTTCCAAATCTGTAAATTTTGAATATTCATAGAATATTTTCTGTAAATGCAAATTCGGTGATTCAAGTTTCTGTGAGTAGCTTAGCATGTTATCTTTCATATGGCATAGGTCTCATATCTGTAGGGTCATTGTGGATCCAATGTTAATTTGTGGAGTTAAATTAGCCTCGTTTCAAACTTAAATGCAAATCTTGAGTTTTATGTACTAAAAATGAGTGGATCCAATTTCCAGTGATAGCTTAGTGAGATATCCTGCATGACCCACTGGTTTTACTATTTTAGGATCTATATCTTTGCAGTAGTAATTGATATGGCTATTTGTGTAATTAATCTTAGATAAATTACCATCTGCAGTAGGTTGAGAATTTTGGGTTGAATCCAATTTCATTGGATTGTGTTCTGGAAGAGCTTTCCAAAACACTTTAGTTCATATTTTTCTGAAAAACAGAGAATATCTGAGATTTATTTTGGTATTCTAGTGTTATTTCCTATTGTTTGATTCATAGGAAATCAACCACAAATTGTTTTTAGGTAAATCCAACTTCGTTAGGTTCTTAAGATTGTTGTCTACCTGCAAGTGTGCTGGGTATATTGTTTGGTCCATTTGAATGTCTGCATGCTTAATTGAAGTGATATGTTGTTGTGTTGCTTTAAATAAGAAACCCTAGTTTCTAATAGGATTAATTGCTAATTAAAAACCTATAAAATCCTGTTTTATTTTCTAAACTTGTTTGCTTTTGATACTCCTTGATTGTGTGGTAACTGAGTGCTGAAATGCTTGTGACTTGTGCATGCATGTATATTTATTTGTGTGTTATTATTTTTCCAGCGATAGAATCGAACGAGGAGTGTACCGAGGAAGGAGAAGTCTTTGAGTACCAGGAGGAGGAAGACCAGGGACTAGCCAACCAAGGCATGCCATCTAACTTGATGCATATCTGAATCCTACTCACTCAAATTGTAGGTTGCATAAAGGTTTATTAAAGTGCATGTTTTCTTATTGCTATGCCCCTTGTAGCAATTATGTTGTTGGCTCAAGCTCCACAAGCCAAATTGTTATCATCCTTCGAGATGATCCCTTTGAACACATATCCATTATCCCTGCAGTAGTGGCTTGTTTGTTAGCAGCAAAGCCCTTGGAAAACCTCTAGTGGAACCAAAAACTCTAGGATGGGAACACTCAAAAAGAATTCTTGAAAATTCTTTCGAAAACCTTGGGGTAATACCTACTCCACTGAGATGTTTTCAAAAATGGTTTTTGAACAAATGGAGGTGACTATGGAGGATAAAGGAGTTGGTGGTTTTCAAATGACATTGGTGATCACTAAGTGTTCGCTCAGAATAATTACCCCGTGCAACCACATTACCCCGGTATGGGACGGGGCTTAGTTTGAAGTTTATTTGCTTTAGTGCGGGGAGCCTCACACTATATAAGGGTTTGTAGGACCCCGGAATCCAGGTTGCTGCCAGGTTGTGGGCAATAGTAAATTGGGATCCTTTGGGATTTATCCGACCGGAAGACACTTGGGTTCTCCCATCGTGGCACTGGAACTACGCTCGACGGAGGTAGACGGCCAGGGTTTGCTGGGGAGGTTAACTCCACAGGATAGGCACCCGTACTAAGGTGGATAGATGGAAGGCTCTGATCAATTATCTGAACCCCGCATACTTGTGTATGACATTCCGTGGTGGTATCCTGGCGGATTTATTGGATGGTGTGGGTAAAGTGTACAACCTCTATAGAGTGTAAATCTATTCGAATTGCCGAGTCCCCGATCATGGACGGTTGGGACGACCGTTACTTAGCCCAATGTCAAGCTTTGGTTTTATAAAAGTGTTTTTGGAAAGAAAAGGAGAAAGGTGCCTGACGGAGTACTCGGAGGGTACTGCTGTAGCATGATGGTGGTTCAGAGTACTTGTAGGGTACTGCCGAGGAAAGGAGGTGGTCATGTTTGATTGACCATCGATACTCTTGGAAAATAAATGAGTTCCCCCTTCCCTAGAGCTTTTACAAAAATGGTTTTATAGAAATTCTTCTTTAATAAGGATATAGACATGTCGTATGACATGCTATATCGACAAGAGAAACTATGATATAGAGATGACGTATGACATGATATATTGACAAGAGAAACTGTGATATAGAGATGTCATATGGCATGCTATATCGACACGAGAAACTATGGTTAGTATAGAGCAACTAGCCTGAAACCATTTCCCCTTGCTACAGCCAAATAGCATGCAATTGTTCCTCTTAGGTGGTTTGCGAGTACAATTTCAAAATGTACTCACGGCTTTGTCCCTGACTATTAACTTGGCCAGATCATGATGAAGACTACGATGATGATGGTGAGGAGTTCGACGACATCGGTGCGAACTAGGATCCGTCTCCCGGTCAGTCACCTGTAGGGTAGAGGTATGACACGGGATACCAATGCTACCCTTGTATCCGCTACAATGCTTTGTGAACTTGCCCTGCATGGCATTTGAATTCGGCCAAGTAGCCATGTAAGACTATTCGACTCGTTATGTAATGGATGATGTACTCTGTAATGCCAACTCTGTTATGTGGATTCATGACGGTCTTCCTGGGATCATGAATTGTATGCATAACGGGAATTCCGGGTGGTAAACCGGGGTCCCCACACAAGTCCTAGCAAGCTCAAACTAAGCATGCCATGCCATCATAAAAATCAATCATTAACATAAGCATGAACTGGCAGCAGTGAACAAGCACGGACTAAAAACCATCACAGACACCCCAACAAATCACAACTAGGATAACTTAACTGACAACAGTTAACACTGCAACCTTTTACTTCAGTAAATAGCACATAATCACTGAATAGCAAGCATACCAATAGATCATCAAGCCAATATCACATAGCTACTGGATAGCAAGCTACCTGAAATTTGGATATTCAGTTAAGAGATTCTTAACTGAATATTTCACTAAAACTAACAGTAGCATGAGGCATACAATATGTGAGCAAGACAGCCATTAGAGAGGAAACAAGTTAACTGAATCCTATCACTTGCAATTAAGAAATTCTTAATTGAAATATGCACTGAAGATTAACAGCAGCAACATACAGAGGCCAGCATAGGAATTTTAGAGTCTAGACACAAGATCAAGCACGGCATAGCAGCAGTAGGCAAGCATGCCTGGCTCACTGGCCAGGTCACCATGTCATGAACACATAGACAGAGGGAGTAGGAGGAAGACTCACAGGTGAGCTCACAGAGGAGCTGGAAGAAGATCATGGCGGCGACACCGTCGGCGCAGCCACGGTTGTGGCGTCGCAATGCCACCATCCAGTGGGCCACGGCGACGGCGGAGCAGCACAGTGCCCACGGCCAAGCGGCCAAGCACAACACCACACCTGGGGAAGACGTCGGGGTTGTAGACGCCATCCAATAGGCGAGGCGGCGGAGACACCACCGCAGGCACCGAAGAGGGGGGCAGAAACGCCAGTGAGATTGAGCGGGAGCAGATCGAGCCACGGGGGCGAGATCGACTGGGCGACGCACAGAGGCGATGGCGATGAATGGCGGCGAAACCGATGAATTGGCACGGTCAAATGGAAGGGCTTGAAGAGGCGGAGCAAATGCCCCGCATGGCGACCGCGGAGCTCACCGAAACCAAGCGATGAAGTCGTCGGTGATTCACAGACGCCAGACGCAGGAGAGCGATTAGGGTTAGGTCGAGCGAGTGAGAGAGAGAGGGGGCGGCCGACTGGGCCGGGCTGGTCCGGTCTAGCCCGTTAGGGTTGACCTGACCAGTGGGCCTAGGCTGTCAGCCATTTTTTATTTTATTTAAAATAGCTAAAAACTCTAAAAAACCCTAATCTGATTAAAATAAATCCAGAAAAATATCTAAAAATAACTAAAAATGGGAAATAGCTATTTTAGTCTTTTTAGGAATTTGGAGGGTATTTGAAGTTTAAAAATAATCATATGAGTTCTTTATGCAAAAAGGAAAGGATTTAAATGATTTTTCTGAAAATACTAAAACTCATGAGATATCTAAGAAAAATCTGGTAAATTCTTAACTCTTTAAATAAATTCCATTCAAGAATATTTGATGGATATTCTTGAATGAGAATATCATTAACATATATTCTTTAAAATCATAAAAGGAATATATAAAGTCAGTAAATGAACAAATCACTTCAGGGGATAAAAATTGAACACACACCATAAAGCATGCATTTTTGAATCTTTAACCATTACCCTTATCGGACAATGATGCTGTTTTCCAGAACCCGAGGTCCCGGGTCACTTCAACAAATCCAACTGCACTACGTTGCAGTTTGCAGGCAAGTTCACTCTTGCTCATACCTCTTGTTTAATTTTAGCAAATTACTTGCAAATATACCTGTGGTATTATTATGATTGCATTTAAAAGCAAAAGGTTCTGTCTTCATAATTAATATGAAGTAGTGGTTTTGACCGGAATGATTGTTGCCCTAGGATGGTGGGCAGTGGGACCATGGTATGAGTATGGTGGAGGTCCCACTGCAACTGGAAAGTTCACCTAGGACTAATAACAAAGGTCGCTAGTGATTCTAGCGCCATAAATAACGGTCAACCATGAAATCTGGAATGGGACGGAGAAGTCAGCTATATCTTTTCCCTCTCGCATGCCAACGGATCAGTAGCGGGGGTTGTCTTGTCCGGGCTACTATAGAGTAAAGGGATGGAAATGCGTTTCCTGCCGGTCTACCTATAGTATAGGGGGAACAGACTAGCTAATTGATCTATGATGGATTGTAAGAGTCATCCGGATCGGTCTACCCATATTGTATAGGAGCGGGCATTTGGGTCCGAAACGGTCTACCTATGGGAGCGTCCATAGTGTAAAGGGGAGGACCAAGGCGCCAATCGGTCTGCATATGCGGTATAGGGGAGGATGGACTTAGAAATGGGTGGGTCTACGGGGTCGCGGAGAAGAACAGTGATTGGCTTGGATCATCAACTGGGCCCCATACAAAAGAAGTATGGACGAGAAGTATGCCCGGTTGTGCAGCAAAGTTTTGATCTCTCATGGGTACAAGTGACCACCTCTGCAGAGTGTAAGAAAGTATCAAGATACTCCCTGTTCCGGGAAGGAGCTACGAACGCGGCAGGAAAGGAGCCCATCGAAGCTCTAATCAACCTGTGAAGACTGACGGACATAGTTCTTTTGAATAAAAGCAACCTTTGAAGAAATGATTATGAAAACTGCATTTGACCTAAGACTTTCAAGCCTACAGTCTTAGCTAGTGCATCAAACACCTCTATACTATTAAATGAACTTGTTGGGTAACGCTTGTTACTCACCCCATTCCCTCTTAACCCTTGCTTAGACTCGGAGGGCCAGAACGAGGAAACTGAAGGAGCATCGGAGGACTACGAGGAAGTCTACTACAAAGAGCCGGACCTTTCCGGTGGAGTCAAAGGCGTGGATTACACCATCGCCTATGGGAACAACGAAGGAACCGAGGAGGAGGCCGACAACAAGTAGTTTAGAATAGTAGCTTGAGTCGCACCGAACCTTATAGAATAAAGTGACTTAGGCCTAGTTTGGCACCAACGTTTATGTAAAATTGAAGTATTCTAAAACCATAGTATTTACATGCCTGGGCATCGAATACTTCAGTTTTAGAGAATACTTCATTTTAGGAAAAAAGAGGTCACGACTAAAGTCTCCAATAAGGCAAAAAAATGAAGTTTTGGAGGATACTTCAGTTTTTAAAACTGAAGTATTTGCTAGATCCAAACGCCTTAAAGTATTTGATACTTCATTATTTCTAGATACCGAAGTATTCACAGAATACTTCAAAATTACTTTGAAGCCAAACGGAGCCTTAAGTCAGTTATCATGTTTAGTCTACTTCTTACAGTCCTAGTTAAGGTTTGTAGCATCAAAGTAGAACCTACTGGTGTTCCTCTTTGGACCGAGGAGGAACTGGAGTCCTTTGTAGGATTGTGGCTTGTAATATTAAGTGCTTGAATAAAAGACCGCTATGTTTCTGTTGTACCACTCTGAGGGATGTAATATTTGTGAAATGGTACTTCACGAGTGTTATATCAACGACTTGCATACTACAACATGCAGTGGTATGCTGGGTCACCACATT
Source organism: Dactylis glomerata (assembly GCA_007115705.1). Taxonomy (NCBI): domain Eukaryota; kingdom Viridiplantae; phylum Streptophyta; class Magnoliopsida; order Poales; family Poaceae; genus Dactylis; species Dactylis glomerata. The sequence continues at coordinate 5,096,241 of QXEO01000406.1, read as the reverse complement.
AATGCTTTCTTTCAGAAATATTTTCCTACTAGTGCTCAACATGCTGCTTTGTAGAAAATCTTTGACTTTGAGCAGGTAAAAGGAGAGAAACTGCCTGAATCATGGGCAAGGTTATGTTCTTTAATTAGGGCACTGCCTGGAGAGCCATTTCCTAAAAATGAACTCCTTGATATATTTTATAATGGATTAACTGATGAATCTAAGACATATCTGGATAGTTGTGCTGGCTGTGTTTTCAGGAAAAGAACTCCCGCTGAAGCTGAAGAATTAATGGCTAAAATAAGCTGGAATTATGATGATTGGACTATGGCTGAGCCAACACTAGCGCCAACACCAAAGAAGAGAGGAATGATTGAATTAAATTATGAAGTGATGAGAGAAGCCAAGAAATCTCCAAAGGAGAAGGGTATTAAATCCGAAGATGTGAAGAATCTACCTCCTATAGAAGAATTATGTAAGCCAATCCCTCGCTCATCCACTATTGAGGTACATTCTCTCCAACGCTTTGATAATAGAGATATTCCTTACTCTAAACCTCCAGATCAATGCTTAGATGAGTTTGATAATTTCATTGTTAAGCAAGATGACTTTAATAAAAGGGTGTAGAATCATTTGTTAGAGAATTCTAGAGCTATTAACAAGTTGCAGGATATTGTGGAGAGAACCTCCAATGATGTGAAGATGCTTGTTAAACATTTTCAAATGGTTCAGACTCAAATTGATCAGCTCATTAAGGTGCAAAAAGATTTGCTCGTTAATGCTTCTAGAGAAAAACAAGCTTGTGAAATAAGCACTAGAAGTGGTGCTTCTACTTAGGATCCTTTATATCCTAAAGGACATCCTAAGATGATCAAGCAGGATTCTCAACGTGCTCCAGGTGATGGTATTCCTTCCAGGAAAAAGAAGAACAAGCATAAAATGGTTGCATAATCTTCCGAAACAGGTAAGGATCCTAATAGTGTTTCTATTTCTGATGCTGAAACTAAAAGTGGTAATGCTTCTGATAAAGAAGTTGAGGAGGAACCAGAAAAGCTAGCTAAGAATGCAAAGTACACCAAGGAATATTTCATTAACAATAAACATGGTAGTGAGAGAGAACCTTGGGTGCAAAAACCAATGCCTTTTCCTGGTAAGAAACACAAATCCAAGGAAGAAGAACACTACAACAGGTTTTGTGAATGGATGAAACCTTTATTTTTGCAAATTCCTTTGACTGAAGCTATTAAAATGCCTCCTTATTCAAAGTATATGAAGGATATTGTTTCTAACAAAAGGAAGATTCCTAGTGAGGAAATTTCCACTTTACTTGCCAATTATTCTTTTGATGGTAAGGTTCCGAAGAAGCTTGGAGATCCAGGTATACCAACTATTCCTTGCTCTATTAAAAATAACTATGTTAGAACTGCTTTGTGTGATTTGGGAGCCGGAGTTAGTGTCATGCCATTTTCTCTCTATAAGAGACTTGATCTAGAAAAATTGATATGCAAATGGCTGAAAAGTATACTACTATTCCTATTGGTATATGTGAGAATGTTCCCGTTCAAGTGGCTAATAATTGTTTGATATTGACTGACTTTGTTGTGTTGGAAATGCCTGAAGATGATAATACATCTATTATTCTTGGGAGACCTTTTCTAAACACTGCAGGTGCTGCTATTAATTGCAACCAAGGGAAAGTAACTTTTAATGTCAATGATAAAGAGCACACGGTTTATTTCCCCAAGAAGATTGATAGAAAATATGGTCTAAACTCAATCAAAAATATTGAAACCATTAAGTTTGGAGAAATTTATTGTTCAAGGCTAAAGCCCAAGGAAGAATATAAAATTGTTATGGTTGGGACTATGCCTATCAAGGTCGAGGTAACATAATCATTTAGTGAAATGCAAAGTTTTGCTTCATAGAAAATTGGTTTGGTAACAAGACTTGATCAACCTTGTTAACAAAGTCCCTGAGGGAGATGAGCTGAGCTACGTGCTCCGAATCCACTTCCCGACCACCAACAACATTGCGGGGTATGAGTGCTACTGCACAGGCTACACGTCGCAAAGTAAATCAGTGTAAAGCACATTATGTGCTGCAGAGACTCCAACCTTGCTGCTCAGCAGGTGGCTGGAACATACGAGGCTTGGAACGAGATCAAGGCGGCCTATAGAGACGAAGTGGACGAGATGGACAAGAGCTTCAGCGACTACGACATTAAGTACATACGACAAGAGGACAACATGGAAGCCGACACACTGTCCAAGTTAGGATCCAGCCGCAAGGCGGTTCTGCCAGGTGTGTTCCTAGAGCACCTGCATGTACCATCTGTCAAGATGGTGGATCCAGAAAATCTGGAGTTAGCGAGTTCTCCAGTCATGGCGGTAATGCATGCCAACCCGCCATGGGCAGAACCTTACCTAGATTATCTGACGACCAAAAAGTTATCTGAAGATGAAGTCCAACGGAGGAAAATCAGGCGTAGAGTAAAGGGATACACCATCATTGATGGCTAGCTCTACAAACGAAGTACTTCAGGAGTATTCATGCAATGCATATCCCAAGTGGACAGAATTGAGATACTAAGGGAAATCCACGAAGGTGAGTGCGGGCATCATGCCGCCGCCAGATCCCTAGTTGCCAAAGCATTCCGCCATGGGTTCTACTGGCCCACTGCCAAGACAGATGCATACCAAATTTTGGAGCTCTGCCAAGGCTGCCAGATGTATTCCAAACAAACCCACATGCCTACCACATCACTGCACACCATCCCTGTAACTTGGCCTTTTGCGGTCTGGGGGCTAGACATGGTGGGTCCGCTGAAAACAACACCTTGGGGATTTACGCACCTATTGGTAGCGGTTGATAAATTCACAAAGTGGGTTGAAGCGAAGCCCATTAGAAAGCTTGATGGCAAAATTGCCCTAAAGTTTGTCAAGGACATTGTGGTAAGATTTGGTATCCCACATAGCATCATCACCGACAACGGCTCCATCCTGTCTTAAGGGGAGGTAGAAGAATACTGCCATCACAACGGGTCTGCCTTGATCTGCATCTGTGGCAAATCTAGAATCCAATGGTTAGGTAGAACGGACTAATTCTGTCTGGGATAAAGCCACGCCTAGAAGCACCGCTACACAGAGCAGCAGGAGCTTGGGCGGAAGAGTTGTCATCTTTGCTGTGTGTCGAAGGACTACCCCCAACAGGTCGACAAGCCTCACCTTGTACTTCCTAGTGTATGGAGCAGAAGCAATCCTACAAAGTGATGTTCAGTACAACTCTCCAAGAGTTGAGGCCTACGACGAAGAAGATGTAGAGAAGTCCAAGAAACTATATGTGGACCTGCTCAAAGAGCAAACATACTAAGCAGCCTAGCGATCCGCCATCTACCAGCAGAACCTACGCCGCTATCACAGCCGCCGTGTTCGAAAATGCTCATTTAAAGAAGGGGGCATGGTGTTACACCTCAAACAGCAGAAGTCACATAAACTATCCCCGCCTTGGGAAGGACCCTTTGTCATCAGCAAAGCTCTACTGAATGGCTCCTACTACCTCGCCGATATTCGCGAGCTAGATAAGCGACCCAGTAAGAAATGGAAGCGAAGAGACCCTGATGATATCTACGATGAGGCAGATTGTCCATGGAACATCGCACAACTACATCCTTTCTACACTCATATGATTAGACTATGTAATAGGCATATATGTATGATCAATGAAATAAAGCATCTGGTTCACTCTTGATTTTCTCTAAGTCTTTTACCTCCTTTATTGTCCATTTAAATAATATGGAACCTTTGCACAATAGAGCTTTGCACTTGTGTCTCTTAAATCCACCGTGGGTGGTCCGCGTAGCATATCTCTGTCTCAGTTCATGCCTGGTGTTCTTTGTGTGGATTCCTCAGTAGTGAAATTTTGGTGCTTTAAAGACGCCATCCGACCAGGGCTTTTTACGGATGCTATTAAGTGATATTGCCCTAGCGGATTGTTCATGCAAAAGTTGCCATCTCACAAAAAGTCAAGAACAAAAAACCAGATGGAAGATTGCATAGTCCTACGCGTGAATTTTTCGAAGTGTTGTTTTTCGCATGTACAACTGCTTTAAGTTGCATAAAAACCTGCCTTGCAGTTTTTTCGCAAAAAAACCACATTTTAGACTTGTAACCATGTGCATCCATTGCAAATAAGTTAAAGCATTACCAATCTGTCGGTGTTCTGGATACCGGGGTATCCCAGTCCACCTGCTCCTGGGCTCCTTCAACGGCCCAGCTTCGGCCCAGGGGTGGAACGACGACCGAAGCCAGCGGAGAAGACACTCATGAGGAGGCGCCTCATGAGGAGAATGATGGCTAAAACTACCAAGGACCAGAAGGCCTCCTCACGAGCTGTTTCTCATGAGGGGAGGGACCACGTCCATGTCAGCTCGGCACGTTTCCGTGCTGAGCAAGAAGATAAGGGCAGAAGACCGCGTACCGCCCACGCTACCCCCGACAGGGAGGAGACCAACTTTCGCCATGCCTGCATAAAGTGGCACAGTGGTTGTTGGCCACCCCCCTAAAAATAGCATGGACGGTGCAGGACGCCAGAGGAAGATGTCAGCTTCCTCCACCCACTCCGGTGGACCGGCGCCATGATGGGTTCGTAGCATAGAAAACAAAAAAATTCCTACGCATGAACACATAAACTAGCCAAGAACATCTACGAGATGGTAGCAACGGAGACTAACCCTCGATGACCGGAAGCGGGGATTACGTTCCCGCACAAACGTTGCCGATGGAGAGTCGAGGAAGACGCACATAGCCGACGTAGTCGTTCACTTGACGTAGTCGACGTAGTGGTTCACTTGACGATCACGAGATCGTGTACACGGCGCCATAACTGGCGGCGCCCCCGTACTCGGTCACACGTACGGCTTGTCGTCGACTCCTCCACGCCCTCGGTCCAGCGGGGCAGCGGAAGAAGAGATCCGCCGGACACTCGAACACACACTTCTCCAAGTGTATGAATTACGAACTAAAAATCCGGCAGAGCTTCGCTAAGCTAAGACGAATATTGGGCAGCAACTATGCGGGGAAGGGGAGAATCAAGAGTGTGTGAAGAGGGAGAAGAGGGGCTCCTTTTATAGGAGAGGAGGTGGCAGCCCCAAGGAGGGGGTGGCCGGCCAAGGAGAGGCCTGTCCTCCTCTTCATGGTCCTCTTCATTGTGGTAACTCCCTCTTCATGGTGGTAACCCCCTCATCAACATGAGGTAACCCCCCATTTAATTTTGCATGACATTCATGCTAATTAAAATCCACACTAATTGAATTAATAAAACATTTTTATTTCTTTAATATTTGTTAATTCAATCAATTAACAAACATTAACAAATACCCCCTTGAGTTATTTCGATATACCGAAACAGTTTTGGTGCTTTTCTGAAACAACCCTCATGCTGTCCTGTAATTCGATCGGAGTATCGTATTCACTCAAAAATGACGGCGAACCTTAAGTGTGTCACCCTACGGTTCGTGAATAACGTGGACATGATCGAGACTCCTCTCTGATCAATAATCATCAGCGGGATCTGGAAATCCATGATGACTCCCACTTACTCAACAATGAACTAGTGATCGTGTGAACCACTAACGAACATAGTTAATTCCTTTTGTCTCGCGATATTATTACTTGTCCGAGATCCGATCATTTGGTATCAACCATACCTAGTTCAATCTCGTTCCCGACAAGTCTCTTTACTCGTTCCGTGATAATGCATTCCCGTGACCTAGTCACATGCTTGCAAGCGATTCTAATGCAATATCACCGAGAAGGGCCCAGAGAATATCTTCCCGTCATCGGGTCGGACAAATTCCACTCTTGATCCATGAGCCTCAACTAATACTTTCAGAATACCCAAATCAACCTTTACAATCACCCTGTAACGGTGTGACATTTGTGTAGGACCCCGGGATCTAAGCTATACAGTTATGTTATGTGTATTAGTCACGCTAGAAACGAGTGATACTGGGGTTACCAATCCCAGGCCGAACACCATCGGTAGGCAGGCCGGAATTAAACATCGGCTCCACACATCTCGAAGCGCCGTGAAACTAATCATAACCAAGACTGCATAACAGAGAGCTCGAGAGCCTTAAACCCCTCTCGTGCACTTTATAAACATACACGCATCATGCACGAGATGGGTAACCACAACTGGTAACACAACAGTGACTCTACGACTCAAAGCATTAGTAGTTCAAACTCTTAGCAGAGTAAAGATCCAAATTATTACACGCAGAGGTCACTGACCACAATACAACAAGCAACGGAAAGCAAATTATGTTATGCTACATAACAAGATAGCAAATGGCCTAAGAGGCCTTAAACATAAAGCGACGTCCAACCCTTAAGTCTCGGGCTGCTGCCTGGGAACTCCCAACTACTCGTCGATGTCAACGTAGAAACCACCTTCGGATGGAGCAACTTCCTCTGTAGAAAAACAACAACGAGGCAAGGGTGAGTACTTAAGGTACTCAGCAAGACTTACTAACCTATTAGCTACCTATTAGCTAAATGCCTGGCTAGAAAGGCTTTCTTTGGAGTTTCTTTGCATAAAGCAAGTTTTATTTGCAAGATAGAATAGAATAGAAGCTCGTCTACTCAGATCATTTTAAAAGAGGGAGAGAGCGCTACCAGCTCCATTGATCTTCAAAAGATTTCCACCAAATCATCTTCACCTGAACCTATCAACTAGGATCACCCTTTAAGTTGCCAAATTTTACCATTCGGTTAAAGTTGTCTATGATCTCAGAATCCATTCCCAAGTCGTCCATAACCGTGGACACGGCTTTTCGAAAAGATTTAACCCTGCAGGGGTGCACAACTTTACCCACACGTGCCAACCGACTCTTAATGCCAACGTTATAGCTTTCTCCTTGGATAGCCGGCAGAGGGTGGTTGACCACGACCTTTACCTTACTTTCGTCCAAACCATGAGTTCACTAAAAGAGGGAAGCTCCGCCGTAACGGGTCCAGTCCCGAAGTCGGTCCCTCTAATTGTGCGCAGGGGTTGGTTTTCCAGAGGCCGCACCTCAACCAACCCTAGCCACGTTCAAAACAAAGTTTAAACACCCAGATAAGGTGACTCATGGAACAGACTAGGCAAGTTAGTTAGTCGAGAGGGTGCCATTATAGGGCCTCGTGTGGTTGTACGCTCGGTCTTGGTTCAAGAGGCGAGAACTTGGGTCCTAGGGTCGGCAAGAATGAGTCAAATAACCACATCCCAATGTGGCGGCTCATCCCAGCCTTTAAGCATGTTTCCACAAACTTCACTGATCATACCACAACATCCTATCATACTAGGTTCATTCACAGCTCGGATTCATCAACTAGATGGATCAGAGATTACCGACTAAGCATGGCTAAGCATAGTAGAATTAGAGGCTCTAGCAAAGCGCACAAGCGAAACCTAGTCATGCTGGGAGCAGTGGATCAGGAATTTAGGCGACAAAGATAGAAACATGCATTAGAGAGAGAGTAACTCTAACTACCGATAAAAGACATTTGAATCGTATGCGACAGAGCAAGAATGGAAACACTTTGAAAACATAGGTTCAGACGCTTGCCTTGTCCTTCGATGTAGTTGTACTGATCAGTATTGGCGTTGATCTCGGTCGCGGTCTCGGATTCTACCGAGAGAAAGAAACACCGGAAAGGAAGAACACAATCAATATACATGCATCGATGCGCAAGCAAGCATGATGATATGACATGTTTAAGATGCTTGAAATAAACCCTAATGCTAGCTAGTCAGGTAGTGGGGTTTTCGGACAACTTCGAAACGGGGATTCCGATAAACCCTAGATTTTCATCGGAGGGGGTTCAATTGGTTCTTCTAATTAAACAGGGTTCAAAGTTGATTAGCAATGCATGATAATGATACAATAATGTAGATCATATTTCCCTGAACATTTTGATGGGTCATTTGCAATTTTCTGACAAACGGATAATTTTCTACGAATTAAACAAGGTGTAGATCTTTGCAGCAAATTTCTGGAATTAAAATTTACTGTGCAAAACTTTCTGTACCAAGTTCAAAGTGACCCAAGGTCACTGGCTGGAGGGGCCCGAGGCCCACTCACAGACAAGCCTCGCTGGCCTGGTTGGCTGGGCGTTGCCCAGCTCGACCAGCTCCCAGGCGCTGGCAGAGGGCGGCCAAGGGCGGCGCTACGGCGAGCGGGAAAGGAAGGGGAGGGGTCCCGGAGGATCCCTGGCTCACCAGGAGGTCGCCGGCGGTGGCGGTTTGGCTGGAGGAGCACGGACGGCGGCGTATTTGGCGGCGGCGGCTCGCAGTTTTCCGGCGAGAAATGGCGATGGTGGCGGCGATTCGGGGCGGTTCCGTCCGATTCCTTGGGCAAGAAGGACGAGGGAGGCGAGGCGGTGCTGGGGGCTATCTCGGAGGAGCTCGGGGCGGCTCCTAGTGGCGGCGGGAGGCGACGGCCATGGCGGGAGCTCGCAGGCCTGCACGGGAGGAGGAGGAGAGCGAGCCGGGGAGAGAGAGAGAGTTGAGGAAAAGAGAGGGAGGGCTGCGTGGCGTGCAGGGGACTGCTCCAGGGGGTCGAGTCGACCCTGAGCGGCAAGCAGGAGGTGGCCGTGCTCGGCCCTGTGCAGGACACGCAGCTGCTCAAGGTAGAAGACAAAGAACATTTTGCAGAAAACCCCCCTAGCTTTGAGGATTTCCAGGGAAAAAATAAAAACTGCACACTTTGTAAGATTTGGTGATTCAAATGGAGTCCAAAAATTCTAAAATTTGGCAGGGGCTTTTAGAGAAATAGTAGAAGCTTCACAAATTTTATTTGCAAATTTTTTTAGAACATTTGAAAGCAAACTCCAATAGGGACATTTGCACATATTAGGGTTTTTAATATAATTTCAAATGCAAAATTTTCTTAAGTGCAAAACAAATGCATGCAATGATGATGACAATGCACTTTATTTATTTAACAAGCATGGAATGTTACAACTCTACCCCCCTTACAAGAATCTCGTCCCGAGATTCCTAAGAACTAGAGAAAAAGGAAGGGTACTCGGATCGAAGGCGATCCTCTCGTTCCCAGGTTGCTTCTTGCTCAGAGTGATGAGACCATTGGACTTTCAGGAATTTGATGCTTTGACGTCAAGTTTTACGCTCGGCTTCATCAAGGATACGAACAGGATACTCCCGATAAGTTAGATCATCTTGGAGATCAAGTGCCTCGTGGTCAACACCACGGATGGGATCTTTGAAGCAACGCTTGAGTTGCGACACATGGAAGATATCATGGATCTTAGGAAAAGTTGAAGGTAGCTCCAATTGATAGGCAAGCTCTCCTCGCTTAGCGATAATGGGGAAGGGACCAACATAGCGAGGAGCCAATTTTCCCTTGATACCAAAGCGGTGAACTCCTTTTAGAGGAGTGACTCGGAGATAAGCTTTCTCACAAATTTCATAGCTCATATCTTGAGGATGACGGTCATAGTAGCTCTTTTGACGAGATTGAGCAGTTTTCAAGCGCTCTCGGATGATGAGAACTTGATCTTCTGCTTCTTGGATCATATCCGGTCCAAAGAATTGTCTTTCTCCAGTTTCAGACCAATTTAGCGGTGTTTGACATTTTCTTCCATATAGAGCTTCAAAAGGTGCCATGCCCAAGCTAGACTGGAAGCTATTGTTGTAGGCAAATTCAGCAAATGGAAGGCACTTTTCCCAATTCTTGCCGAAAGATATAACACAGGCTCTGAGCATGTCTTCAAGAATTTGATTCACTCTTTCGGTTTGACCACCGGTTTGAGGATGATAGGCCGTGCTGAAGGAGAGACGAGTTCCCATAGCTTGTTGGAAACTAGCCCAGAACTTGGAGGTAAATAGGCTTCCACGATCAGAGATTATTTTCTTTGGAACACCGTGAAGACTGACTATCCGGGAGACATACAGATCCGCCAATTGGCTAGCAGTAATGTCTTCTCGAATAGGAAGGAAGTGAGCAACCTTAGATAGGCGATCAACGACCACCCATATAGCATTGCTTCCCTTTTGGGTTTTGGGAAGGCCAGTAATAAAATCCATGCCAATCTCATCCCATTTCCATTCGGGAATAGATAGAGGTTGAAGAATACCCGCTGGTCTTTGATGTTCAGCTTTTACATGACGACAAACGTCGCATTCAGCAACAAAGCGAGCAATTTCTCGTTTCATCCGGGTCCACCAGAACCTTTGGCGGAGATCCTGATACATTTTTGTAGTTCCAGGATGAATAGAGAGAGGTGAATCATGAGCTTCTTGGAGAATTAGCTCTCTTAGCTTCTGTTTCTTTGGCACAACCAGACGGTTACCAAAGTAGACGACACCATGATCATCGATGGAGAAACATTTAGCCTTTCCGCTAGCAATGCTCTTCTTTATCTTAGAAATACCCACGTTACGCTTCTGAGCATCCTTGATCTGGTCTTCAAGAGAGGGTTTAACCTCTAAGTTGGCCAGGAAACCACGAGGTACAACTTCGAGGTTAAGACGTGCAAACTCCTCATGGAGAGAAGGTTGATCCTGCTGGATCATGAGATTGTTGCAATAGGATTTCCGACTTAGCGCGTCAGCAACGACATTGGCTTTGCCGGGTTGATAGTTGAGACCTAGATCATAATCTTTGATGAGTTCCAACCATCTTCTCTGTCTGAGATTCAGATCCGGTTGGGTGAAGAGATACTTTAGACTTTGATGATCCGAGTACAACTCGCAACGACTACCAAGAAGGTAATGTCGCCATTGCTTAAGAGCATGTACTACAGCTGCAAGCTCTAGATCATGAGTTGGGTAATTGAGCTCGTGCGGTTTCAACTGTCGAGAGGCATAGGCAACCACATGGCCATCTTGCATCAACACACATCCGAGCCCTTGAAGAGATGCATCACAGAAGACGACGAAGTCCTTGCTAGTGTCCGGAAGGACAAGCACAGGAGCAGTAGTCAGTTTGGTTTTCAAAACCTGGAAACTTTCTTGTGCCTTTTCTGACCATTCAAACTTCTTATCCTTCTTGAGAAGATCAGTCATTGGCTTGGCAATTTTGGAGAAATTTTCAATGAATCGACGGTAATAACCAGCCAATCCAAGAAAACTTCGGATGTCCTTAGCTGACTGAGGGGTCTCCCAGTCAAGAACAGATTGAACTTTGTCTGGAATCATTGCAACACCATTTGAAGAGATAACATGACCAAGGAAGATGAGCTCTTGTAACCAGAACTCACATTTAGAGAACTTGGCATAGAGACGATGTTCACGAAGCTTTGTTAAAGCTAGACGTAGATGTTCAGCATGTTCTTCTTCGGTCTTGGAGTAGATTAGAATATCATCAATATAGACCACAACGAACTTGTCAAGATACTCCATGAACACAGAGTTCATGAGCCGCATAAAAGTGGCTGGAGCATTGGTGAGGCCAAAGGACATGACGGTATACTCGTAAAGACCATAACGAGTCATGAACGCCGTTTTTGGAATGTCTTCAGTTCTGATTTTGATTTGATGGTACCCTGATCTTAAGTCCATTTTGGAGAAGACTGTGGCACCAGTCAATTGATCAAAAAGATCATTGATTCGAGGAAGAGGATACTTGTTCTTGATTGTCACAGCATTGAGCGGCCGGTAATCAACAACCAGTCGCGGAATGTTGGTATCCCTTTTCTTGACAAAGAGTGCAGGACATCCCCAAGAAGAGGTACTAGGTTGGATGGACTTTTTCCCTTCTAACTCTTCTAGTTGCTTCTTTAGTTCAACCAATTCTTCTGGAGGCATACGATAAGGTCTTCGGGAAACAGGAGCGGTTCCAGGAACCAACTCGATGACAAAATCCACACTTCGATCAGGTGGCATGCCAGGTAATTCTTCAGGAAAAACATCTGGAAAGTCACAGACCACCGGTACATCATGAATTTCAAGTGGAGGTAGGACATCAATGGCATACAACTCAGCCTCCGGAACAAATCTTGCTGATGGAGCAGTTGCTGGTGAAGACCAATACAAAACTGTATTGCCAGAAAGATCGGTTATGCTAATGGATCTGACTGCACAATCAATGACAGCTTGATACTTTGTCAGCCAGTTCATGCCCAAGATGACATCGATATCAGTTGACTTGAGGGCAATGAGAGAGGTTGGAAACAAGAGATATCCTATGTTGAGTATGACCTCCTGAGTAACCCATATGGTTTGCCAATGAGACCTGGGAGTTTTAATTTCCATAGGGGAAGACATTGTCTCAAAAACTATGCCATGCATCCGTGCAAACTCTTGAGAGATGAATGAATGCGATGCTCCAGAATCAAATAAGACTGTAGCTGGAATTGAGTTGATACAAAGCGTACCCAGAATGACGCTTGGATCTTCCTCAGCTTCCTCAATAGAGACATGATTCAGCCGACCACATCCAGCAACAGTAGGCTTGTCAACTTTCTTTGGTGCAGGAACTCCATGACCAGAATTCTTTTGAGGGCACTCATATGAGTAGTGACCAGGCTGTCTGCAGGCGTAGCAAATGAGACCTGCCGGACGAGAGCCGTCAGAAGGCCCTGAGTTCTTTGTTGGAGCATTTGGTGTAGGCATACGAGGAGCATAACCAGAAGACTTGGGTGCATAAGGAGCACGAGGCACAGCACTGTAGGGAATAAATACACGGCGATGCCGAGTGCTTGAACCAGAAGGTTGAACAGCATCTGAAGGACGCTTACGGGTTTCCTCATACTCCACCTTTCCTCTTTCTGCCTTCATGGCTTTATTCACGAGATCTTGTAGAGTATTGAAGTCCAAAAGATGAAGATCACGACGAAGTTCAGGATCCAGTCCCTTGCGGAACAAGGCCTGTTTCTTGGCATCAGTAGACACCTCTTCAGGAGCATAGCAAGCAAGGCGGCTGAAGTGACCTTGATAATCGCAAACAGAACCATTGCCCTGCTTTAGCTTCAGAAATTCCTCCCTTTTAAGCTCCATTAGACCCTCCGGAATGTGATACCCTCGGAAGGCAGTTTTGAACTCTTGCCAAGTCACAACATGATTGGCAGGCTGCAGCAACAGGAAATTCTCCCACCATGAACCAGCAGCTCCCTCAAGATGGTATGCAGCAAAAGTCACCCAATCTGCTTGAGCAACATGGGCAACCTCAAGCTTACACTCGATGGTGCGGAGCCAGTAGTCAGCATCCAATGGCTCAGTAGAATAACTGAACACTGGTGGGGTGAGGCGGATGAAGCTTTTAATTCCGACTCCTTCATCCTGACGTTGAGCAGTATTGCGCTCAATCCTCTCAAGGAGCCTTATGTTGTCAGCGCGATTGGCTTCATACATGGCCATCAGTTGGACCATAGATGGCGGTGGAGGAAGGTCAACATTATCTGGGCCATCTCCACGGCCACGACCACGATTATCACCACTGCGCGTACCACTCGACATCCTGAGAAGAAGACAAGAACCATGAGATATAGATCCACCGGAAGAATTCAACGGAAGATAACATATACCGAATTTAAGGCATATGATGGAAAACAAGACATGTGAGGTAAAGGTATATCATCGCATCAAACATGGCAGTAGAAGGGCATACAAAATGTATACACTACCAAACGTCTTGCAACCCATAACAATGGAAGCAGGGATGATATACAATTACCAAGTCCTGTCGGATAGGATAACTTTAACAAAGGAGCATAGAGAAGCCAACAGTTGGAGTCTATGCATCCGAAGCAGTGATTTGGGACAAACTGTCAGATTAACTCAAGAGACTTGGAACTCTGAGACTTGCAACCAGGTACGGAGTACTAAAGAAAGCTACCCAAACCCGTTGATCCTAAAGGTTTGAAATGATAGGCATAAGATAAAACCATTTCCAATCAAACTTAGGAAAGATAACTTGGAAGCAGAGCTACACCAGGTAAGGAGTAAAAAGAATCCTACTCAGAGTTTTCGCAAATAAGGTTTAACTTTCAAATAGTTTTCACAACCACTAGACACAACAACGACCAGTAGTAAGGGTTTTCCTACAGGCAGTCCTGCTCTGATACCAAAAGCTGTAGGACCCCGGGATCTAAGCTATACAGTTATGTTATGTGTATTAGTCACGCTAGCAACGAGTGATACTGGGGTTACCAATCCCAGGCCGGAACACCATCGGCAGGCAGGCCGGAATTAAACATCGGCTCCACACATCTCGAAGCGCCGTGAAACTAATCATAACCAAGACTGCATAATAGAGAGCTCGAGAGCCTTAAACCCCTCTCGTGCACTTTATAAACATACACGCATCATGCACGAGATGGGTAACCACAACTGGTAACACAACAGTGACTCTACGACTCAAAGCATTAGTAGTTCAAACTCTTAGCAGAGTAAAGATCCAAATTATTACACGCAGAGGTCACTGACCACAATACAACAAGCAACGGAAAGCAAATTATGTTATGCTACATAACAAGATAGCAAATGGCCTAAGAGGCCTTAAACATAAAGCGACGTCCAACCCTTAAGTCTCGGGCTGCTGCCTGGGAACTCCCAACTACTCGTCGATGTCAACGTAGAAACCACCTTCGGATGGAGCAACTTCCTCTGTAGAAAAACAACAACGAGGCAAGGGTGAGTACTTAAGGTACTCAGCAAGACTTACTAACCTATTAGCTACCTATTAGCTAAATGCTTGGCTAGAAAGGCTTTCTTTGGAGTTTCTTTGCATAAAGCAAGTTTTATTTGCAAGATAGAATAGAATAGAAGCTCGTCTACTCAGATCATTTTAAAAGAGGGAGAGAGCGCTACCAGCTCCATTGATCTTCAAAAGATTTCCACCGAATCATCTTCACCTGAACCTATCAACTAGGATCACCCTTTAAGTTGCCAAATTTTACCATTCGGTTAAAGTTGTCTATGATCTCAGAATCCATTCCCAAGTCGTCCATAACCGTGGACACGGCTTTTCGAAAAGATTTAACCCTGCAGGGGTGCACAACTTTACCCACACGTGCCAACCGACTCTTAATGCCAACGTTATAGCTTTCTCCTTGGATAGCCGGCAGAGGGTGGTTGACCACGACCTTTACCTTACTTTCGTCCAAACCATGAGTTCACTAAAAGAGGGAAGCTCCGCCGTAACGGGTCCAGTCCCGAAGTCGGTCCCTCTAATTGTGCGCAGGGGTTGGTTTTCCAGAGGCCGCACCTCAACCAACCCTAGCCACGTTCAAAACAAAGTTTAAACACCCAGATAAGGTGACTCATGGAACAGACTAGGCAAGTTAGTTAGTCGAGAGGGTGCCATTATAGGGCCTCGTGTGGTTGTACGCTCGGTCTTGGTTCAAGAGGCGAGAACTTGGGTCCTAGGGTCGGCAAGAATGAGTCAAATAACCACATCCCAATGTGGCGGCTCATCCCAGCCTTTAAGCATGTTTCCACAAACTTCACTGATCATACCACAACATCCTATCATACTAGGTTCATTCACAGCTCGGATTCATCAACTAGATGGATCAGAGATTACCGACTAAGCATGGCTAAGCATAGTAGAATTAGAGGCTCTAGCAAAGCGCACAAGCGAAACCTAGTCATGCTGGGAGCAGTGGATCAGGAATTTAGGCGACAAAGATAGAAACATGCATTAGAGAGAGAGTAACTCTAACTACCGATAAAAGACATTTGAATCGTATGCGACAGAGCAAGAATGGAAACACTTTGAAAACATAGGTTCAGACGCTTGCCTTGTCCTTCGATGTAGTTGTACTGATCAGTATTGGCGTTGATCTCGGTCGCGGTCTCGGATTCTACCGAGAGAAAGAAACACCGGAAAGGAAGAACACAATCAATATACATGCATCGATGCGCAAGCAAGCATGATGATATGACATGTTTAAGATGCTTGAAATAAACCCTAATGCTAGCTAGTCAGGTAGTGGGGTTTTCGGACAACTTCGAAACGGGGATTCCGATAAACCCTAGATTTTCATCGGAGGGGGTTCAATTGGTTCTTCTAATTAAACAGGGTTCAAAGTTGATTAGCAATGCATGATAATGATACAATAATGTAGATCATATTTCCCTGAACATTTTGATGGGTCATTTGCAATTTTCTGACAAACGGATAATTTTCTACGAATTAAACAAGGTGTAGATCTTTGCAGCAAATTTCTGGAATTAAAATTTACTGTGCAAAACTTTCTGTACCAAGTTCAAAGTGACCCAAGGTCACTGGCTGGAGGGGCCCGAGGCCCACTCACAGACAAGCCTCGCTGGCCTGGTTGGCTGGGCGTTGCCCAGCTCGACCAGCTCCCAGGCGCTGGCAGAGGGCGGCCAAGGGCGGCGCTACGGCGAGCGGGAAAGGAAGGGGAGGGGTCCCGGAGGATCCCTGGCTCACCAGGAGGTCGCCGGCGGTGGCGGTTTGGCTGGAGGAGCACGGACGGCGGCGTATTTGGCGGCGGCGGCTCGCAGTTTTCCGGCGAGAAATGGCGATGGTGGCGGCGATTCGGGGCGGTTCCGTCCGATTCCTTGGGCAAGAAGGACGAGGGAGGCGAGGCGGTGCTGGGGGCTATCTCGGAGGAGCTCGGGGCGGCTCCTAGTGGCGGCGGGAGGCGACGGCCATGGCGGGAGCTCGCAGGCCTGCACGGGAGGAGGAGGAGAGCGAGCCGGGGAGAGAGAGAGAGTTGAGGAAAAGAGAGGGAGGGCTGCGTGGCGTGCAGGGGACTGCTCCAGGGGGTCGAGTCGACCCTGAGCGGCAAGCAGGAGGTGGCCGTGCTCGGCCCTGTGCAGGACACGCAGCTGCTCAAGGTAGAAGGTAGAAGACAAAGAACATTTTGCAGAAAACCCCCCTAGCTTTGAGGATTTCCAGGGAAAAAATAAAAACTGCACACTTTGTAAGATTTGGTGATTCAAATGGAGTCCAAAAATTCTAAAATTTGGCAGGGGCTTTTAGAGAAATAGTAGAAGCTTCACAAATTTTATTTGCAAATTTTTTTAGAACATTTGAAAGCAAACTCCAATAGGGACATTTGCACATATTAGGGTTTTTAATATAATTTCAAATGCAAAATTTTCTTAAGTGCAAAACAAATGCATGCAATGATGATGACAATGCACTTTATTTATTTAACAAGCATGGAATGTTACAATTTGATATCATCAAAGCACTCTTCCGGCATCAGTGATTAACATGATCTCATGGTCTGAGGATTAGAACTATTTCGTATGAGTTTGATATAGCAATGAACTTGATGACTTGATCGTATTGCTATTTGTACTATGGGTGTGAGTGTTCATCACATCATTCTTCTAATGATATGACCCTGTTATTAACAACATCCAATGTTCATGATTAGGAAACCTTGGTCATCGGTTAATCAAAGAGCTAGTATAAAAGAGAGGCTTTACTAGGAACCTTTTAGTTTATTAATCACACATGTATTAATGTTTCCGATCAATACAATTCTAGCATGAGAAATAAACATTTATCATAAACATGGAATATCATAATAACCACTTTATTATTGCCTCTCGGGCATATTCCCTTCAGTCTCCCACTTGTGTCGGGGGGATAACCCCCGGTAGGGTCAAGAGACTAGAAAGACACAAAGTCTATGGTTGACTTATGCCGAGTTATCAAGAAAGGGCCTGGCCGGAATATAAGAGCATCGGCCAGGCCGGCATATGTGTGTATCCCGGCTAATACTTGGATATGCTGGTATAGCCGGAATACTGGTATATGTGTGCCGGCATATACTTAGATATGCCGGCCTAACCATTTGGTGTGTTGTGCAGGCCATCCGGGACATCGAGAGGATGACGGCAATTCCGCCCTTGCCAGGGCGGGATATCAGCAGCAGCACCAGCAAGGCCGGCATAGTGAGCAGCATCAGCCGGAGCAGCAGCAGCAGATGATCGCAGGCCCAATAGCATCCCGGCTTGGACCTCGGTCCTTGGAAGCCAATGATGCACGTTTCAAGCTGGACAAGATCCACCAATCAGAGTTGGTGGAGAGACAAGGAGCTCCGGGCCCTATGTGTTTCGGACCCCGGATTATGGGGGAGCCGGTGCCTTACTTCTTCCAGCTCGCGCGTGGCGCGAGGACATATAATGGCAGTACGAAGCCGGAAGATTGGTTGGAGGATTACTCCACAGCGGTGAACATCGCCGGAGGAAACCTCAGATGGGCGGTACGATATGTGCCGCAGATGTTGGAAGGTCCAGCCAGGATATGGCTGAATAATTTGCCGGCCGGGAGTATCAACGGCTGGATTGATTTCGAAGAGCAGTTTGTGTCGAACTTTACCAGTACATACAAGAGGCCCAACCGTCCGCAGCAGCTGGCTAACTGCCGGCAAGGAGTGAATGAGACTGACCGTGACTATCTGACCAGGTGGTGCACGTTGCGCAATTCCTGCGAAGGAATCAATGAGCAGCAGGCCATCATGTGGTTCGCTCATGGGTGCCGGCATGGCACCATGCTGTGGCAAAAGCTTCAGAGGCAAATGCCGGCCACGCTGGCCAAAACAATCAAGATCGCTGATAGTTATGCTCTGGGAGATCCCATGCAGCCCAGTCTCGATTCACAAGGACAGGGGCAAACCCAGGGGAACACCAGCAATGCCGGGAGATCAGGGCAATATTATCGCACTGATAACCGGAACAAGAGAAGAGATGAAAGGCCGGATCACCGGTATGGGGCAGCACAAGTTGCAGCTGTGGAGGAAGAGCAAGGGGGCGCCGGCAGTAGCCAGCGTCCGAGATATGAGGACTATCAGCAGCCTCAGCAGCAGCCGCAGCAGCAAGCACAGCCGTTCCAGAAGAAGAATGTCTGGACCAACAAGAATGCCGGCGGAGCCGCCGGCCAGAAGAAGCAGTGGCCGAAGTATAATGTGGGTCTTGCCATGGACAAGCCTTGTGTGTTCCACACATTCCAGCCGGGAAAGCCGGCAAACCATTTGACAAGGAACTGTTCGTGGCTGGACGACATATTAGCAGGTCGTGCAGGTCCCTGGGGACCGGCTAGACCCTCTGTCCCGGCAGCTCCATCGCCGTTGACAGGTGCCAATACGATTGCAGTCCCACCTAGGCCAGTTAATCCCGGGAATCAGAGCAACGCCGGAAATGCCGGCGTAAATCAAGTTGACCAGAGCTATAATCCGGAATATAACGCCGGAGGCCCAGGAGCGGGCCGGAATGAGTACAAGGAGTATGATCAGAGCTATATGGTCTTTGAGACCGAGAGAACAGACAAGCAGAGCTTGTACCGGCGGTGTCTGGAGGTGAATGCCGTTATGTCGGCTGTGCCAAAGCTGATGTACTGGTCTGACCAGGCTGTTGGTTGGGACAGGGTAGATCATCCCCGGATCATGCCAAATCCCGGCGGATATGCTCTGGTGATGGATCCAACATTCGTCGGGCCGGCTAATAACGTAAGATTCAGCAAGGTCCTCATTGATAATGGAAGCAGCATCAACATCATGTATCGGGATACGATGGAGAAGCTGGGAATCAAGGAAAATATGCTGGAACCGAGCAAGACCACGTTCCACGGCATTGTGCCGGGACTTTCGTGTGCGCCGATGGGCAAGATCCGGATGGATGTGATGTTTGGCAGCCGGGATAACTGCAGGGTGGAAAACCTCATGTTCGAGGTGGTTGATCTGGAGAGCCCCTACCATGCTTTGCTGGGTAGACCGGCACTGGCAAAATTCATGGCCTCTACGCATGTGGCGTATCTGAAGATGAAGATGCCGGGACCCAAAGGAGTGATCACCATCATTGGTGATTACAAGCATTCGATGGCATGTGCCACCGCCGGATCCAATCTGGCCGAGACTCTGATCATTGCAGAGGAAAGGAAGAGGTTCAAGCGAGCAGTGGAGATTGCTGAGACGGTCGTGGCCGGCAAATCTATGCCGGGCATGACAAATCCCGGTGGCAGCGTTTCTTTTCAAGTGAGTAAGGAAGTCAAAAAGGTGCCTCTGGATGAAGCTTTCCCGGAGCGCCATGCCCTGGTTGGGGCAAGTTTGGATCCCAAATAGGAAAGCGAGCTCATCAGCTTCCTCCGTGAGAATCGGGATATCTTTGCATGGTCTACTTCGGACCTGCAAGGTGTGCCGAGGGAGCTGGCTGAGCACGCATTGCACGTGAGACCCGATGCTAAGCCAGTGAAGCAGCCGCTCCGGCGGAATGCCGGCGATAGAAGGAAAGCCATATGGGAGGAAGTGGCCAGGCTCTTAGCCTCTGGCTTTATCAAGGAAGTACTTCATCCGGATTGGGTGTCTAATCCGGTTTTGGTGGAAAAGAAGAAAGATGAGCCCGCCATAGTGAAAGTATGGCGGATGTGTGTTGATTACACCAACTTGAATAAGGCATGTCCTAAAGATCCATTCCCGCTCCCTCAGATCGATCAAGTGATTGATTCCACAGCCGGATGTGAACTGTTATCATTTGTAGATGCCTATTCTGGTTTCCACCAGATCCCCTTGTATGAGCCAGATCAAATAAAGACATCCTTTATTACCCCGTACGGGGCTTATTGCTATCTCACTATGCCGTTCGGTTTAAGAAATGCCGGCGCAACTTACCAAAGGTGTATGCAAAAGTGTTTGCACGATCAGATAGATAAAAATGTGCAGGTATATGTCGATGATATCGTCATAAAAACCGAGGAGAGCAAGACTCTCATAGATGATCTCCGGGAAACCTTTGGGACCTGAGGAGATTCCGGATGAAGTTGAATCCGGCTAAGTGCACCTTTGGTGTGCCGGCGGGCAAGTTGCTCGGTTTCCTTGTTTCCAGCCGGGGTATTGAGGTGAATCCCGGCAAGATTCGTGCCATAGAAAGGATGAAGCCGCCGACAGATTTGAGGGAAGTACAGAAGTTCACTGGGTGCCTCGCATCCCTGAGCCGCTTCATAAGCCGGCTGGGAGAGAAAGCTCTGCCGTTATATCAGTTGATGAAAAAGTTCGACACATTTGTCTGGACAACGCAAGCAGATGCAGCTTTCAAGGAATTGAAACAGTTGTTGTCAACAGCGCCGGTATTAGCGTCTCCGATGCCCCGGGAGCCAATGTTGCTCTATATAGCGGCAACCAACCGAGTTGTCAGTGCTGTGGTGGTAGTAGAGCGAGAGGAAGGAGGCAAAACCGTGCAGCGGCCGGTATATTATCTGAGTGAAGTCCTCTCCACCTCAAAGCAAAATTACCCCCACTATCAGAAGATGACCTATGGTGTCTATATGGCGGCCAAGAAGCTCAAACATTACTTCCAAGAGCATCCAATCCGGGTAGTGGCCGAGGCCCCTATCTCGGAAATTATAGGCAACAAAGATGCCAGCGGCCGGATAGCAAAGTGGGCAATAGAGCTTTCACCATATACACCGCAGTACGATAAGAGGGATACAATCAAGTCCCAGGTCTTGGCTGATTTCTTCATTGACTGGGCCGAGATACAGTATGAGCCACCATTGCCAGATGCCAATTATTGGAGGATGCATTTCGATGGGTCCAAGACAATCCATGGCTTGGGTGCCGGCATAGTTCTCAGTTCACCAAAGAATGACCAGCTGAGATACGTCCTGCAGATTCACTTTGCAGCATCAAATAATGTGGCGGAATATGAGGCACTTGTGCATGGCCTGAAGGTGTCTAAGGACATAGGAATTCGCCGGATTATGTGCTTCGGGGATTCTGACTTAGTGATTCAGCAGTGTTCCGGCATATGGGACGCGCATGATGCTAACATGGCATCATACCGTTTCCTAGTGCAGCAGTTAAGTGGTTACTTTGAAGGTTGTGAGTTCCGGCACGTTCTCCGGGCTCAGAACGATGCAGCCGATGCATTATCCAAGCTGGGGTCTTCCCGAGATTCAATCCCGCCCGGCATTTCGCTGGAGCATCTGAGGAAGCCATCGATCAAACCCTCGCCGGAGTCATCCTCCATTTATGTCCCGCCAGGTCCAGACGAAGCAGTTCCAATGGAGATAGATGCCGGAGCCAGGACGGATAACCCGGGGACTGTTTCCTCAGTCCCGGGGACTGGGCCGGCATATGCTGTTAGTACAGTATTCCGGAGCAAAACTAAAGGCAAGGGTAAAATGTGCCAAGAGGTTGTGCCGGTATACCCGGGGACTGCTCCGGCATACCCAGGGACTGATTCTTCAGTCCCGGGGACTTCGCAGCCCATGGAGATCGATTATGTGTCGGTCGAAATGATGGAAATAGATCAGGCAGTGTTCACTGTCAGGGAAGTGCCCTCATGGGCACGTCCTATCATGAACTTCATGGTGGATGGTCAAGTGCCGGCGGATGAAACCGAGGCCCGCCGGGTTATAAGGAGATCCAAAGCGTATACCATCATCAACAAAGAAATATACAAGAGAAGTACCACCGGAGTATTGCAGAGATGTGTCGAATCTGCGGAGGGTCTGGAGATGCTCCGGGAAATTCACCAGGGGGAGTGTGGTCACCATGCTTCGTCCAGGGCATTGGTGGCAAAGGTATTCCGGCATGGCTTCTATTGGCCAACGGCACTGCAAGAGGCAGAAAACTTGGTCCGGAAATGTAATGGGTGTCAAAGATATGCCCACCAGATTCATCAGCCGGCATCTACCCTGAAAACTATCCCAATAACCTGGCCCTTTGCTGTTTGGGGCCTGGATATGGTCGGGGCTTTTAAGCCGGCCAGAGGGAAAATGACCCATATCCTGGTCATGGTGGACAAGTTCACCAAGTGGATTGAAGTGAAGCCCATAAGCAAGTGTGATGGTCACACAGCAGTGAAATTCTTAAAGGATATAATCTTGAGATATGGTGTTCCTCATAGCATCATCACTGACAATGGGTCAAACTTTGCCCAAGGGCCATTTGCCAGATTTTGTGAGGAAGTGGGAATCCGGCTGGACGTTGCGTCGGTTGCCCACCCTTGTGCCAATGGCCAAGTAGAGAGATCGAATGGGCTAGTATTATCCGGCATAAAACCCCGGCTGATAGAGCCCCTGGAGAAAACTCCGGGATGTTGGCTAGATGAGCTGCCAGCAGTGCTGTGGAGTTTAAGAACAACTCCGAATAGATCAACAGGCTACACACCATTTTTCCTGGTGTATGGAGCAGAAGCTGTGCTTCCAACAGATGTAATACATGATGCACCAAGAATAGTGCTATATACTGAGGAAGAGGCTAAAGAAGCCAGAGAAAATGATGTTGATCTGCTAGAGGAAGCAAGGGAAATAACTCTGTCAAGAGCAGCAGTGTATCAGCAGAACCTCAGACGCTATCATGCGCAGAAGGTAAATCCAAGGAGATTTCAAGAGGGAGATCTAGTACTCCGGCTAAAGCAAGGAACAGAAGGCCGGCATAAGTTAACTCCTCCATGGGAGGGGCCATTCATTGTGAGCAGAGCTCTGCACAATGATGCCTATTATCTTATAGATGCGCAGGACCCCAAGAAGAATAAGGCGGACAGGTCCGAAGAAGAAACCAAGAGGCCATGGAACATAGCTCTACTGCGCCCCTTTTACTCCTGAGCAACACAATGTATGTATTTCCATATTTTCCTTTGTATGCCGGCGTGTTGTGCCGGCACAAGACTAATGAATGAAATACCGGCATCCCGAAGAAGCCGGGTAACTAGCTCCGAGGTATATTTGTTGTTTATTTACAGTTTTTTGTTATATGCCGGCTGGCTTTATTTGAATGTTTCCTATGTCGGCCTAGTAATGTGTCGGCACCAAAGGCCACTCTTCGACTCAGCTGCTGTCCGAAACCCGGCTTCATGGCTAGCAAGAGTAGATGCCGGAGATTGTCTACACATGGAAAACGGCTAAGGAAATACAAAGCAAGCGAACCGACATTTTCGTTAAAGCTAAAGTTAAAATTTAAAGTGTCGGATGATTTGAAGTCTAAGTCTCAAAGTTAAAGTACTGTATGTTCGAGGAAGCAACCTTGAGACTCATACGTCGAAAGCCAATTGAGGTAGACAAGCAGCCAAGGTTGTGAAATTGAGGAAACAGGAAAACAACTCGGTGACTTAGCCAAAAGATGATCCGGCATTAGAAACAAGCAAACCAAGATAAAACTTGTTCAGGTAACAAACCAAAGGAAATTAAACGTGTATATTACAACTGCACCCGGCATTCCGGGGATCTAATAAAACTTAAAGTTTTTATGCTGCAAAGTCAAGGAGCAGGGGCAGACGCAGAGGCGCCGGCTGGTGGAGCAGTGGCGGTGGAGATGTCGGCTTCAGGAGTGCCGGACCCAGCAGATGGAATGGAGCCATCACCTCCGCCCGGGGCAGATGCCTGTTTCGGAGCATCAGTGCCGGCCTCTTCAGCTTCCTCTTCA
Source organism: Dactylis glomerata (assembly GCA_007115705.1). Classification (NCBI taxonomy): domain Eukaryota; kingdom Viridiplantae; phylum Streptophyta; class Magnoliopsida; order Poales; family Poaceae; genus Dactylis; species Dactylis glomerata. The sequence continues at coordinate 5,071,918 of QXEO01000406.1, read as the reverse complement.
TCCTGGCTGGAGTCGGAGCCCTCAGCAGCGGCGGATGTCCCGGCATCATCCTTCTTCTCCGGCTCACGGATGTCCCGGACGAAGGCGTCAGTGTCGGCATAGTCCACATAGCTGTGGGCCAACTCTCGCCGGCGCCGGATATGTTCCGGATCCGTGGTCCAGATGGATCCTTCGCGCACAGTGCGCAAAGTTTCCAAGTCAGCCTTTTCATACCAGGACAAGAAGTAGCTGAGAGCTTCGTCAGCTCCAACCCTCGCGCCGGAATCTCGCCACTCCCGGAGGCGAACCTTGGCCAGCTGCAGATCGTTGCCGAGGTCGACAGGATCAGTGGGAGTCCTTTGTCCCGGCCAGAGGGCAGAGAATGCCTCCTGGGCGCCATATAAGAGTTCTTCGGTGTAGAGCGTCATGGCGTTTTTCCGGGACTGCAGAGCCAGCAGCTGCTCCGACATGTCCCAGTTGGGCGAGTCAACCGGAACACCCCGGCTTTCTCGGTCCAACTGCAAAGCCCTCTCAACGTCTTCGACGGAAGCGGGAAACATGTCTGAGGAATAGAAACAATGTTAGCAAAAGGAGAATATGTCGGCATAGATGCTATGCCGGAAAGAATTACACTATGTCGGGAAGGATAAAGGGAAAGGATTTGAAGCTTACTAGCAAGGTCGGCATTCAGCTGTGCAACTGTAACCTCCCATTTGGTGGCCTGCTCCTTCAGGCTATCCAGTTCAGCGTGGGCGTCGGAGGCATCAGTCTCGGAGGTGACAAGCAGGGACTGGGTTTTCTTCAGTAGGCCCTCCCTCTGTTCCTTTTCGTCCAGAAGCTCGGTGATCCGGCCCTTCAGCTGCTCAACCTCGGCCTTGTGACCGGCATCCCGGTCGTCCAGTTGCTTGGCTACATCCACTGAGGACACACAGTCCTGGTGGCGTGCCTCTAGTGCAGCTTTCTCGTCTGAAAACATTTGAAGTCAAAACAAGGATTTGAAGAAAGAAAACAGTGAAAACATTAAAGGATTTGAAGTACAGAAGGATTAGTTGAAGATTAAGGGGATCCGGCATACCTGTCAGTTCCTTCACTCTCTTGGTAAGCTCGGTGACTTGGGCTTCGGCACCAGCTGCGAAATGTCGGACAAAGATTAGGTGTCGGCATATTAAGATATGCCGGCCAGAGGTCTATTGAGAAGGGCAAGGTATGTCGGCTGAAATTACCTTTCTGGGACAGTTCCAGCTGGAGCTTGCTGTGTGCGTCGGAAAGCTTCCGATGCTCGCACACCAAGTCATGGAACATGTCGGCACGGGCGTTATTCATGCGCTGCAAAAGTATTAGGATTTGAAGGGATATGAGGTAACTAAAGCATGCCAGTACAGTTGAAGATTATATGAACTATTTATGCTATAGGAGATCCGGCACAGGTGCTGCGCACCTATCCCGGCTCTTGGTGACTAGGATTTGAAGCTCGAATCGAGCTCATATGTCGGAAAGTTAATTGCAAAAGCAGCTAAGTGCAAAAGGTCTTGGAAAATCCCGGATGTCCGTATCCCGGACAGCCGACATTTTTGGGGACTGGGGATATCTATATGTAAAGGACTTACGTTGGTGGCATCGGCCAGGCGATGAAGTCGTTGCTGAAGACTGAGAAGTTCGCAGGCAATAGGAATGGGCTTCGCGGCCAGGATATCAGCTGGGTTGCCGGTGGCCGAAGCTTCGGCCTGTTTCTTCTTCTTGGATTCAGCTGTGTCCAGGGAGTCGGCGTCATTCCATTTCTCGCAGCGCTCCTTGAGAGACCCGAGGCTTTGGTCACTCTTTGTCACCAGGGGGATGATGCCCTTAAGTTCTGGCGTGTCGAAGAAGTTGCGCCGGTAGCCAGGCCGGGCTGCTGCCCTGCCAAGATGCAGGGCCAGAGCAGAGCTGGTCCGAGGCGTTGCCTTAGGAGGAGCAGTGGCGGCGGATGGAGTGCCGGACTTGGTCGGCTGGATCTTCAATGTGCCGGACTTGGCCGGGGCAGAGGTCTTGGCCGGCGCCGTGGTCTTGGCCGGTGCAGGAGTCGTTTCAGCAGAAGGAGTTTTGGGCACGGGCTGTTCCGGCGCGGCCGGTGCATCTTGGCCAGCAGAGGCAGGATCCGGAATAGTCCGGACTTCCGGCACTAAAGGGCCTTTACCCTTGATGTCTGCTCCGGCGTCTTCAGTTGTGCCGGCGTCGCTGGTGGGCGCGCCGGAGTCTGGTGCTTCTTGGTGGGCTCTTGTGTCCATGTGGACATCAGGAGCCGGAGGTTCCTGTTGAGCCCCCGAGTCCATGTGGACGTCGGGGGCAGAGGTGTCTTGTTCCGGCGGAGGAACGTCCTTCGCCGGGGAGGAGGTCTTGTCGGGCGCAGGCGAGGATGCCAGCGCCGGGGAGGTCGTGTGGCTGGCAGAGGGTATGTCGGAGGTAGCAGTGGCCGCGGGCTTGGTAACTTTCGGGTCGCCACTCGAGCCAGAAGCTTGTTCCGGCGCAAGAGGAGCTCTGAAAGAGAAAAAAACGCCAAGTCAATAATGCAAGCAAGAGATATGTCGGAAATGAAACAAGCAGAAGGAACTTACCCCGCGGCGACAGGTCTCGGTTTCTTCAGTATGGGCACGCCGACCTTCTGCCTCTTCGACTTCTGAGGTGTGTCGGGCTGGGGCTTCACCCCTCGCTTCCGGCCGGCACGTCCGCCGGTGGAAGGAGGTCCCTGGTTCAGAGGGGCGGCGTCGATAACCATATCGTCCGGGATAGCTGAGGACGGCATTGGAAACTCGTAAGCAATAGGTGTTTCTGGAAAGGCATACGCAAGTGGCATCGGGTCATAGTACAGCAGGATCTCCTCGTCAGAATCAATCTCACTCCGGTCTTGAGTATAATGCCGGGATGAAGAGCCCTTACCCATGGCAGCTGCAGCATGGGTGCTCCTGGGAAGCTTATCCCAATGATCCGGATCTTCAACATCCGCAACAGTGCGGTCCGCCGCGATCTTGATCCGGGAGTTCTCCATGGCTTGGAAGCTGAATTTCTGTATAAACAGCAAAGTCAAGTATTCAGACAAGGAAATATGCCGGTGGAAGAGGTATGTCGGATCAATATGATATGTGTCGGCAAACAGACATGTGTCGGCTTAAGCATCTATGTGCCGGACATGGACTTTATGTATCGGATAAGATGGTTTACCGTTGGGGCGGGCCTATCCCGGCTGTATGGTTCTAGCCCCCAGGTAAAAGTGGCCTGAGAGGACTTGCAGACATCCTTAATCCGGCGCAGAATGTCGGCCGGAGTCAGCTCGTGTGTGGAGTGCCGGGTGGGGTCCATTGGCCCGCTCATCTGGCAGATCTTGTGCGACCGGCGCTGCAGAGGGGAGACGCGCCGGCTTATATAGCAGGCCACCAGGTCTTGAGGAGTAAGACCGGCATCCCGGAGCTCGCCCTTAACCCGGTGAAGCGCATTCACCGGCATCACCGAGTTCTTCGGGTTGTAGGTCCAGTTCGTCATAGCCAAGGGTGGCTCGTCCACAAATGGCGGCAGGTTGAGCAGATCCTCGTCGGTGGTGTTCTTGACGTAGAAGAAGCTTTTCTGCCACTTCTTGCAAGATTCCAGGAGCTCCACCTTGGGGAAGTCCGAGCCCTTTCGGGACATGATGGTGGCCGCGCCGCAGAGGGTCATGGGGCGGTCCTTCTTTTCCTGGGCCGTCTCCGGCGGGTCGTCCTTGCTCCGGGGCGGCTCTTGGACGACTTGCTTCCGCAGTTGGAAGTACTTCGCCCAGCCTTGAGTAAGGGGCTCTATGCCGGCATAGCCCTCGCAAAAAGCAGCGAAGGCAGAGAGGATCATCACGGCATTGGCCGGGATATGATGAGGTTGTAGGTCGTAGGTGTTGAGGAAGTCCCGGAAGAAGTCCGATGCCGGCAGGCCGAAGCCACGCTCGAAGTGGGCGATGAAGACGACGCGTTCGCCAGGTTCAGGTGCCGGCACAGTTTCTCCTGCTGGTAGCCGGCATGCTACGCCCTCCGGGACTCTCCTGGTGGAGGTGACCCAGGATATGTCGGCCGGAGTAACCTCCGACCCCTCCCAGCCGGAGCGTCCTTGGGCTCGGGCCGAGGTATCTTCCTCAGAGGCCGAGGTGCCCGTCATGCTTGAAGATGCCATCTTAGTGGCCGGGACAAGGCGTGAGAGCCGGAGTCCCGTGATGATATTCCTATCAAGGCCGGAGAAAAGAGGGAGGTTAGTCTCTCTGGCATACCACTCTCCCCAAGGTTAGCAGAAATCAAAGATCTACCGAGCTAGTTAAAACAGGAAACAAATAAGGGTAAAAATTCTAAGGAAGAACACCTGTGAGCGCTGTTAGCAATGCTAGTCGAATCCAGAGAGGAACTGCACTAGATCTATGCGGATATGGCTACCAATGAGAAGCTATGAAGAAGCATCAAAGAGGAAGAACAGAGGGAGAGAGGAACTCACCGGAGTTTGTCCGACGGCGAAAGAACGACGACGGCGAGCGTACAGAAGAAGATCCAATCTCCCTGCAATGCTGCAGAGAGAAGAGGCGGCGGCGGCGGCGTCGTCAATGGTGATGCCGTGCGTCGTCGGGCGTCGGCGCCGGAGTAGAGCGGGTCGTCGGCGGCGCTCCTTCTCTGTCCCTCGGTCCAGCGGCGAAGCGCAAGGGGCAGGAGAGCAGAAGAGGAAGAAGGCACTGTGGCGGGGGTAAAAAGAGCAAGTTTACCCCCACCCCGTATTTATACCGAAGAGGCAGGGTCGTGGGGATCGTGGGTAGTGTTCCACTCCCCCGACCGTTCCTGCAGAGAGTCGCCACGTGGCGGCACAGAGTGGGGCGGCGGTTCCGGTAACCGTGCCATGACGCAATGATGGCAAGGAGTAACTGCAATGTGAACCGTCGCATCGTGGGTGACCGTTCGAGGTGGCAGGACAGTTACAAGTTTCGATGCAAAGCTGTCAGGCATGGCTTCTCGAGGAAGACTCGTCTATATGTCGGATTAACTGCCCGATGTATATGTTCCGTCCGGAATACCCTCGGGACCGGCCGGAATAAGTTTTGGAACAGGAACAGAGGCCGGGATATAATCTGATCACCGGGACATAATGAAGAAAGGTATGTTGAACCTGTCGAGGCTCCACAGCTATGACTGGGGAACCTCGGCAGCTTCGGGGACTAGTGTCGGGGGGATAACCCCCGGTAGGGTCAAGAGACTAGAAAGACACAAAGTTTATGGTTGACTTATGCCGAGTTATCAAGAAAGGGCCTGGCCGGAATATAAGAGCATCGGCCAGGCCGGCATATGTGTGTATCCCGGCTAATACTTGGATATGCCGGTATAGCCGGAATACTGGTATATGTGTGTCGGCATATACTTAGATATGCCGGCCTAACCATTTGGTGTGTTGTGCAGGAGCAAGGGAGGCCGGATTACCCGACCCTCGTAGGTCGTTGGTCCGGCATATATGTCCTGGGTATGGCCAACGGTCATATCCGGGATACTTAAGTCAACCAAGGTGTCACATCCCTACAATCAAGGAAGAAAACATCCAAGCATGGTAGCAGAGTAAGATGGAAGGGTGCACAGTGGAGGTTACCTACCCTCACTGTGCACAAGTACGAGCTCACCGCACAGAGGTAAGGCCACAGTTCAAGAGGTACAAGGTACAGGGATATGGCGTCCCATCGAGAGCAATCAGGGGCGAAGTCAAGGGTCTCTGCCATCGTCACCAGCTCCTGTTTGGAGTGTAGCCCGTGTCTTGTGGTCTTGTATGACCGTTGTAACCCTGGCCACCACTATATAAGGTGGCATAGGGAGCCCTGGTAAAGGGTTGGTCACTCTGTGTTCCTACACTTAGCAGTTCATCTTCCTTCTCTAGCAGAGAACTTGGAAGCACCATTGTTGTGTACTACATCGACCCAAATATACAATCAGTAGAGCAGGAGTAGGGGTGTTATCTCCTTACGAGAGCCCCGAACCTGGGTAGGTCAGTGTCTCTTTCTGTCGTGCTTTTTAGCTCGTTCCCCTCTCCCGAATCCTCCAGCATCTAGTTCGGCCCCCATTTAAGCCATCCTATGGCATATGTTGTTTCACCACGACGACAACTTGCACTAGAGTCAATAATCTAGTTGATACTTGCGTATATAACACTTATGGCATTCACGTGTTATCCATACGCGTTGCATGTGGTTAATCTGATCTCCAGATCTGACACTTTCAGTTCTATGTGTATTTGCATGTCTTTGCGTCTCTACACATCACTCATTCTCAAATGAGATAGTTGGGTATAAATTGGGTCCTTTGGTGAGACCTTAGTTCCTTTAGCTAAAACCATGTTGACTCTATTGTCACACAATAGATTTTCATAGTAATAGCCCGCTAGGAGCTACACCAAGTTTGATAACAAACTTCTTGACACAAATACCCTCTTTTGCTACTTTTAAAGCAGCCATATACTCAACCTTTGTTGTAGAATCCATCACAATGTCTTAAGTTTGGAACTCATCCAAATCCATCATGGAACTTCCTTCCATTACATTGTGCCACCTAAACACATAGCTAAAATTGAGATAAACTTAATTTGTATCTTGTGACAAACTTAGTATCAATGTAATACTTTACAATGAACTATGTGTCACTTTGTCATACATAATATATATCCTTAGTCCTTCCAAAGCACATAAGGATATCTTTACTATTGTCTAGTGATCATCTTATGACATCTATCACTCTGGTATATGCTCATAACATTTAGAGCATAGGACATATCTGGATATGTACATATCACGGTATACATGATCGATCAAATCATTCATGTGGCTTCACTCATCAAGTGTCAAAACCACCTGAATCTTGTTTCAACCTCTTCCATGCGGCAAGAACTTTTCTCATCGTTTCCATATTGAACTTCATTCAATATTTCATCTATGTACTTTGGCACAACCATATTGGCACCTCGATCTATCTACATAGACATTGAGACCCAATATTTTGGTTTTGCCTAAGTCTTTCATTGAAATCTAATTTTTATGAAATTCTTGACCCATGTCAATAAAAGATACATCATTTCCAATTAACAATATGTCTTCTACATAATATACTGGAAATATGTCTTAGCGCTCCCACTTAATTTCTTGCAAATGCAAGCATATTCATCGTATCTGATGAAACTAAACCTTTTAATTATTTCATCACGGTTAATATTCCAACTCTGCGATGCTTGTTTCAACCATTGAAGTTTGCATGCCTTTTTAGCATCCTTTGAATTTACAAAACCCATTGGACCATGTCATGTACATGTCCTAGGTAACCATTCTATTTGAAGAATGTTGTCTTGTTTGTTCAACTAACATATACCAAACTTGGCATATGTAGTGGTTGCTACAGTAATCCGTCCAGACAAAATATCGCTACAAAAGATCAAATCTTGTCATAGTCAACTCCTTGAACATAATTGTAAATAGTTTTAATGATATGTCGACTATTTCATAGATGTTAAACATCCTTGTCTATCTTTATAGATCCTAACACGCTCACTGGGCTTCATGCCTTTCTAAGGGTCTTCTAAGTTCAGAAACTTGGTTTGTCGTGTATGGAACTATCACGGAAGTTTATGGCTTCTAGCCATTTGATGGAGTCAGGGACCATCATCGCTTCTTTGCATGTAGTTGGTTCATCATTGTCAAACAATAATGATCTATTCTTAAATCTAACTATTTGATTGTTACCCGACTCACGCGGTTCAATAAGAACTTAGATCTCAGTGACCACAACCTTTGAGGCACAGGAGCCATGCACATTGTAGCCGCATCCGGGACACTTCCCAGCGCTGCGCTACTCAGCACATATAGCTTTGGTTCAACAACCTAATCAAAGTTCTATTGTCCTCCCAATTAACTTTTTGCGAAAAATTCCTTCTCAAGAAACTTGACGTTTTTAGCGACAAACACTTTTGTCTTTGGTGTTCTGGAGGAATACCCAACAGTTACATTGGGATAACCTATAAAGACGCATTTATCCGACTTTGGTTGTAAACATTTTACGTATGCCTAGCATACCAAAATTTTAGAAAAGACAACTTGGGTTTTATCCCATGCCATAACTCATATGGTGTCATTTCAACAGATCATGATGGCGCTCTTTTTAGTGTAAAAGCGGTAGTCGCTAAAGCTTTATCCTTAAAATATAATGGCAGTTTTATAGACGACACCTTTGATCCAACGATGTCAAACATAGTTTGATTTCATCTCTTGAACACTCCATACTCCTATGGTGTTTCAGGAAATACAAGTCTATGGAACGATTCCTCAACTTTTAGGTGTTTGCTAAACTTGTAACTCAAATATCTTCCTTTATGATCAAATCATAAATTCTTTATTCTCTTGTTACAATGATTTTCAACTTCATCTAGAAATACTTTAAACAATATTCAAATATTTCATGCTTCTTCCTTATCAAGTAAATATACACATATATCTACTCAAATCATCGGTTAAAGTAAATGAAGTTCAAGAATTCACCACACACGGCTACACATAATGGACTATATACATCAACATGTACAATATCCAATAAGTTAGTCGTCCGTTCTTATTTGGCCTACAAACGGAGTTTTAATCATCTCTAGGAAATTTTCACAAGTGTCAATTGATTCAAAAATCAAAAGACTCCAAAATTCCATAAATATGGAGTTCCTTCATGTTTTCTTTCCAATATGATTTAAACGGTGGTGTCACTCATAAGTGATCTTCTAATCATTTGTCTTGAGATATTTTTTAGCATCAGTGTTATGGATGTGATTTCTCCAACAAGATAAGCGTTCATCCATCTTTAATGAATGTGGTAATAATTTGAACAACCATTGTTCTCATAATACTAGAACAAAATAACAATTATTAAAACAAATCTTGAAGGCTAGGTTTAATTCCAACGAAACACAATAACACTTTATTTGTTTTCGATGAGAATCATCCCATATTCATTTGCTAGTTAATTAGGCCATTGTAGTTCTTGTATTGCATTCTTCTGTATGACAGTTCATACCAACCAATTTAGTATCAAATACCCAAGAACCACATTGTTTTAACAAGCAACAAATACAACCATAACATGTATATCTTCTATATACTTGAGCTGGACATTTTGAGTCTTTTCTTTTCCGTCAGAATAAATTTTGGATTCTCTTTTAGCAATTCTTTTCCTTCTAGAAGAATCTATCAACATCAATAGTGGCGCCATTCACATGGCACATAGTTCAAGGCATGATTAGTCAAACACTAATACCCTTGGACTCGCACTTTGAAGTAGATCACCATTATCAAGTATTTGCCGTTCTTCCAAATTCCATTCTTTAGTAATCTTTTAGTGTAGTAAACATTTTACCTACATCTTGTATTCATCCTATCATGACAACTTTCATGATCAAGCTACTATAGCTCATGAGGATGAATTGTGAGTATAATGTTAGTTCCTAAAACCTTTTTAGGAGATCTAGATGCCTAGCATCTTTAATCTTCGCAAATTCTTATACAATATGAGAACATGTGTCTTACTAAATTATACTCTATCACATTGCAACCAAACATTGTTTCAGATATCAAAATATCTTCCACACATGATATTTTATGAAACAATTCTTCTAGCTCCTAGATAACCTTGATACTAAAAACAACTTTTGAATATCAAGGATCATGGAGGCAAGTGTGATACTTAGATACTAACACTGGAATTGTTACTCTTGATTTAATACTACTTATTAAATTTTATCGAGTAACCAAGGTTTGCTAAAAGTTTGCAATAGGACTTTAAACTTTAGATTGACATTCGAACAATATGATACCAATTCGTAAAGTTAACATCCAGAATTCTATAGTTCTATTATCTCAATTATAGCTAATCGCAAGGTAGTAAACGGATGCCAATGCCTACAACAAACTATGCAAATTCACTTTGATTTAGTTCATGATAAATTGAGTTCTATAATTAAAAATTACTAAGTGAACTCCCACTTAAAAACAACATCCCTCTTAGTTTTCTTAAGTGATTACATGAACCAAATTCACTATACCGCGACCGATCATCACGTGCAACGCCATAGTTTCAAAGGCGAACATCACCATGTTCATCATATCAACCATATGACTCATGCTTAACCTTTTGGTTCGTGTTCCGAGGCCATGTCTGTACATGCTAGGCTCACCAAGTAGAACCATAGCACTTGTGTGTGTAAAACTGTCTTACACCCGTCGTATGTGAACGTAGAGTCTGTCACACCCGATCATCACGTGGTGTCTCAAAACCATGAACTTTCTTGACGGTGCATGCTATGGAAGAACACATTTTTATCTTGATATTTATGTGAGAGGGATCATCTTATAATGCTACCGCGCGATCAAATCTAAGAAGAATAAGATGCATAAAAGGATAAACATCACATGCATATATAATGTGATATGATATGGTCCTTCACGCATTCGATCTCCATCTTGTGCGTCATGGCATGATCTCTATCATTCCACCGGCGTAGCACCAAGGTCCATGGCGCGCCACCTTGGTTGTCTTCCTCCATTACAATATATCACTTGGATATATATATTCGGCACGCAGGCCATTTAAATGTAAAGACAACCATATGGCTCCTGCCGGTTGTTTATAACTTACAAAAAGGATCATTGCATACAATTTGTAACATAAACAATTTAACCATATCACATCACATGCCCTACAAAAACAAGTTAGACGTTTCTAATTTGTCTTGCATATTTTACGCGGTTTGGGACTTTCTAGGAAGAACCGTTCTTACCTACGAACATGTAACCACAACGGTGATAAAAATATTATTAACAACTCTTTGTAAAATAGATCATAACTATAGTGGGAGAAATGTGCACCCGCAAAGCCACATATGCCGAAGCATGTCAAGTGTGGGACAAGTCTCGTGAACGCGGTCACGTAAGGTTAGTCTCGGGCAGCTTCAATCCCACTATGCCACTATGATCCAAAATACAAAATAAATTGCAATAACATGATCATCAATGCCCACATCCACATGTGTTCTAACCGTGCATACCAACTACGCATAGAGATGGCTCTGATACCACTGATGGGTTCGTAGCATAGAAAACAAAAATTTTCCTACGCATGAACACATAAACTAGCCAAGAACATCTATGAGATGGTAGCAACAGAGACTAACCCTCGATGACCGAAAGCGGAGATTATGTTCCCGCACAAACGTTACCGATGGAGAGTCGAGGAAGATGCACGTAGTCGACGTAGTCGTTCACTTGACGTAGTCGACGTAGTGGTTCACTTGACGATCACGAGATCGTGTACATGGCGCCACAACTGGCGGCGCCCCCGTACTCGGTCACACGTACGGCTTGTCGTCGACTCCTCCACGCCCTCGGTCCAGCGGGGCAGCGGAAGAAGGGATCCACCGGATACTCCAACACACACTTCTCCAAGTGTATGAATTACAAACTAAAAATCCGGCAGAGCTTCGCTCAGCTAAGACGGATATTGGGCAGCAACTATGCGGGGAAGGGGAGGATCAAGAGTGTGTGAAGAGGGAGAAGAGGGCTTCTTTTATAGGAGAGGAGGTGGCAGCCGCAAGGAGGGGGTGGCCGGCCAAGGAGAGGCCTCTCCTCCTCTTCATGGTCCTCTTCATTGTGGTAACTCCCTCTTCATGGTGGTAACCCCCTCATCAACATGAGGTAACCCCCCATTTAATTTTGCATGACATTCATGCTAATTAAAATCCACACTAATTGAATTAATAAAACATTTTTATTTCTTTAATATTTGTTAATTCAATCAATTAACAAACATTAACAAATACCCCCTTGAGTTATTTCGATATATCGAAATAGTTTTGGTGCTTTTCTGAAACAACCCTCATGCTGTCCTGTAATTCGATCGGAGTATCGTATCCACTCAAAAACGACGGTGAACCTTAAGTGTGTCACCCTACGGTTCATGAATAACGTGGACATGATCGAGACTCCTCTCTGATCAATAATCATCAGCGGGATCTGGAAATCCATGATGACTCCCACTTACTCAATGATGAACTAGTGATCATGTGAACCAATAATGAACATAGTTAATTCCTTTTGTCTCGCGATATTATTACTTGTCCAAGATCCGATCATTTGGTATCAACCATACCTAGTTCGATCTCGTTCCCGACAAGTCTCTTTACTCGTTCCGTGATAATGCATTCCCGTGACCTAGTCACATGCTTGCAAGCGATTCCAATGCAATATCACCGAGAAGGGCCCAGAGAATATCTTCCCGTCATCGGGTCAGACAAATTCCACTCTTGATCCATGAGCCTCAACTAATAATTTCAGAATACCCAAATCAACCTTTATAATCACCCTGTAACGGTGTGACATTTGATATCATCAAAGCACTCTTCCGGCATCAGTGATTAACATGATCTCATGTTCTGAGGATTAGAACTATTTCGTATGAGTTTGATATAGCAATGAACTTGATGACTTGATCATATTGCTATTCGTACTATGGGTATGAGTGTTCAACACATCATTCTTCTAATGATATGACCCCGTTATTAACAACATCCAATGTTCATGATCAGGAAACCTTGATCATCGGTTAATCAACGAGCTAGTATAAAAGAGAGGCTTTACTAGGAACCTTTTAGTTTATTAATCACACATGTATTAATGTTTCCGATAAATACAATTGTAGCATGAGAAATAAACATTTATCATAAACATGGAATATGATAATAACCACTTTATTATTGCCTCTTAGGCATATTCCCTTCACGCCACTACTCTACGAAGACTACGTCCACGGAAGAATCAAGACCACAGCTGTCCTCCCTCCTTGGCCGTGTGTGGCAACCCCTTCCCCAAGATGATAAGGGGAAGGAGGACCTTGGCGCTATAAAAGGAGGAGAGGCCACCCCTTAGAGGGGATTGGATCTTCATCTTGGGGTCCTAGCTAGGCTAAGTTGGTTCATCTACCTCCGGCCAGTTAGAGCTCTATAACCAAGACCTTGTACTCCTCGCGAGGTATCGCATCGTAATACAAGAAGGCAGGAAGTAGGGGTTTTACCTCACCACGAGGGCCCTGAACCTGGGTAAAGCTCGGCGTCTCTCTTTGCAGTGCATTGTGCGTTCGATGACTCGAGGCTTCCATCACTGTGTTTCATTGCGATCCAAGATCTCCCATGTTCAGCCTCCTGCGTTTGAATCTTTGGGTCTGTCGTGTGGTACCCCGTGTTCTTGTGACACGAAATCCATCGACATTTGGCGCGCCAGGTAGGGGGTTGTGGTGTGTTTTCTTCTAGATCCGCTTCAACATGGGTGACGCTCGTCATCACCGTCTTTGCCTTTGTGCTATCTACGTGAGCCATTGCCGGGCACGTCTTCAAGTCCTTGATGGCCTGGAGGCCATTGGGCAGGTCGGCGAGCCGGAGGTCGGCGACCTCGGCTTCGGGGGCTTCGCGGCGCTCGCCGGACCCCTTCGCCGTGCGGCCTGGCAGCCGCGCTTCAAGCCGTACGTTGGGGCGTGTTACGATGGGACCTCCGATCCCGTGGAGTTCCTGCAGCGGTACGCGGCCGATGTTTGTGCAGCTGGAGGTGATGGCCGCATCATGGCCAACTGGTTTCCGATGGCCACAATGGGAGAGCCTCGCCGGTGGCTCTGCGGGTTGCCTCCGAGGTCCATCTCATCCTGGAGGGATCTCTGCGAGTGCTTCCTCGACAGGTACGCATCCCTGGGACCCGAGCCAGAGGGTGCGTAGGCGTACGTCGCCCTTGATGGCCTCGTCTCCTGGTGTGTGAAGACCGAGTTGGGGGCTCGGGGGGCTCTGCTCCCTCAGCCTTAGCTGAAGAAGAAGAGGTCTTCAGTTCTTCACGGAATAAAAGTGTAACGGCAAACTTTGCTTATCCTTAACCTTTTCTAGTTTGCATAACTATTGGAATGTTGGCGTTCGGCTTCGTTCGAACTGGTGAGTTTGGCTAGATTGCGGCCTGGTGCGAACATGAGCTTTCGCTCATCTGCCTTTCGAGAAAGAGCCGGAGCACGGTGTCTGCGCTGGGGCCTTCGCCCAGAAAACAGCAGGCCCGCAAAACCCAGAACGGATCGAGCTCTGACTAGGGAAGGGACCCATTACAGTCACCTCATACGGTCCACGGTGCTCTCTCCTCTCGAGCGACACTCGAATGAAGGCGCGTGAGCGTGCAAGGGTCGCACAATTCATGCGAATTTGTCAATCTTCGGCTGTCCTTGTCTATAGCCTTGCGTTTCTTCTCCTGGAATCGCCTTTGCTGTGTTTGGACGCCAGGGGGGCTGCAGGGAGATAGTCCTATATGCCATCATAGTCACCTCTAGAGTGCCAGCGCCCACTAGCCTTGCACCACGAGCTGCATACTAAGCGTTAGGCTGCTGTTCCGCTCGGAGGCTGGCCCCCGAACGGCGTAGAATGCTTTCCAGGCAAAGGCGGGGCGAGGAAAAATTCTCAAGGGTGCAAATAAGGATAACTTGGTGAACAAACACCTTAAGCGCGATTACAACTTAAAAGGGCCCAGCAGGGCAATGTCTGACGGTCGTCAAGTGTGCAGCTAGTATAATTTCTTCAGGAGGAGGTCTAGGGAAGGGCTTACTGGGTGTCCTCCGCGGCGTCCTCATCGTCGCCGATGCCTTGGCTGGACCCTGAGTACGCCTCTCCGCTAGACTCCGTCATCCGTTGTCATCGGCTTCCTCGGCTCCTTCGCTGTCGGACTCCCCGGAGCTTGAGGTGTCGCCGCTAGAGGAGCTCTCCTGGCCCGTGGCTACGGAAGTTCCTGGGCGCGCGTAGATGGCCTGCAGTCGTCGTAGGGCGATGTCCAGCCGGGCCGCCCTGGCTATCGCCGCGCGATCGGTAGTACCGGGCGGTGGTGGCGCCCTCCTCTGCAGGACTTCCTCCAGGTCAAGGTCGGGGCGTAGGCGCTGGAGGTAGGAGAAGATCCGCGTCCCCGCAAGTCCCAAGAGCTCCCGGTACTCAGCGTCGATGAGCTCCAGGACTTTGGCCGATGCGTCATCCAGCTGTTCGGCCAGTTGGCTGAAGAAGAGGATGATCGACCCGTCGTCCTCAGGGACGGTGGGCAGGTTCAGACCGTGGATGCCCAGGCGGTGCGCCGTCTCCATGATGCGGGCTGAGAACTCGTGGAACATCTGCACGCGCTGCCTGCGCAGCATGCGTGCTTCGGCTTCGGAGTCCCTGGCCTCCTAGAGCTCTTGGGAGATCTCCACGATCTGCTGGACCATCACCGAGTTCTCCTCCTCAAGCCTCTGCGCGTCGCGCCGGAGCGAGTTGATGGTGGCATCGGCTTCTACCAAGGCATGTTCTGCGCCTCGGTGCACCTCGTGCGCCCCCTTCAGGTCAGCCTCCAGGTCTCAGACCTGGCGCTCTAGGGCTTTGCGCCCCTGCTTGTACCTCACCAGGGCGGCATCGGTTTTGGAGCGGAAGTCCACGCGGCACGCCTCGAGGTTCTCGGTGCGCCTCCGCTCGAACTCCTGCTCCATGCTGAACCATCGCTGGTTCAGCATGCGGTCCATCCTCTCCTGGAGGGAAACCTCGCGCTGGTTTAGCGTCTCCTGGTGCCGCGCCAGGTCGGAGTTGGCCTGGTTGACCATATCCTCCCTGCTCTCAAGGGCCTCCCACTCCCTGTTGAGCTAGTCTTTGAGGGCATGGAGCTGCTCGTCCCGGAGGTGCAGCTCCCGCTCGCGTTCGCAAGCCTCCGCTTCTCCAACGGCGAGCCTAGCTTCTTACAGGCTCAAGCCTTCCGCGCGGGAATCAGCGCTCTCTTCGTGGGTGTGAAGAAGGGCCTCGCGGTCCTCGACTTCTTCCAGCCTCTGCTGGGCGTTGGCCAAGAGGCCGTCGGCGTTGGTCCGGGCCTGGTCCAAGAGGTGCTGAGCCGCCCGCTTTGCCTCCTCTCCAGCCAAGGCTGGGTTGGGAGGCCCGACGGTGGAGGGAATCCTCTGGCGCGCCTCGGAGACAATCTCCATGGCCTCGTGGTGCGCCCTGGCCAGGATTCCCCCCGCCGACTCCCTCGCGTTCGCCAGGACTTCTTCGGCCTCCTCGGCTGCGCTTGCGCGGATCTCCTCCGCCTCCTTCCTCGCTTGCTCGTGGCGTTCGGCCGCACGCTGGTCCAGAAGGTGGCATCTCTCGGTGGCCTGGTGCAGGAGGACCCAGCCCTCGTTGAGGCGTGCCTCGTCGGCGGCGCGCGCCTTGGCGACCTCGCTTCGGAGGGCGCCGGTCATGGCCGCCAGCACTCCCGACCATGTGTCGTCGGTGTGGGGCTCCGCAGCGATCCTCGCGGGCCTCCCCAATATCTCCGGCAGGGGAGGCGATGAGGCTCTGGAGGGCCCCGGCTTAGTGGAGGTCGTCCCCTTTTCGCCACTCGGCTCGGGGGCTGCCCTCGGGCCGATTGGCGTGGCCGTTGTGACCGGAGGCGCCTCCGGGGTGCAGGTGGTGCTGGCTATCATGGGGGCAGCAGGCGCTGCCCCCGTGATCTCTGGTGTGCCTCCTGCGCTAGGGGGCTCAGTCGTGCTGGGAGCTGTGGCAGCTCCCATGGCAGACGGTGCATCTGCGGACGCGCGGTCCTCTTCTTCTCCGGCGGCGCACGGCGGCATCACCGGTGTGGCAGTGGATGCTGCGTCAGGACCCAGCGTGGTCTTGCTGGTCTTCCTCTTCTTCCTCCCCTTCTTTTCTTCCTTCTTCTCCTCGGTGTCCATGGGGAGGAAAGGGGGGAAAGAGGTTAGGGGAAAGGTAAGTCAAGGATTAAGGATTTTTGCAGGAGCACTCACGAGGCGTCGCGCTCCACCCATCCTCTCTTGCCAGGAAGGGCTGAGGGTGGTGGTAGAGGCGCGGAGGATTCGCTGGCCGGCTTCTTGCCGTGGGGAGCTCCGGCGTCGGGTCGCCGGCTGGCGCATTCATCGTTGAACTTGGAGTGGCGCTCTGCTTCCAAGCGGGCTTGGCGCTCCTCCTCCTCCAGGTCTCGTGAGAAGGACGGGTCAGCGTCTCCCCCGGTGGGCTGGTCTGGCAAGGCGGATTCATCGTCGGAGGAGTCTGAGAGCACCACGGTACTCTCAGAGCGTCTTCGGCGTGCAAGCCGCTCGCCAGATTCGGCGTCGTCGTCGTCAAGATCTCCAGAGGCCGTGGGCCTCGTTCCCCTCACCGCTGAGTCCTGCTCTGAGCTGGCCGCCGATGCGCTCGGGAGAGGGCCGGGCATGATGCCGTCAGCAAGGAGCGGGCTCCAGGCGTCGAACTACAAGATCCCCGCCGTGACGCGGCTGGTCTCCCGAGCACCCAAATTGTAGATCGGCAGGGCAGTGCGCGGGATGGCGGGGACGATGGTGGAAGAGAAGAAGGCTCTTATTACCTCCTCCCGAGCGTCGGCGTTGAGCTCACTGATGTGAAGCCGGAGGTCGTCTCTAGCCCTGTGCCTCCAAATTTCCTGGCGGTGGTCCTGAAGGGGGGCGATGCATCGGGTGACGAACTCCACCCCGACCATGGTTCCCGTGACGCCAACCTTCTGGAGATCTTGGATTCGTGGGCGGAGCGTCTTTAGGGCCTCCTCAGGAAGGGCCTCGCTGGCCCAGGTGGTGAGTGGTACATCTCAAACGTATCTATAATTTTTGATGCTCCATGCTTATTTTTACACCATTTGCCTTGTGTTTTGTTACACTTCGTGGCGTTTTTATGCGATTTCCGGAACTAACCTATTAACAAGATGCCACAGTGCCAGTTCCCTGTTTTCTGCTGTTTTTGTGTTTCAGAAAAGCTACACAGGAAATATTCTCGGAATTGGACGAAACAAGTTCTAGAAGTCTTATTTTTCCCGGAAGAGTACCGAAGATCGAAAGAGAGCCGGAGGGGGGCCAGAGGCCGCCCACACAACAGGGGGCGCGGTCCAGCCCCTGGCCGCGCCCACCCATTGTGAGGGCGCCCTGGCAGCCCCCTGACGATGCCCCTTCGCCTATATAAAGCCTCGGGACGGAAAACCCTAGGGGAATCGGCGTTTTTCCCAGAACAGTTCCGCAGCTCCGCCGCCTTCGAAGACAAATTTCGGGGGATAGAAGTCTCTATTCCAGTACCCTGCCGGGACGGGGAAGTGCCCCCGGAGCCTTCTCCATCGGTCTTCATCGACCTCACCGCCATCTCCATCAACCTTGTTGTCTCCTATGATGAGGAGGGAGTAGTTCTCTCCCGGGGCTGAGGGCTCTACCGGTAGCTATGTGGTTCACCTCTCTCTCCCATGATGTGATCTTTATGTGATCGTGAGCTTTGTATCTAGTTGAATTGGTAGATGTTATTATTCAGATATTATGCTACTCCTATGCTTTATTATTGTACTCTCTGGAGATACCTCGTATCATGGTGTAAAGGTGACTAGTGTATGCATCATGTGTATCTTTTTGGTTAATGTCTCTATGAAATGTTGGTGTTTGTTGGAACCATCTAGTGCGTTCATGGTGATAGTGTGGGACAATCTAGTTTGGGTACATACGGACTTTGAGGAGTGCTTCGTAGCCCTACGCATGATTAGTGATCGTTTTCCATTGGAGAACTGTTTTGAGTTGCATATTGATGATAGTATCTATTGGTTCAATTATGTTATATTTGTTGGGAGTGTGTCCACTAGTGAAAGTATGATCCCTAGGCCTTGTTTCCAAGCTTTGCACACCGTTTACTTCCTGTTTTGTTACATGTTTGCTTGCTGCCATTTTTATTTCAGATTACGTTTACTACTTATAATCATCACAACTACTTGTATTTCACTATCTCTTCGCCAAACTAGTGCACCTATACATCTGACAAGTGTATTGGGTGTGTTGGGGATACAAGAGACTTTCTGTATCGTAATTGCAGGGTTGCTTGAGAGGGATAGCTTTGACCTCTTCCTCCCTGAGTTCGATAAACCTTGGGTGATCCACTTAAGGGAAACTTGCTGCTCTACAAACCTCTACACTTGGAGGCCCAACACTGTCTACAAGAACAGACGTGTGCGTAGACATCAAGCTCTTTTCTAGCGCCGTTGCCGGGGAGGTAAGGTAAAAGGTACTCGCATCCTCCTGTGGGAGTGCCTGGAGTTATTTCCTTTAGATTCTGCAATTATATCTTTTTGTTTCTTGTTTTTATTTTCACTAGTTAGGCTTAATGGAAAATAAAGAGTTCTTTAGTCTTTTTTCTGAGTTTAGATTTGAAGAGAAGATTGAAAAACCTTTGGAGCTTATTTCGCATAGCAATGTTATTAGTATGAACGCTTTGAATCCCGTTATTGCTAATGCTATGGAAAATTCTAAGCTTGGGGAAGTTGGTTTTGTTCAGCATGATATTTTTAGTTCCCCAGCTTTAGTGGAGAAAGTTTGCTCTGATGATATTTTATCTCCCATATGTGATGTTTCTAATGATGCTTGTGCTCCTCATCCTTTTAAAATACCTATGGAAATTGTCGAACGTGCTATGAATAACTGCTACTTAGGAGATGGAACTGTCCATCCCGGTGATCATTTGCTCTTTATACATGAATTATGCGAGTTGTTCCAGTGTGCAGGTATTTCAATGAACCAAGTTAAGAGGAAGCTATTTTCTTTATCACTAAAGGGCAGAGCTGTGGAATGGTATAAAACACTGAAGGATGGCCGACCGGTTGAGTGGGAGGAAATTGTACCTCTCTTTTATTCTAAATTCTATCCTTCTAGTGAGGATTATAAAGATAGAAATTACATTTATAATTTCCATCCGCATGAGGGAGAAAGCATTGCCGAAGCATGGGGAAGATTGAAGTTACTAATGCATAAATGTCCTACTCATGATCTTCCCCATAATATTGTTATTAATAATTTTTATGCAAGGCTTTCAAGATATTACAAGGACTATCTAGATGCATGCTTTGATGGGTCTTTCACAAGCAAGGATATCGACACCAAGTGGGGTCTGCTTGAAACAATTCAAAACAATATTGAAGGTTGGGATAGCGACAAAGGTAAAGGATCAGGTATGAATTATGAGTTTGATTACATTAAGTCTTTCGCTAAAACTGTTGATTTTCAAGAGCTTAGTGCTAAGTATGGTCTTGATCCTCAAATTATGATTGATTGTTTTAAAACCTTTGCTTCCCATATTAATGTTCCTAAAGGAAATGGGGACGTGTATCATGATCCTTTTAAGGACACTCGCGTAGAAAATGATATTGTTGTTGATGATTCCAATAAACATGCTCGAACCTCTAAAAGTCCTATTTCCTATAAGCATGTTAATCTTTGTGGAGTACATAGACCTTGTGAACAGAGTTACAACAAGGAAGATTATTGTGTCGACCACGCAAATGAAGAACCAGTATGTGGCTTAGGGATCTAGATGTGCTTGGTGAAAGGGTTTGTGAGCTTTATCCTTTTCTTTGTGAACTTTGCGGTAAAACGGGTCACTTTAATTTTCAATGCCCAATTAATCGAACGAGTACCGCAAATTTGTATTGTGATGATAAGATTACTCCCAATCAGCATGATGAGCTTACTTTGTTTTTGAATTGTGAAGAGATATCTAGAAAGATTTCTTTGGTTGATATGAGAGATGTTGATATTAATAGCACCCTTCGTGGTTGTCGTCTCTATTGTGCTAAAGATTGCCTCGCAAATACTTACTTACAAGATCTTATAAAACATGATGTTTTGCGAAGCTATGACAGGACTAATAGATGTTTCGATCTTATTAATAGAGAGGAGGAATCCTCCAAAGTTTCTTCTGTTGTTTCTGTCAGCAAACTAGATTATGTGGAGAAGATGCCTTTCCCTCCTAAAGATTATGTGGAGAAGATGCCCTTCAAGTCTCTCCCTCCTAAAGGAGAGAGTAAGAAGAGTATGAAGAAGAAGAAGAAGAAGAGGAGTAAGAGGCGAGAGGACACGGTATCTTCCCCTAAGCGTTATGATCCTACTATAGATTATGATAATTCTTATTGGGATGATGTTCTCATGCCTGTTACCTATATTAGTGATCATGATTGGGAAAAGCACTCTACTTTTGATATTGAAAATCTTTTTGGTACAAATTCTAAGGTTAATAATTGTTGTACCATTAGTACTATCCATGTTCCCTCTTATGATGATATGTTTGATGGGTATGCTTTGCGAAATAGCTGTTCTCTAGCTTGTGATGATACTAAACCTCTAGTTTATGATGGCTATGATGATGAGTATAATGTTTTCAGTTCACCTACTATTGAGGAGAAAATTAGTTATGATTACAACATGCCTCCTGTTTTTGATGATTATGGTGATGGGAATAATTATTCTGTTGAATCTGCTCCTACTACGATTGTTTATGTGGGGAGTATTAATTATTTTATGCATGTGGCTCATGATAGAGATGCTTTATGTGATAGTTATATTGTTAGTTCTATTCATGATGCTACTGAAAGTTATTATGAGAGAGGGAAACATGGTTTAATGGATCTCAACAATATTGAGTTTCCCCTCTTTATGTTGCAACTCTTGAAGTTGTACTTGTTTTGCCTTCCTATGCTTTTTGCTTTGCGCTTTCATGACTTGTCTCTTTACAAGATTATTTTTCATAGGAAGTGGTTCAGATTTAAATGTCTTTCACATTTGCTTTTTGATGCTCTCTATTGCTTTAAGTTCCTATATGGCGCCTTTGCCTCAAGCTCTTATATGGCGCCTACATGAGCATCTTTGCAAATTACTGCGCCTAGCTCAAAGGCGTTAAAGAAAAGCACTCTTGGGAGATAACCCATTGTTTATATTCAGTACTTTTTCTTTTATTTGAGTCTTGGAAGTTATTACAACTGTAATAACCACTCCTTATCCTTTTTATTTCGTTGTTGTGCCAAGAGAAGCCTCTAATTTGAGCGAGGTAAGATTTGGGGATATTGCTGTCCTAAAATAGTTTTTGGTGCTGCACCGTAAAAATTCGTGAAAATTCTCTGTATATCTTTTGGATCTGCGATTTCTTGTGCATATGCCCTAGGTTATATCCATACTTTCATTAGTTGAACACTTTTTGATTTGAGCAACAGAAAACCCTCTAAAAATTCGACCTTTGTCAGCTATTCTGTTTGACAGATTTCTGCCAATATTTGTGTTTGCCGCTTTATCGCTTTCTTTTTGAGTTCTTTTGATCACGGAACTTATGGAGAAGTTGCTACAGTAGTATATACTTTATATGTGGTGGTTTTGAGTTGAAACCTGAAGCAAAAAGGGTTGATTCAATGTTATGCTTACACTAATGTTGCTAATAGAATTGTGTTTAGTTTTGTATGAAGGAAGTTTTCAAGTGTAGGGATTGGAGAATGATGAGATGAGATGAAGAATGGACAAAGGCTCAAGCTTGGGGATGCCCATGCACCCCAAGAAATATCCAAGAAGTACAAGCGTCAAAGCATGGGGATGCCCCGAGCCACCCCTTCTTCATCGGCAAAAATCAGGTCACCTTTCAAGACACTATATTTTTATTGCTTCATGCACTATGCGTTTTTCTTGGAGTGTCAGTTGCTTTTGTTTTCAGTTTTCTTTTGCTTTGTTTGCTGCAATAAATGTTTGGATCACATCATGTGTTTGGAGAGAGACATGCTCCGTTTTTCATTTGCCAAGAACACTCCGTTTTTCACTCTTATCATTTAAATGAGTGTTCTCTTTTTCTGCTACTGCGTTTAGCTTGCATTTTTCACCTTGATTTTTGTCCAGATCTTGCTTTATCTTTGCATCAAGGTACATTTGGACCTCTGGTCCATATTGGTTTTCATCAAAAGAGTTTCCTCAAAAAGGTTTGAATGGTGTTGGAAAAGAGAAAAAGCTTTATGCAAAAAAAATGGTACAAAAAGGAGCTTGTGTAGACTACGGCCTAGGCTTTTGCATGTTGTGCTTGATGTCTTTTTGATAGTATGCTTAGTGGTTTTGCTGTAGCATGACTTGTCTCAAATGACTGTGATTGCTTAATGAGCCTTTGAAAAAATCATGCGTTGTTTTCATTATTTGGAAGCATTATTTTGGTTTTCTCCTTGATGCTTTATTTGGGTTGACTTGGCGCATGCTCACACATGTTAGACTCATACAAAGTCACCAATAGCCTCTATGATCATTTAGTTTTTGACTTTTGATGCCATCTTATGCTTCTTTTAATGTCGCTTTGTCGCTTTGCATGATTATAGCCATTATTGCTCTCTTAGTTGGTCGCTCCCAGTCTTTTGCTAGCCTTCATTTTGTACTGAGTATGAGCTCTACTCATGCATCCAACTCCTAAAAACCAAGTTTGCCAAAGTGTCCACTATAAATTCCTATGCATGGTATTTGTAAGCCATTCCAAAGTAAATTTTCATGTGCTACCTTTCAAAACTTTCAACTACTTCTCATTTTGTGCCACTGTTTTTAGCTCATGGGGACGTAGTGGTCAGATTTGCTATCTTCCATATTGCTTATTCCAAAAAAGTAAAAAAAAAAGAAAAGAAAAAAGGCACTCCTCCATGGTATGTGAATGTTGGTGGGCACCCAATGGAATCGGTTAGCCATGGTTTGAGAAAGGAAAAAAGGTGGGGAGGAGTGCCAAGCTTTATAAAAGAGCACAAAAGTGCCAATCTCTCTCAAAAACTTGCTTCATTTTTGTATGGAAGATAGTAAGAACCCCATTGCCAGTCGTTGACAGAAGCAACCACCTCTCAAAACCCAAGTTTTATCTCTGTTTTACAAATGAAAAGCTCTAGCACATGTTTAATCACTGCTTCCCTCTGCGAAGGGCCTTTCTTTTACTTTTATGTTGAGTCACCACCTTCTACCTTTATGCACCATTAAGAGAGCATAGTTGTCATTCTGAGTATAATGTGCATTGTCCCAAAGTTTTCATTGATTGATTCATATTGTTGGTTTCACTTGTTCTTAAATTATTTGTATCTAGTCGCCCTCTTAAACTTGAAGGTGTCCTATGCATTTATGTTTGGCTCTCCATGAGGGACAAGCTGTAAACTATTTGTATGTTTTTCCTTATGATTTGAACACACGTTTGACTTTAATTGTTTCATTTTCATGATCTTTTGTTTGTGTTTGTTTTCATGTTATAACATGGTTGCTAAGTTTCTTCTATCAAGATTATGTCTTTCATGCCCATGTTTTAAGTTCTTTTGATCCCAGCGCACAACGCTTACATATATGATCAAGATTGTGTAGGTGCATGTCACCTCAAAAATTATTTCTTTTGTTATCACTTACCTACTAGAGGACGAGCAGGAGTTAAGCTTGGGGATGCTGATACGTCTCAAACGTATCTATAATTTTTGATGCTCCATGCTTGTTTTTACACCATTTGCCTTGTGTTTCGTTACACTTTGTTGCGTTTTTATGCGATTTCCGGAACTAACCTATTGACAAGATGCCATAGTGCCAGTTCCCTATTTTCTGCTATTTTTGTGTTTCAGAAAAGCTACGCAGGAAATATTCTCAGAATTGGACGAAACAAGTTCCAGAAGTCTTATTTTTCCCGGAAGAGTACCGAAGACCGAAAGAGAGCCGGAGGGGGACCAGAGGCCGCCCACACAACAGGAGGGCATGGCCCAGCCCCTGGCCATGCCCACCCATTGTGAGGGCGCCCTGGCAGCCCCCTGACGACGCCCCTTCGCCTATATAAAGCCTCGAGATGGAAAACCCTAGGGGAATCGGCGTTTTTCCCAGAACAGTTCCGCAGCTCCGTCGCCGTCGAAGACAAATTTCGGGGGACAGAAGTCTCTGTTCCGACACCCTGCCGGGACATGGAAGTGCCCCCGGAGCCTTCTCCATCGGTCTCCATCGACCTCACCACCATCTCCATCAACCTTGTTGTCTCCTATGATGAGGAGGGAGTAGTTCTCCCCCGGGGTTGAGGGCTCTACCGGTAGCTATGTGGTTCACCTCTCTCTCCCATGATGTGATCTTTATGTGATTGTGAGCTTTGTATCTAGTTGAATTGGTAGATGTTATTATTCAGATATTATGCTACTCCTATGCTTTATTATTGTACTCTCCGGAGATACCTCGTATCATGGTGTAAAGGTGACTAGTGTGTGCATCATGTGTATCTTCTTGGTTAATGTCTCTATGAAATTTTGGTGTTTGTTGGAACCATCTAGTGCGTTCACGGTGATAGTGTGGGACAATCTAGTTTGGGTACATACGGACTTTGAGGAGTGCTTCGTAGCCCTACGCATGATTAGTGTTCATTTTCCATTGGAGAACTATTTTGAGTTGCATATTGATGATAGTATCTATTGGTTCAATTATGTTATATTTGTTGGGAGTGTGTCCACTAGTGAAAGTATGATCCCTAGGCCTTGTTTCCAAGCTTTGCACACCGTTTACTTCCTGTTTTGTTACATGTTTGCTTGCTGCCATTTTTATTTCAGATTGCGTTTACTACTTATAATCATCACAACTACTTGTATTTCACTATGTCTTCGCCGAACTAGTGCACCTATACATCTGACAAATGTATTGGGTGTGTTGGGGACATAAGAGACTTTCTGTATCGTAATTGCAGGGTTGCTTGAGAGGGATAGCTTTGACCTCTTCCTCCCTGAGTTCGATAAACCTTGGGTGATCCACTTAAGGGAAACTTGCTGCTGCTCTACAAACCTCTGCACTTGGAGGCCCAACACTGTCTACAAGAACAGACGCATGCGTAGACATCAGTGAGCTTGGTGGGGGGCACTCCGGTGATGAGGAAGAGCTCCGATTCTTCGAGGATGTCGATGAAGAACCAGCGGCTTCGAAAGTCTTCAACTTTCTTCATCCACTTCAAGTCGATGAAGTCACCCTCCATCCCGGAGGTGGCGATGAAGGAGACGCAGCCGGAACTCTGGTTCAGCCCAGAGGACCGGAGAGAGAAGAGGTGGCGAAAGTACGCCACCGACGGCTTGATGCCGATCCACTCCTCGCGGGCGTAGGCGAAGACCGCCAGTAGGGTAACGGATTTGGGATGCAGGTGGATGGCCTGGATCCCGTAGGTCTCCAAGATCGCCAGGAAGAAGGGGGAGAATGGCGGCACCAAGCCGACGAAGATAGAGAAGAGGAAGAAAGGCTGCGCCGTCATGGGTAGAGTGTCCTGCAGTGTGCGGCCATGCTAGATGCGGGTGGCGCCCCACTCGCTGTTCTTGCTCCCGACCATCTCTCGGATGGTCTGGAGCTCGCGGCTGCTCTTGATGTGGGATTCGAGCAGGGGTGCCGACGGTCGCGGCGCCGCTTCAGAAGACCTCGCCGCTCCGGTGGCCCTTCGAGGTGCCATGGCTTCCGGTTGGGGATGGGCTGCGATGGGAGGATGGAAGGCTCAAGGGATTTGGATGCTCAAGATCTTTGAAAAGGGAGGCGGCGCCGGCGATGTGCTGTGAAAGAGGAGAAGGAGCCTTCTCTGCTAAGCTTTAAAGGAGGTAGGGAGGGCACAGTTTCCGAAATGTCGCCCTTGATGCGACGGTTTGAAAACGCCCGTTACTCCACCCACTACGCACGATCTCCACGCTGCTTCGCTTCGCCAACTGCAGGAGCGCCACGTGTCTGCAGCCTCTACATCTTCACATGGTCCTCTGACCGCGCGTTGACGCGTGCCGTTGGAGGGCCCAGCAGCTTCGGTGGGCCCCTGGCCCTTTGGCCCCTCAAGAGGGCGCATCCGCGGGCCAGGCTCCCAGGGGCTACTGTCGGTGTTCTAGATACCGGGGTATCCCGGTCCACCTGCTCCTGGGCTCATTCAATGGCCCAGCTTTGGCCCAGGGGTGGAACGATGACCGAAGCCAGCGGAGAAGACCCTCATGAGGAGGCACCTCATGAGGAGAACGACGGCTAAAACTACCAAGGACCAGAAGGCCTCCTCACAAGCTGTTTCTCGTTAGGGGAGGGACCACGTCCATGTCAGCTCGGCACGTTTCCATGCTAATCAAGAAGATAAGGGTAGAAGACCGTGTACCGCCCATGCTACCCTCGATAGGGAGGAGACCAAATTTTGCCATGCCTGCATAAAGCGACACAGTGGTTGTTGGCCACCCCGCTAAAAATAGCGTGGACGGTGCAGGGTGCCAGAGGAAGACGTCAGCTTCCTCCACCCACTCCGGTGGACTGGCGCCACTACTCTGCGAAGACTACGTCCATGGAAGAATCAAGACTATAGCTGTCCACCCTCCTTGGTCGTGTGTGGCAACCCCTTCCCCAAGATGATAAGGGAAAGGAGGACCTTGGCGCTATAAAAGGAGGAGAGGCCACCCCTTAGAGGGGATCGGATCTTCATCTTCGGGCTCCTAGCTAGGCTAAGTTGGTTCTTCTACCTCCGACCAGTTAGAGCTCTGTAACCAAGACCTTGTACTCCTCCCGAGGTATCGCGTCGTAATACAAGAAGGCAGGAAGTAGGGGTTTTACCTCACCGCGAGGGCCCTGAACCTGGGTAAAGCTCGGCGTCTCTCTCTGCAGTGCGTTGTGCGTTCGACGTCTCGAGGCTTCCGTCACCATGTTTCGTTGCGATCCAAGATCTCCCACATTCAGCCCCCTGCGTTCGAATCTTTGGGTCCGTCGCGTGGTACCCCGTGTTCTTGCGACACGAAATCCATCGACACAATGCTCCATAGGCAGATTAGGCACAGTACAAGCACACACATAAGTTATATTATAGACCCATTCTAGGTCCAAAATGATGCATTATTTCTTCTGCAAACATAGCAGGCAAAGTTCAGGGCTTGGCAGCAGTGGCCGAGGCACCATCACTGCCATCAGCAGTCTATGCAGCTTCGGAGATAGCCGCAGACGCATCTCTTGGAGAATCTGGCAGAGCGTATGCCTCATAGTACATGTCCAGCTGACTGCCACTGGCACATAGCTGATCGTACCTCGGCATGCTCTGCCGGATGGCGGTTTCATTCACTGGCGCCCCGTCGTGATAAGTCTCTGGTATGCCAGAGGTGATCAGGTCCAAGTTGAGCTCGGGGTAGTGGGCCTTAGCCAATGTGAGTGTAGTTCTTGCACCACCCCGTTCTGCTGACTTTTTCCAATCCTCAACAAGACCAGGAACCAGCTTCAGTGTCTCTGCAAGCTCCATGGTGGTAAGATCCAATAACTTGGCGATCTAAAGGCTCGCACATGCACCATGGCTTGCGTCGAAGAGACCATCAAGTTCTTTCTTCACAGCATCGGTGGCGATGTGCAAGTCTGATCCAGTCTCAGGTTCCTTATGGCCAAATTGAGCTGCCTGGCGCAAAGCATATAGCATCAATCCAAACAAGTTATAGCGGATACACAAAGTGTGAAGCAAAGCACACCTAGCAATGTCTTGTGCAGATAGCCGATGACTTCGATACAGCCGGTCAGCTGCCTCTCTGTATCAGCAGCTTCACGACGGATGTCATCAAGTTCCTTTTGCTTCTGCATGGCGATGCGCTGCTCGTCCTTGAGTTTCCACTCGAGGTGGGAGTTATCAGCCAACGCTGGTCGGAGTTGAGCACGTAGCTCCTCCACCGCAATAGTGTGGCCTTTCCTTTCCCCCTCGATGGTAGCTTCTAGTCAGAAACATCTGCATGGCGGAAAAGAAAAGCAACATGAGTTGCGCAAGTTCTAAACTCAAAACATTAGTGTCAGGAAAAAGTGAATCACTGCTATGCTCCACCTTCCCCTGTAGATCCGCTATCAGTGTAGTTTTTTCCGCCTGCTCCTTGATGGCATGGACAAGATCTTCCACAACTTTCTTGTAATTGTACTAAAGGATTTAGCATAAATGTTAGTCTCTCTTAGAACCATATGTCGTAAGTTAAAACCGCCATAGTGATCGGGGGGCTGCATAGAATTATCAAGTTCTCTTAGAGCACTATGCCGGATAGCAATCCGCCATAGCACTCGGGGCCTACTAATCGAATTTTACATGATAAGCCTCTTAGAGCACTATACCGGATATTAAACCGCCATAGTGCTCGGGGGCTACACATTGCATTTTTGAAAGATGGTTCTCTTAGAGCTCCAAGCCGGATTGGAATCCGCCATGGCGGTCGGGGACTACAAGCATCAAATTTCCCTAAGTCTTCTAAGAGCACCGCTAGGAGTGAATTGCCCTGCGGTGCTCGGGGGCTACAGGTTGAGTTTTAAATTTTTCTAAGTAGCTACTCTAAGTGCACCATGATGGATTTTCATTGAGAATCCGCCATGGCGCTCGGGGGCTACATGGAGTACATACCTCATTCGCAATGGTTGTTCTCTGCACAAAGGCGGTTCTGGCGGAAGATACTTGATTACTAGCTTTCTCTTGTAAATCATCAAAATGAAATAAAGCATCCACCTGTTTCTTCCATTTTGGAACATCTCCAACGTCTTTCGTTGTCGCTCCTTTTCTAGAGGAGCTTTCGCCAAGAAGAATCTTTTCTGAACCCCCAGTAGATGAAACTTTGGGCGCGGCATGCTTATCCAAAGCTTTAGACATTGTGTTTGCTCTATGGGTAGAGGACGGAGGGATATTCTTGCGGATTGGGGGCATCGGGTGTTGGTGCTCTAGGACAGGGGTGTCCCAGCACCTGTCGCTCGGCCCGCTCCACGAGGAGAAAGGATAAGGACTCACCGAGCGGCGGTCAGTCGGCCACCGCTTCCCAGCGGCGTATAGGGTTTAGGCTACAAATAGCCCAGGCCGTGGCACTCCTCTATCACAGGAGGTGGGAGAGAGCCAGTGGAGAGGCACATAGAGTCAGGGCGCCAATGGCATGGTGAAGGAAAGAGTTGCTCCTGCGATAGAGCTTCTCGAAGATGTCGTGAGGGATCCTCGACCGGCATCTTTGGAAGCTCTGCCATGGAGGCACCTCTTCGCCCTTAGCCATTTCCTGGAAGGAGTCTAGGGATGATGCCTGCGGCAGAACCCCCGGCAAGGCGTTGTCGGGCGCCAGGTGTTGCCTTTTCTCCTCTATAGGGAGGAGGAAGTGAATGCCTCTCCCCCTTGCAGGGTGGGAAGCTTGCAAGAGAAGGTTTCTCCCCTAGTCGGGAGAAAGTGGCGTACCAAAGAAGGCTCGTGACCTGTCCCACAGGACAAGGCCTCAGGGCGCGTGGCAAGAGGATCCTACCAGGATCTCCGTGTC
The DNA here is from genome assembly GCA_007115705.1 of Dactylis glomerata. Classification (NCBI taxonomy): domain Eukaryota; kingdom Viridiplantae; phylum Streptophyta; class Magnoliopsida; order Poales; family Poaceae; genus Dactylis; species Dactylis glomerata. The sequence goes on along the minus strand of QXEO01000406.1, from coordinate 5,041,845 downwards.
ATCCCCTAGAGACACGGATGGGAGACGCGCGGCGAAAGGCCTCTGCGGCGGACTTGTAAAAGGCATCATTACCACACCAGGGGCGGTAATGATGGACCAGACCGACTGTTCTAGTCCCATCGGTGCAGCGTGCCAAACGGGGTGAGAAGACAGCTTGAGGCCTAGCCCTGCAAGGCTACGCCACCGCTCAGAGCCATGTGACATCTGTCACACATGCGGACTGGCCACTATGGTATCCCCTTAAGTATAAAAGGAGGGCCAGGCCACGGTAGAGAGAGGGTTAGAAGAGAGGAGACGAGGCCTCGAAAGAAAGAGGGCGGACAAGAAAAGATAGGACATAGAACAATAGAGAAGCTAGGCTTCAGAGAGAAGAGCGTAGATACCTACAAGATCTACATCTTGAGAGCCTGTAGCGCCCTACCTTTTGAAAAGGCAAGACTCTTGTGTTAAGTGCTATTCCCTGGATCACTGATAGCACGACAATACAAAATGTAGTAATCATTGCAATAGTATCAATTATGACAACGCATATCTAGTTACATATGGTCCAAACCTTACAAAATCACAACGCAAATAACAAAGTGGCAATGAGCCTCCATTTTCATCACGTAACACAGGCAGACATGTTGGAATGTAGAATCGAGATCCTACTCTTCGTTCCTCATCCGAATAACCTGCATATTTGAATATGCAGCCCTAATGAAAGGGGTCAGTACAACAATGTACTGGCAAATGACACATATTTGGTGGCTGTTGTGAAAAGGCTATCCTACATGATATTTGGCTGGTGAATCTCTTGGGCTAATTTACATAAAGCCAGTTTTATCCTACACTTTCCATCTCAAAACTTTTTTAATTTTTTTTATATTTTTAAGGGTCAATATAACCCCCATACACTACATACTAGCTAGGCATGTAGTTCTTGGCGAAACTCAACAAAGTCGGAACATTAGAAACCACCACCCCTCGGAGGGCATGGCTCTGAGCCCCTAACCTAGGGGTTTCTAGTCAAGTTTTAAATCATTCAGAAAATGGTGCTGAGATTCTTCCGTACATTCCATGTCTAGAGACTCAAATTTTCCATAATCGGGGACACGACTAATCGATTAGTTTGGCACCCTGCAGGGGTTGTGCACTTTCACATTAAGACTCATGCTACCCATATGGAATGAGACAAGACCTTCAGAAGGAGAGAGCAACCATACTAGCAAGACCCGTTCCCACCTGCAATTCTGCTACCACCTCATATCTTGCTAACAAGTTGAACTCTCACATCCTACTCAATGAAGACAGAGCCCACAATGTCATAAGGCTGCACTGGAAGTACTCTAAAGCACAGAAGACATGGTAATCTCTTTAATCCTGGATGGCAATCCCAAGTGGCGCCCTGAGCACACATCCTCTCGAGGCATGTGTCCTAGAACCCACTCTACTTCGCCTCCTCTTATGAAACCAATCCACCCAGGTGATTCATTTTAGTTGAAGTTCTTAGTTTGTTCACAAAACAACTTTAACAAAGTGATCATAGCAAGGCATCAATATTCAAAGTATTTAGCATCCTAACAGGTGGGGTTTGAGGATGGCTATACACTACTAGGATCTAAGCACTTTGTAAAACCATTGAATATTCCACCTATCATGCATACTACTAAGGACACTAATGCAGTAGTAAAAAGTAGGTAGAAAGGATGTGTGTCACCTGCCTTTTGAAGATCATGATCTTTCACTTCTCCCAACTAAGCATGTAGCTCTCCGTACAACCTATAACATAGAAATAACACAACATAAACACATCATAGAATCCAAACAAGAATCAAGCAAGACAAACAATTGAAAAGAGGTTGGTTCAATATTTTGGATTTCATATGACTATGTGATAAGAGAGATATGACAAGAGGCTTGGTTTGCAAGACATGGATTTGAGAGTTTGGAGGGCAAGGCCAAAAGATTAGAGGAAATTTGGACTATCTGAGATATAAGTGATGAGTCTTTATGCTTTGCAAAGTCATGAATAGGATTTGGAATAGCTCATGTGAATTGAATCACATAAATATCAAATAGTTCAACAACAATACTATTGAATAAGTGTGACAACAATTACTCATGAATAGCATAAATTACACTTAGGTAATGGGTATGGATTTGTGGAACATTGAATTACTCAATTAACTCATTTGTAAATTGAATAGTTCAATATAGGTCAACAAGGTTAAGTGGACATGGGGTTGAATATGAATGGATGACCTTTGAGAAAATAATTCAAAGATTCCATTGGATACATGGAGTATGAAAAGTGCTAGGGTGTGGAGTAAAACCAAATCCACAATAGGAAGAACTAAACCTATGATTGAGATACAACACATCTTACTCAATTATCCCAATTTGAAATTGAATAATGTGCACTTGGTCAACAAAATAAGATGAAATGATATTGGGTCATGATAAAGTGTCAAAATGGTTTTAGTGGATCGGTATGATCATAGGATTCACTTTGGTAGAAAGGGAATCATGGTGAAAATAATTTAGAATTATTCCTATAGTGGAAAATACTCAAATTCCCATAATTGAATTTGAATAATTTCAAAGTGGTTCAAGTACTTTGGGTAAAGGTGCTATTGGATAGAGTACAGTAAAACAAGGTTATTGCAATTGGATTCACTCCAAAAACAATTTTGGAACTCAAGTTATGGTTAGAACAGTGGTTTGGATGAATTTGAATGCACCAGGTTTATGCACGTATCAAATTTGATGTTTTTGAATCTAGGATGTTCTACAAGACCAGAGGATTCCAAAGACTACAAATTTGTGGCTTTTGGATGTGTAGAACAAAAGATATGAATTGTTTGGTGTAACAGATAGATTTGAATCTACTTAAAAATGGATTCAAATTGATTAGTGAAACTATAAAATTTTATTGCACCAATAGATTCTACACACTCTTAGCTTTCCAGAGACATAATATTTGTTATTTTTGGATCAACGGTTTGAGAGATATGAATTTTACAAGTTTTTAGATATTTGAATCTTATTTGAAACAAATTGAATCTAATTAGACTGGGGCTCGACACATGGCCGCCTCTGGTTGGTCTGTACCGGTTCAGCCGGATTAGCTTTCTCGGCCGTTAGATCTCAAGTGGATTGGGTGTTTCAGATCAGCTTGTACCGTTTCCATTAAGTGGGTTGGTGATGAGGACATCCCATCTATTGATACACCCGCTGCACCCACAGCGGAACACATACAAGGACCCATCACTCGAGCTCATGCCAAGCAACTTAACTATCAGGTACTTTCATTTCTTCGAACTCTTTCTCACATACATGAGAATATGATGCTGCCTAAATCAGATATGTTTGTTACTCTTAGGAATGATGGACCTAGCATGGATGAGAGGGACAAGCATTGGAGCATGATCATGCATGGAGATGGCAGCAAGCGTTTCAGGATTGAAGAAGATGCCACGAGTGGAGATTTCAGAACTTTGAAGCCACCATAATGAAGGATGAAGACTTGGACGAAATATACAAAGAACTACTTCATAAATTCGTCTTTAGATAAATATGGTACTGCGTCACTTTTATTTTTGGGCCAGGCCCATGTAATTTTCGCAGCAAATAAGACAGCCACTTTTAGGAGTCCGAATTTGAGGAGAAAAGGCCTATTAGGGTTCCGTTCGACCACCATACCCATGGCTGGTCGCACCCCTACCTTTTCCTCCTCAAATACCCCCCGTAGCCATCATTAGAACTCAGATTTTGTTTAGACTAAAGGTAGCCATTGCTACAACTACGAGCTCGACTTTTGAGGCCAATCGCCCAGAAGAAGACCGCCTATTCGGAATCCCACCTTTTGAATAAAGCATACATCTTTCATCCGCAATATCTTGATTGCAGTATTAGTTCTTACTTGTTCTCGATTTCAGGTAGGAATTAAGACCCTCGCTGGTCAGGCTGATCGTGCATCCGCAAGATCAGTAACTCCCGGAGATTGTCCTAGCGATTGCATTGGCGCACGAGCTTCGCACGTGTAGTCGGATCGTCAAGCACGAACTCCACCCACCAAATCGACATATCAAGATCTCATCGAAAGATCGGACACCTTTGCCCTATCAAGTGGTATCAGATTTCAGGTTGCTCGGTGAGATTTACTATTTTTGTAGTTTAGATTGCATCTGTGTTCATACCTATAAACCACAAAAAAGCCAAAAATACAGTTAGGGTTTAGATCATCTCGTCCCATAAACCATCCGAGCCTTTGCATTGTCTTTTCAGTTTGCATCGTTGAATTTGTGTCTGCATCCGCGTGTCGAGTTGCTGGTCTTAGTGTCTGTTCCTTTAGAGTTTCGAGTTCGAATCACCATAGTCCCGCCGCCGCCGCACGCTTGCACCACTGCTCCACCATATCCTTCCACCACCATGCCATATACTTCCGCCACCGCCTTCACGTCGTTGTGCGACACTCAGAACGCCCAAAAAAGGCCGGGAAGGTCGAGTTTTTGCCGTCTGAAGTTTTGGACCCGAAAATTCCTGCAGATCTTCACTTATATCTTGCTTTAGAGCTGTTTCTTTCTGCTTGTTGTGCCACGCCATGACTTTCTTAGTGTTCTCGGCTCGCGTCTCTAGCACGGTATAGCCTAGGACCCGCACAGTACCGTGGTTGAGCATTCTTTCAACATTGCATTACTGTTTTAATATTTGCTGTTTTTGCTACCATATAAGCCTTCCTACAGCTCCACATATTTCTGCACGTGCTTTGTATCGACACCTGGTAATCGCTTTGTGCAATTTTGGGAGTCGCTGCTCTTTGCTGGTTGCATATCACCTTCCTCCTGTTTGGTAAGAACTTGTAAGAGCTTTGTATACCGCTTGATGGATTACGCGTGATTCCACCATATTCTATAGTGCGTAGGTATATATATTTGTGCTTGCTTCTACGCTAACCATGACAGGAACCACAAAGGATGATGTTGATCCGGAGAAGATGACTAATGCAGAGTTGCATGCCCACTTCACTCGGCTGTTGGTGGGGCGTGCACAAGATGCGGACACACGCTTGGGTGATGTTGATTCCAAGCTTTCTGATGCGATGGACAAGATTGCTGATCTTGAGGCATCCTTCAACACCAAGCTCGACACCCGGTTCCAGGAAGTCCTGGCCCGTTTACCACCACTGCCACAGCCGGGCATCCATGTACCACGTGCTCGCTGCGTTCCTCTCATACCGCCATCTGCGGGTACCATTACAGCTGCGGCAGCTGCTACGGCCGCTACGGAGGCGGCCACCCAGGATGGATATGCTCCTGACGAGGGGGAAAATGAGTTCGAAGATGAAAACAAGCTCGAGGAGGACGAGGTCCAACAACCTGCACCTGGCCGTCCATGGCAATACAACCGCAACGCTCGTCCACCTCCGCGTCCGATACGTGATGATGAACATGTGGCCAAGCTGAAATTAAATATTCCGCCATTTGAGGGTAGATATAATCCTGATGCATATCTTACTTGGGAATTAGAAGTAGAGCAACGTTTTGCATGTTTACGCTACCCTGAGCATTTGCGTGTTAGTGCTGCTACAAGTGAATTTACAGATTTTGCTTCTATCTGGTGGTCTGAACATTGTCGAGTCAATCATGCTAATATTCCTTCTACTTGGCTTGGTCTAAAACATGCCATGCGTACTCGTTTTGTACCTCCACATTATCAACGGGACTTGCTTAAAAAATTAGCTCGTTTAGAACAAGGCAAAAATTCTGTACAAGATTATTATCAAGAGTTACAAATGGGCATGATTCATTGTGGTATTGTAGAGGATAATGAAGCTATGCTTGCACGTTTCTTTGGTGGTTTAAATAAGGAGATTCAGCATATTTTAGACTACAAGGAGTACAACACTATTACTCGTTTATTTCACCTTGCTTGCAAAGCTGAACTTGAAGTGCAGGATCGTCAACCATCATGGAGAAGAGCTAATAATTCTGCAGGTCATACTCCTTCATGGTCTGCGCGCCAATCAGCTCCACCTTCTCGTGGGGATGCACCAGGTCCTTCCACCTCCAGGTATACCACGCTGACGTCAAGAACGCCACCTGCTCCTGCTCCATCACCATCTGCTGGTCCGACACGGAGTTCTTCTTCCATGGCCTCCACGGGGAAGACTCGCGATATTCAATGTCGCAAATGTTTTGGGTTTGGTCACATCGAAAAAGAATGTAGAACCAAACGTGTGATGGTGGTGCTAGAAGATGGCGAATATGACTCTGCGAGTGATTTTGATGATGATACATTGGCACTTATTGCGGCACGTGATGGTGCCAATTCTGATTCTGACAAGGAGATGGAGGTAATGGGAGCTGAGACTGCTGATCAATACAAGAGTTTAGTTGCACAACGTGTCTTGAGTGTGCAATTGAGCAAAGCCGAGCATGATCAACGCCACAATTTGTTTCAAACAAGAGGCATTGTTAAGGAGAGAGCTATCCAGATCATCATTGATGGAGGGAGTTGTAACAATCTGGCTAGTATTGACATGGTGGAGAAGCTTGCTCTACCCACACGACAACGACCTCATCCCTATTACATTCAATGGTTTGAGAGCTCCCGTAAGCTCAAGGTAACAAGAACTGCACGCGTGCATTTTACTATTGGTACTTATTCAGATTTTGTTGATTGTGATGTTGTACCTATGCAAGCTTGTTCTTTGTTACTTGGTAGACCATGGCAATTTGATAGAGAATCTGTACATAATGGTAAAACTAATCAGTATTCTCTTACACATGCTGGCAAGAAAATTGGACTTAAACCCATGACTCCGGAACAAATTTTGAAAGATGATCTTCCTAGAGCTAGTAGATTAAAAAACGATGACAAACATCAGAGTGAGAATCAGGTTGTTGCTGCAGATTTTGTACCCCCTAGGCATTCTTCTAAATCTGATTCTAACCATGCTACTGAAATTCATTTGAAGAATCCTTGTTTACTTGCTAGCAAATCTGATCTTGCTGAAATTGATGTCAATATTACTCCATGTTATGCCATTGTTTGCAAAGAAGTTCTGTTTTCATTTGAGGATATGCCTCCTTCTTTGCCATCTGCGGTTGCTAACCTTTTGCAGGAATACATGGACATTTTTCCACAAGATGTTCCACCTGGACTTCCACCTATTCGTGGGATAGAACACCAAATTGATTTGATTCCAGGAGCCTCGCTGCCCAACCGTGCGCCATATCGCACCAATCCTGAAGAAACAAAAGAGATCCAACGACAAATACAGAGTTTATTGGACAAAGGTTATATTCGTGAGTCTCTTAGTCCATGCGTTGTTCCTATTATTTTAGTACCTAAGAAAGATGGTTCTTCGCGCATGTGTACTGATTGTCGAGCTATTAATAATATGACCATTCGATATCGTCACCCTATACCTTGTTTGGATGACATGCTGGATGAGTTGAGTGGTTCTATTATGTTCTCTAAAGTTGATTTGCGTAGTGGTTACCACCAAATTCGTATGCAATTAGGAGATGAATGGAAAACAGCTTTTAAAACTAAGTTCGGTTTATATGAGTGGTTAGTAATGCCATTTGGTTTAACTAATGCACCTAGTACCTTTATGAGACTGATGAACGAAGTTTTACGTGCTTTTATTGGCCGTTTTGTGGTGGTATATTTTGATGACATTCTCATATATAGCAAATCTTTAGAGGACCATTTGGATCATTTACGTGCTATTTTCAATGCTTTACGTGATGCATGTTTGTATGGTAATCTTGAGAAGTGCACCTTTTGCACAAATAGAGTTGCTTTTCTTGGTTATGTTGTTACAGAACAGGGAATTGAAGTTGATCCAGCCAAGATTGAAGCTATTGAGAATTGGCCGCAGCCCAAGATGGTCACACAAGTGAGGAGTTTTCTTGGTCTCGCTGGGTTTTATAGGCGCTTTGTCAAAGATTTTGGTTCTATTGCTGCGCCATTGAATGAGCTCACAAAGAAGGATGTGCCCTTTGTTTGGGGCGATGCACAACAAGAGGCCTTCATGATACTGAAAGATAAGTTAACACATGCTCCATTACTCCAACTTCCTGATTTTAATAAGACGTTTGAACTTGAATGTGATGCTAGTGGAATTGGCTTGGGAGGTGTGTTATTACAAGAGGGCAAACCTGTAGCATATTTTAGTGAAAAATTGAGTGGGCCTAGTCTGAACTATTCTACTTATGATAAAGAATTATATGCGCTGGTTCGGACATTAGAAACTTGGCAACATTATTTATGGCCTAAAGAATTTGTTATACATTCTGATCATAAATCTTTGAAGCATATTCGTAGTCAAGCAAAACTGAATCGTCGCCATGCAAAGTGGGTTGAATTTATTGAATCTTTTCCTTATGTTATCAAACACAAAAAGGGTAAAGATAATATTATTGCTGATGCTTTGTCACGCCGTTATACTATGTTATCTCAGCTTGACTTCAAAAATTTTGGGTTGGAAACTATCAAGGAACAATACTTGCATGATGCTGAATTTAAAGATGTGTTGCAGAATTGTAAAGATGGTAGAACATGGAACAAATTCATCCTTAATGATGGATTTGTGTTCCGTGCTAACAAACTATGCATCCCAGATGGTTCCGTTTGTCTTTTGTTGTTACAGGAGGCGCATGGAGGAGGATTAATGGGACACTTTGGTGTCAAGAAGATGGAGGATGTTCTTGCTGCACACTTCTTTTGGCCACGCATGCGGCGAGATGTTTCGAGATTCATGGCACGCTGCACTACTTGTCAAAAAGCTAAGTCTCGCCTTAATCCACATGGTTTATATATGCCTCTTCCTGTTCCTAGTGTTCCCTGGGAGGATATTTTGATGGACTTTGTTTTGGGATTACCTCATACACAGAAGGGGAGGGATAGTATTTTTGTTGTTGTGGATCGGTTTTCTAAGATGGCATACTTTATTCCTTGTCACAAGACCGATGATGTTGTGCACATTGCTGATTTGTTTTTTCGTGATATCGTTCGTTTGCATGGTGTGCCAAATACTATTGTTTCTGATTGTGATACTAAATTTCTTAGCCACTTTTGGAGATGTTTATGGGCTAAGTTGGGGACTAAATTGCTGTTTAGTACTACATGTCATCCCCAAACTGATGGACAAACTGAAGTAGTTAATAGAACTTTATCTACCATGTTGCGGGCTGTTTTAAAGAAGAACTTAAAATTGTGGGAAGAGTGTTTGCCTCATATTGAATTTTCTTATAATCGTTCGCTGCACTCTACCACAAAGATGAGCCCTTTTCAGATTGTCTATGGTTTTGTTCCACGTGCACCTATTGATTTGTTGCCTTTACCATCTTCAGTGCAAAATAATTTTGATGCTACACAGCGTGCTGAATTGATTTTAAAATTGCATGCAACTACTAAAGACAACATAGAACGCATGAATGTTAAGTATAAAGTTGCTGGGGATAGAGGACGAAAGCATGTTGTGTTTGAGGTTGGTGATCTTGTTTGGTTGCATTTGCGCAAAGATCGTTTTCCTGATTTGCACAAGTCTAAGTTAATGCCACGTGCTGATGGTCCTTTTAAGGTGATAGAGAAAATCAATGATAATGCATATAAACTTGAGCTTCCTGCAGATTTTGGTACGGTAAGTCCTACATTTAACATTGCAGATTTAAAACCTTACTTCGGTGAAGAAGATGAGGTTGCGTCGAGGACGACTTCAATTCAAGAAGGGGAGCATGATGAGGAGATCCCATCTATTGATACACCCGCTGCACCCACAGCGGAACACATACAAGGACTCATCACTCGAGCTCGTGCCAAGCAACTTAACTATCAGGTACTTTCGTTTCTTGGAACTCTTTCTCACATACATGAGAATATGATGCTGCCTAAATCAGATATGTTTGTTACTCTTAGGAATAATGGACCTAGCATGGATGAGAGGGACAAGCATTGGAGCATGATCGTGCATGGAGATGGCAGTAAGCGTTTTAGGATTGAAGAAGATGCCACGAGTGGAGATTTTAGAACTTTGAAGCCACCATAATGAAGGATGAAGACTTGGACGAAATATACAAAGAACTACTTCATAAATTCGTCCTTAGATAAATATGGTGCTGCGTCACTTTTATTTTTGAGCCAGGCCCATGTAATTTTCGCAGCAAATAAGACAGCCACTTTTAGGAGTCCGAATTTGAGGAGAAAGGGCCTGTTAGGGTTCCGTTCGACCACCATACCCATGGCTGGTCGCACCCCTACCTTTTTCCTCCTCAAATACCCCCCGTAGCCATCATTAGAACTCGGATTTTGTTTAGACTAAAGTTAGCCATTGCTGCAACTACGAGCTCGACTTTTGAGGCCAATCGCCCAGAAGAAGACCGCCTATTCGGAATTCCACCTTTTGAATAAAGCATACATCTTTCATCCGCAATATCTTGATTGCAGTATTAGTTCTTACTTGTTCTCGATTTCAGGTAGGAATTAAGACCCTCGCTGGTCAGGCTGATCGTGCATCCGCAAGATCAGTAACTCCCGGAGATTGTCCTAGCGATTGCATTGGCGCACGAGCTTCGCACGTGTAGTCGGATCGTCAAGCATGAACTCCACCCACCAAATCGACATATCAAGATCTCATCGAAAGATCGGACACCTTTGCCCTATCAGTTGGTCTGGGCGGTAGGATCTGGATCCAACGGCCAGAGAGAGAAGAGGGGGAGAAGCTCACCAGCGGTTTAGGGTTCCGATGAGGTGCGGCAAGAAAGTGGACGCCGGCGATGCTCATGTGATCTCTGGTGCTTGCAGAATGGTGGACGACGTTTAGCGTGACATGGCGAGCACGAATTTGTGATCGACGAGGTTGCTTACTTCTGGGAGAGGGGGACTGGAGCGGCCGAAGGTGCTGCAGCGGAGGTGGCTTCATTCTACGGCGACATGCTTGAAATGCTGCGAGATAGAACCACTCGAGGGTATCATAAGGTGCGCCAAGTCAAGGGGAGTAAGCAGAGACCAAAAATGGGCGGCGTCTTTACCTAATGTCGTCGGAATCATGCAAAGACGGCGGCAGTACCTGCGGACTCCCACGATGGATTGCGATGGCCTGGCGGCGCAATTGGGAAAGGAAAGAGGGGGGAAGACTAGAGGAGAGGGAGGACTACTTATAGGCGCGGGCGCGGTGTCAAATTGGGCAGGGGACCATCAGAATTAAAGCAAGGAGGGATCACCGTGGCTCTGTCACTGGCGTGATTTTCGGCCAGAGGAAGGAGATGACAAGTGGGACCCACTCGTTAGCGGGAGAGAGGAGAGGGAGAGGTTACCTCTTTGGGATAGGTAGGTGGGCCACGGGCTCGATCTAGTTCTGGGCCCGAATGGTGCCCCCGTCCTTTTCTTACTTTTTTTGTTCTTCTCTTTTCCTTTTCCGCTTTCTAATTCTTTTATATAATTTTCAAAATAGCTCCAAATCAAATCAAACCAATTTCTATAATTTTTTAAAATTCAATACAACATTTAAAAAGAAGTAAGTGACAAGTTTTCATATTAAAAATAAATTTTCAAGAAAAATTACTAATTGACAAAAAGGGGTTTATTTACATAATGCAAAATATAAATAGGGTTTTCCAAATAATCATTTGCAATAAGAGAAAATAAAATAATATTTAAGATTTAGGGTTAGACTATTCTGTAATTGATGATAGAATAATATTCTATACATGTCTTACCTATATTAGGGTCGCTGCCACGGACACAAGAAAAAATGGACCAGCCCACCTTATCCTCTCTGTGCACAACCTCACCCATCTTCTTCCATAGGACATGCTCAATGCAGACCATGCTCCCCGCCGGCCTTGTCCCGCCGCCGGCCAGGCCCCCACGCCGCCGTACTTTCCCACCACTGTGGCCTAGCTTCTCGCCATTGGCCTTGATCCCGGAGCCCCGCTGCCGCGCCGACCTGCACTGCTCGACCAGCACGGCGCCCCTCCGCCGGTGCGGACCTCTCTGCGGGCGCGTCCCCACTCCCCCGGTGTGCCTCCCCTATGCCGATTCCCATCCGCTGGTGGTACTGTACCTGCCCCGCCTCCCACCCTCCATTGCCTGTGCGGGAACGGATGCTGCCAAGGTTAGAGCCAGGGCGGTCGATTTGTTCTCCGACGTGTTGCTCGCGCCGGGCGCGAGGCAGTTGCGTGCGGGAAAGCGACAGAGATAGTATAACCATGAGCTCAGCGCACGCTCACCTCAGCCCATGCCACGGCAGTGACTGTGCGACAGCGCCAGGCATGCGATCTTTTGGGGGGCGGTGCATCAGATCGGCTGTGCGCCGGTGTTATCTGTTTCTGCCACTTGGGCAGCGAGACGGAGCATTACATGGAACGGATGCCCCCATGGCTCCAGCCATCCCGCCTCCCGCACTCTCTCACGAGCGAGCTGCTTCTTCCTCTCGCGTGGAGCACTAGCAGCTGCTAAGCTCATTCTTTCTCGTACGTGCAGGCGCGCATCAGCTGCTCTCTATTTCTCCCACGCAGCGCAACAGCTGCTGCTCTCTCTAGCTTTCTCTAGCGTGTGAAGTGTGTTCGAGCAGCACTGCTGAAATATCAAATATCTCTCATGCGTGACTGCTCTCCCTCATTCTCCTGATTGACCTCATGTTGTGGTAAATTGTCCGCTTGAAGTAGTGCTCCATACGTGTTTGTTGATATGCCAATGAGAACATGCGGTAATTTATGTTCAAGATTTTATGCAAATTGTGTTGATATATCAAAGCCTAGCAGTAGTGGAAGGACATCTTGCTTGATATTAGAAGATCGGAAATAATGGTAAAAAAAATACAAGGAAATTTAGCTAATAGCATAGTGAAGTACACGAACGACATGATCTCTAAACCTATTAATGCTTATGCACTTCCCATGGCAGACACTAGAGAAATACATATCTTTGATTGTTGCAATTGCATGCCGCCAAACACAAAATATATCAAAAAAATGAAAACAAAATTTAGCTAAAACGCAAAAAATTTCATAATGAAGTACATACAATTAATCACGGAAATGGACATTTTTTGTTCTAGTATCACTAGTCAAAAAATGGACATCAATACCGGTTCCAGAGGCCCATTTGTACCGAAAATCAAACCGGTACAAAAGATTTGGGACAAAAGCCCCCCCCCCCTTTGGTACCGGTTCCTTACAAACCGGTATTAAAGGGGCCTCCACGTTGGCTCCCAGGAGAGTGCAGGGCTAGGGACCTTTGGTACCGGTTTGTAACACGAACCGGTACCAAAGGGTGGCTACCGTGCCATGGCAGAGAATTCAGGATTTAGGGTTTTAGGAGGGGTTTAGGGGTAGCGGACCGTTTCATCGTACGAGGATCGCGTCGATGCGCCAGAAACGCGTTTGGATTTAGGAGTACATGAAGATCAAGGTAATGCATATCAACTTGGTGCATATAATATAACACATGTAATTGCATAAGATCGCAAATTAAGTAGTACATGCATGAAGATCGATCTTCATGCATAGTGGTACTCTCCGAGGCATACTATCTATTACATGTAGCATAGTGGTACTCTCCGAGTCAAACTATATATTACATGTAGATCTTCATTCATAGTGGTACTCTGCGAAGTTAGGTACGACGTCCCGAAGGAAAAATCCCGCCAATTCCTCGCCAATTGCTTTGAAGCGGTGCTCGATTGGGATCCTGTCACGCTTTCTTGCCAACTGTAAAAGAATGAGATTCAAATGAATACATGAGCTATGTATATATATATATATATATCAAATCACAATCAAACAATTATGACTGAAACTTAGCATAAGTTATGGTAACAAAATAAATTTGTGAATATTGTTTTCGTACCTCTCTATTCCTTTGATTATTCGTTCTCTCGCTGACAATCTTGTGGATGTTCTCGCAAACGTAGTATCCACATATATTAGTCCCCTCAGGTTGTTTCACGCATTTCTGTACAAGAATATAATTCAATCAAATAATAATCAAGTATGATAAAGGTGTGTGGACCTAGGTTGTACTACTTACTTTGTTCGCACGCCATATCAGCTTCGGTTTCCATCCACCGGTCGGATCTTCCTGGATGAACGTTTGCCATACGCTGCCCGACAAAAGAAAATGCATAAAAGAGTTATTAATTTGTTGATATCAGGAAATTAATGAAAAAACCGATAAGAATTAAAATTACCTTTTGAGCATATCAAAAGCCGACTTGTATAGTATAGGCTCTTTGGTTAGTGAGTCAAAGACTTCAACATCTCCATCGTACATTTTAATGACGATAAGAATAAAGTGGAACCTACCCATGTTTAAATATGCAGTGTCATAGATATAAGTCATCAGTTAAAATTTTAACATATGGTGAGCAAAATAGAATGTGTTATAAGACAGTTACACTTACTTGAAGTTGTAAGGCCAAAGTATTATCTTTTTGTCACGTTGTCGCTTCAAAAACCTTAGCAAAGTCTGCGGTGTATCCTTGTTATAGATGGGATCTTCTATGGTTTTTTCATGCATTGTATCTGGGTCAATGAACCCAATGTCCGTGATTTCATCCCTTTTGCATTCGAGCTTCTTTGATCTGCATAATATAGCGCACAAAAGATTAAATTGAGGATAATTTGCAGACAATGAATGAGCTGAGCTAAAGACTTCTCAAATTATATTAATAAATCACTTACAGACAATAGCAACTGATGATAGATTTGTCGATGGCTCGGAGATTGTATAACTGAAAAAGTTTGAGGAAGTCAACGCTCATAGAGTATTCTTGGAAGTAGTGCTCATCCTTAACTCGCACCATGATAGCATCAATCCCTCTCTTTGTGGCATTAGTGTACCACGCATTCAAATTACGCATACATGTTGGTAGCGACCTGATATTCTCGACCAGATCTTTCCCTTGAACAAATTGATATACTACTTCAGCGATGGGGTAATCAATTGTGTTTTGTCGAGAACTTTCAACGGCCTTCTCGTCAAACACCTTGAGAGGGGGACCGATTGAACGGGTTGTTCTCCGAGCTGGTACACTTGTTTCCTAGTTTTCGCCGAGACCACCGATTGATCGGGTTTTTTCACCTCCACCATAGTGTCATACGACTTTTCAATAGAACGTCTATAGTCAGATGGCGGCCATGGTGCAGGGTCATATAGATTCTCAACGGTACGAATAACTTTCACCGGATCTAGAGTCTTCTCAAAAGGTATCTCTGGCACTTTCTTAGCAAAATGTTTTGCCACCTCGGATTTAGAGATTTCGCTGCATTCCTCGATAGTTCTTTCCCAAGGTAACTTCTCAATAGGCGGTAGTGGTTTCTCCTTTCTAGGTCTCTTCCTAGGCGGCGTACCGTTCCGCTTAAAAAACGCAGTCTTACGCGGAGGATCTCGAGATGGTGGACTCGCGCTGGGGTCCCTCTCCGGTAGGTGTGGACTTTGCTGCTCATGTGGACTACTACCAGGCAGAGTCGATGGCCATTGCTGCTCATGTGGAATTTGCTACTCATGTGGACTGCTACGAGGAGGAGTCGGTGGCCTTGGCAAAAGGACGATGTATTTCTTGGACCATATGGCGAAACCGCGCTTGACATCGGCCAGTGTCTTCTCTTCGTCACCTCTAGGAAAATCAAGCTCCATTGTTTCAAAACCTGGAACAACGTCATCCATCCCGACACAAACACAGCCAGCTGGAATGGGCATATGATGGTGCGTTGCTCCATCTTCATTTGGGTAAACATAGCCGACCGCCACCTTAACGGACACGTTCCTCATTTGCACATGTAGCTCGCAATCTGTCTTCTCCGTGACATAATCCACGGGGTAGCTTCCTCCACATTCAAGATGCGAGGAACCCACACTGCTTCTTCGCTGAGATGGGGCGGCAGCGGCTTGAGGATCTTGTAGAAACAGCGGCTGATCAGGTGCCCTCTGATTTTTCTCAAGCACCTCCACCCTATTTATCAATTCCGCTAACTTGTCTAAGTCCTGCTTCTTCTTTCTCGAACGGCTTCTATAAGTGTCAGCGCACTCCGGCCATGCTTCCTTCATGGTGACACCTGGGAGGGCTCGTATCCGTCCAACGTGTTCCGCATTCCCAAGAGCGAGTGTTAGCTCATCATTCTCTCTATCGGGAATGTACTCTCCCTTTCTAACTTTTTCAATTGCATCTATAAGCTGCGTCGTGATTGCTTTAATTTTTTCCATCCATTTCCCTTTGCAACGATCTGCCCTGTCTTTGGGTCCAACCCTGCCCCATGCGCGAACAACCAGAACTTGGACCAGTCGGGCCAGTCCCATGTCTGTGGAGTGATTCCTGCCTCCATCAGTTTAGCTTCAAATGCTCTCCACTTCGGAATGGCAGTCTTGTAGCCACCTGACCCCAAATGATGGAAATGTTCCTTCTTTGAAGCATTTTTCGTATTTGTGACTGATCGAGACATAGCAGTAGAAGATTTCTTATAGCTCTTAAATGCGGGCCAGTGATCTTTTATCTTCACTAGACTTCTAGTGAATACTGGATCTTCATCTTCATATCTGGCCCATAAATTTTTCTTCCAGGTCTGGAATTGTGTGGCCATCTTCTTAAGAGTCCATTCCTTGACTTTCTTCTTCTGGCCTTCCGTCATGTCTTCCGGTAGGCTGAAGTGTGTCAGTAGACTGTCCCAAAGAAAAAGTTTTAGAGTATCATTGATATAACTAGCTTCAGCCCCCGCGTTCTTCGGCTTATGCCACTCTGCAATGCTGATCGGTACATGGTCCCTAACAAGAACTCCAGCTTGGTTTATAAATTTACGGCAGTGCTCTTTGGGATCCACCGGTTCACCACTATCCTTAAATGCGGTGAGGGCTAACCTACCCTCGCCCTTTAGACGTTGCGTCAGGCCTCGTTGCTTTTTAACAGATTTGCTCGATGATCCAGAAGGCTAAAAGAAAAATGATTCGTTAATAAGTGTAATACAAATAAATCAATGCATCTAGTGATGAACATATAGCCTTGATATACACCTCGCCGGAGTTTGTTAAGGACACTTCGTTGTCTCTTCTTTCTTCAGACTCAAGTCCCTCACCGACATCGTTCAAAAATTGTGAGCCGAAATCATCGTCATCTCCATCGGGTTCTCCATTGGGTTCCGGTCCACGGGCACTCTCAAATATCAATTTCTGCACCATTTCTTCTTGCTCCTCATCTCGGATGAAGGTGTCATCCTCCATAGCTCAATGTCACTACAAAATTAAGTGCAATTATTTGATTCATCGTGTCATATTCATCTTATTATAAGTTTCTAGGTTTTAACTTAAAATGTTAAAGTAATTGAGTTAATTATTCCTCATGGTTGAATTGAGCACATAGAGCTAATTACTTATTTACTTAATGGAAGTTAAGAAATAACCTTAAATACAAGTTACTATTTCATTATTAAGGTCCTCCATAATTTTAATACTTCAAAATTAGTTATGGAAAGTAACTCTAGTGTTTAAGTGCTAATGGCAAAGCTAAAATTAAGATCCTATAATAATGAAATAGTATCTACAATAAAGTTGTTTGAGTGTAAAAATATTTTCTACATAAGTAGGGGAATTATTTGATTCCTACATTTGATTGAAATTCATATTAAAAAATTGTACTTAAACATGTTTTATAATTCAATTCAAAATTATTTCACACAAGTATATAATCTTACAGTATAAACAGATAGGTTTTATTTTTGTGATCATTTTGGTATATTACTTGTATTTTTCTGATTAAAATTGAATTAGTTATGAATTTTTGAAGTTTCTAGTATTTTCAAAAATATCTTTTTGTACCGAGTCTAGTCTTAGCCCGCGACACTGACCAGTGGGCCAGAGCCACGTCAACAGCCACGTGGGCGTAGGCCAAGTCAAAATGTTTGACTGGCGTGGTTTGACGGCGGCGATCGCCGGAGACGGCAGTCTAGGGCTCTCGGGGATGCGCGAGACGGGAAGAGAAGGGCAAGGCGAGCCAGCTGGTGGTGGCGCCGTGACCAAATGGTCACCGGAGTGGCTCCGGTGACCAATCCCTGCGGGCGTGGCGGCGGCCGTGGCGCGGCATGGAGCACGGCGTGGCGGGGGGCGCGGCGTGGCAGGCGCGGCGTGGCGGCCGTGGCGCGGCGTGGCGGCCGTGGCGAGGCGAGGCACGACGGAGCTGCGGCCGGGCGTGGCGTGGCCGGCGAGGCGAGGCGCGGCGGGGGGCGCTGCCGGAGGGGAAGGGGAGAGGAGCGAGAAGGGGCAGCGCACCTCGTTGCTCTGGGCGATGGCGACGGCGATGGCGGGGCTCTGCTGGGACGACGGCGACGGCGGGTCTCTGCTGGGACGACAGCGACGGCGGGGCTTCTGTATCTGTGTGCGTGTGTGTCGGTGGCTCGTGGAAGAAAACGGCCTGAAGGCCTTTGGTACCGGTTTCTGTTACGAACCGGTACTAAAGGTCACCTTTAGTACCGGTTCGTAATAGAAACCGGTACCAAAGGTATTTTCTGAAATTCCTTTCCTTTTGTTTTGCACTTTTATCCTTTCGTACCAGTTCTGTCCACCAACCGGTACCAAAGGCTTTTTTATTTTTCTTTTGATTTTTCTGTTGCTGTTTCTTTTGATTTTCGTTTGATTTTTCTTTTGCAGTTTCTATTGATTTTCGTTTCATTTTTCTTTTGCAGTTTCTTTTGATTTTCGTTTGATTTTTCTTTTGCAGTTTCTTTTTTGATTAGTTATATTTGATTTTATTTTTGATTTTTCTTTTGATTAGTTATATTTGATTTTATTTTTGATTAGTTATATTTGATTTTATTTTTGATTAGTTATATTTGATTTTTGATTAGTTATATTTGATTTTCTATTTTCTTTTGATTAGTTATATTTGATTTTCTTTTTGATTAGTTATATTTGATTTTTCTGTTGCAGTTTCTATTGATCATATATTCGCTTAATAATTAAGTGTCGGTTGGCGCGGTGGCACGCTGCGTCCGTGAGAGGAAAAGGGCGGGAAGAAAATGGCAGAAATAAAAAGGGCGGGAAAACGATTGAACTGAAAAAGAAGTACATATCTCAACTGAAAATTAAGATACATGGCCAGATTAAGTCACAATCGGTCGAGCTTGTTTTCGAATGTTGGACTGATTCAGTCATAGTCATGCCGAGCCCTATAAACGTCGCCACTGTAGTCGTCGTAGTCGCCGGTGTCATCGTCGCTGGCATCGGGGTAGTGGTTGTCGAACCTCGACGGGTGAGCACGCGTGGGCTGAGACTGAGGGTAGCGCGGGCGGGGGCCACGGTAGGCCATGACGCTCTAGAGAGTCCGGCCGCGCCACCATAGCCGACGGCCGGCCTCGTTGAAGTTCGAACGAGGCGAGCCGTCCTCCTCGTGTCTGGCAAGCGCACTCTCACGCCGATTGATGAAGAAGGCGTCCCAAGTCGGGCTGTAGTCGGGATGCCACTGAGGATTCCTCCGCTGCTCTGGCGTGAGCTCGAAGTAGTAGTGGTTCGTGATGGCCATCTGGCGCGCCACACCTACAGGGACAGGAGGGACCGGTACGCCTCCGACGCTCAGCATCCAGCCGATGGGGACGCGGTAGCCCGGCGGGCAGGGGTAGTTTGAGGCGTAAAGCGCCTCCGCCTCCTGGGGGGTTAGAGATACGATGGAAGCCATGGGAGAGAGTGATGAGGTTTGCAGATATGAGTCTAGATGTGACATGTAAATGGAGGCCAAGCCTGCATATATATAGTGAAAAAATGGCGGGAAGACGGAGGCGGGAAGCGGTGGAAAGCGCGGGAAGAAAATAGGTAGCATCGCAGTGGCGCGGGAAACCATTTAACCTTTAGTCCCGGTTGGTGCGTACAACTAGGACTAAAGGTGGTTTTTGTGTCATCTAACAAAACTGTCGGTGGGATAAGGACGTGTGGGTAACCTTTAGTCCCGGTTGGTGGGTGCAACCAAGACTAAAGATGTCGGCAGGATAAGGATGCGTGGGTGGATGCACTGCTCGATGAGATAAGGACACGTGGGTGGACGCACGACGCCCCTGTCGGAGGAACAAGACAAAGTAGAAGCGGTGTCGTGCCTATAAAAGGAGCATCGATACGCCATGGCAAGCAGCTCAACAAGCCAACCTAGAAGGTAGGGAGAGTTTCATCCCCATGGATGGAGGACAGGGTTGGGAAATCTCCTGTGGCGGAGTTTCTCGAAGATGTCGTTGGTGCTCACGCCCTACGACATCTTCGGAAGCTTCGCCTCGGAAAATTTTCCCTGCAAGCCCGTGAAAGACTCTATCTCCTCTAACAGTTTTGGGTAAAGGGTTGGGAAATCTCCCGCGGCGGAGCTTCTCGAAGATGTCGTTGGTGCTCACGCCCTACGGCATCTTCGGAAGCTCCGCCTCGGAAAATTTTTCCTGCAAGCCCGTGAAAGACTCTATCTCCTCTAACAGTTTTGGGTAAAGGGTTGGGAAATCTCCCGCGGCGGAGCTTCTCGAAGATGTCGTTGGTGCTCATGCCCTACGGCATCTTCGGAAGCTCCGCCTCGGAAAAATTTCCCTCATACAATAACATCATTACACAAAAATAAATGGGAAAGTGATTTCCACATATAGATACACAAGTTATGATCCCTATCTAGTCTTTTGAGTTTTCTTCTTGTGTTTCCCTTTCTTCTGATTGCGACGCAACCATGGACAATCTTCATTATTTAAAATGATGCTTGGGTCAGTTTTCACCTTGAAGGGTGGAATATCATCAAACTTATTATAATCTTCTGACATGTCTGTCTTGTCCTCTACTCCCACGATGTTTCTTTTTCCTGAAAGAACTATGTGGCGCTTTGGCTCATCGTATGATGTGTCCTCTTTCCTTTCTTTTCTTTTTTTTGGTTTGGTAGACATGTCCTTCACATAAAAAACCTGAGCCACTTCACTGGCTAGGACGAATGGTTCGGTGTCGTACCCTAGATTCTTGAGATCCACTGTAGTCATTCCGTACTGCGGGTCTACCTGTACCCCGTTTTTCAGGTTGAACCATTTGCACCAGAACAAAGGGACCTTGAAATTAGGTCCATAGTCAAATTCCCATATCTCCTCTATGTACCCATAATATGTGACCTTCTTCCCATTGTCCTCTGCTGCATCAAAGCGGACACCACTGTTTTGGTTGGTGCTCTTTTTATCTTGGGCGAATGTGTAAAATGTATTCCCATTTATCTCGTACCCTTGAAATGTCGATATAGTCGAAGATGGTTGCTTGGCCAACAAGTATAGCTGTTCTTCATCAGTGATATTCATGAGACGTGTTTGCAACCAACCGCCGAAAGTCTTCATGTGTTCTCCATCAATCCAATCTTCACGTTGCTCCGGGTATTCAGAGCGTAAAATATTCTTGTGTTCCACTTTGTACGGAGCCACCAAGCTGGAATTATGTAGAATTGTGTAGTGTGCTTGAGTGAAAGAATGTCCGTCCATACACATTGTTGCTTTCTTTCCTAGCGTGCCTTTTCCACGCAGTCTCCCCTCATAGCGCGATTCAGGAACACCGATCGGCTTAAGGTCAGGAATAAAGTCAACACAAAACTCAATGACCTCCTCTGTTCCATAGCCCTTGGAGATGCTTCCTTCTGGCCTAGCACGGTTATGAACGTATTTCTTTAAGACTCCCATGAATCTCTCAAAGGGGAACATGTTGTGTAGAAATACAGGACCGAGAACACTAATCTCTTCGACCAGGTGAACAAGGAGATGCGTCATAATATTGAAGAAGGATGGTGGGAACACCAACTCGAAGCTGACTAGACATTGCACCACATCCTTCTGTAAATTTTGTAGAGTTAGTGGATTGATCACCTTCTGAGAAATTGCATTGAGGAACGCACATAGCTTCACAATGGGTACTCGAACATTTTCCGATAGAAGCCCCCTCAATGAAACCGGAAGTAATTGTGTCATAATCACGTGGCAGTCATGAGACTTTAGGTTTTGAAACTTTTTCTCTGACATGTTTATTATTCCCTTTATATTCGATGAGAAGCCAGACGGGACCTTGATGCTACTCAGGACTTCAAAAAAGATCTCCTTCTCTTCTTTGGTAAGAGCGTAGCTGGCAGTACCTTGATACTTCTCTGGATTCAGGTTGTTTCCTTCATGGATACATTGCTGGTCATGCCGTGCATCCGGTGTATCTTTTGTCTTCCCATACACGCCCAAGAAGTTTAGAAGGTTCACGCAAAGATTTTTCGTCACGTGCATCACGTCGATTGCAGAGTGAACCTCTAGGATTTTCCAGTAGGGTAGCTCCCAAAATATAGACATCTTCTTCCACATGGGTACATGTCCGTCAACATCATGCGGAACAGATTGTCTGCCAGGACCCTTTCCAAAGATCACCTTTAAATCCTTGACCATATCATACATAACATCCCCAGTAGGGCGGGTAGGATTCGTTCGGTCTTCTGCCTCACCTCTGAAATGCTTTCCTCTCTTTCTTACTTGATGTTGTTTTGGAAGAAATCAATGATGCCCCATGTACACATTCTTGTTTCTCAAATATATACTGTCAGTCTCACCTAAACAGTGTGTGCATGCATTGTATCCCTTGTTTGACTGTCCTGAAATGTTACTAACAGCAGGCCAATCATTGATGGTTACAAACAACAACGCTCGTAGGTTAAATTCCTTTTGTTCATGCTCATCCCAAATAGGTACACCTTCTTCACGCCACAACTGTAAAAGTTCTTCAACCAATGGCCTCAGGTACACATCAATGTCGTTGCCGGGTTGCCTCGGGCCTTGGATGAGCACTGGCATCATAATGAACTTCCGCTTCATGCACAACCAAGGAGGAAGGTTATAGATACATAGATTCACTGGCGAGGTGCTATGACTGGAGCTCTGCTCCCCGAAAGGATTAAAGCCATCTGTACTTAGACCAAATCTTAAGTTCCTTGCGTCCTCTGAAAATGACTTGTACTTTCTGTCAATTTTTCTCCACTGCGACCCGTCAGCGGGGTGTCTCAGCATCACATCTTTCTTACGGTCCTCTTTGTGCCATTGCAACAACTTGGCATGCTCTTTGTTTTGGAACAAACGTTTCAACCGTGGTATTATAGGAGCATACCACATCACCTTCGCAGGAACCTTCTTCCTGGGGGTGGACTCGCCCTCAACATCGCCAGGGTCATCTCGCCTGATCTTATACCTCAATGCACCACATACCGGGCATGCATTCAAATTCTCGTACTCCCCGCGGTAGAGGATGCAGTCATTGATGCATGCATGTATCTTCTGCACCTCTAATCCTAGAGGGAAGACAACCTTCTTTGCTTCGTACGTACTAGAGGGCAATACGTTCTCCCCTGGAAGCATCTTCTTTATTATTTTCAGCAACTTTTCAAATCCCTTGTCAGAAGTACCATTCTCTGCCTTCCATTGCAGCAATTCCAGTGTGGTACCCAGTTTTTTCTGGCCATCTTCGCAATTTGGGTACAACAGTTTGTTGTGATCCTCTAACATTTTCTCCAATTTCAACCTCTCCTTTTCACTTCCGCAGTTTATCTTTGCATCAAGAATGGCCCGACCCAAATCGTCATCGGGGTCATCAAAAATGGGCTCATAAAAAATGGGCTCTTCTTCAGCTGCGTCTTCCCCATACTACTATCACCGTCTTCAGTGAACATAAGATAGTTGTATCTATCCCCTTCTTCTTTGTTGCCTTCCATTATAACCCCTCTTTCTCCGTCCTTGGTCCAACAATTATAGCCGGGCATGAAACCATTCTCAAGCAGGTCGAAGTGAAGGGTCTTTGAGGTAGAGTAATCCTTCGTATTCCTATAGGAACTACATGGACAATAAATGAAACCATTCGACCGCCTGTTTGCCTCCGCCACGTTGAGAAAATAATGCATGCCAGTAATGAAGTCGGGATGGCATCGGTCACCGTACATCCATTGTCAATTCATCTGCATTATATAAGTATATCAAAAATCATTAATTACACAACATCATGGATATATGAGTGACCAACTTAATTAATATTCAAGTTCATCACATAAAACTAAGTTTTTTTTATTAAAAAAAGAGGCTCACCGAGGTGGTACAGTGCCGGCTAGGGGAAGACGCTGGCGATCGACGGCGGTGAGGACGGGGACGATACTAAAACCTACAAATCATACTTTAATTTGAGCTCAATTGCATACAAAAAGAATGAAATCCCTAACTTAGGCATTTCATCAAACACCTTGCTAGCACTAGAAAAATAATACGAGTTAAACTAGCAAAGAAATGAGCTAAATTAGGAACACCAGAAGAAAGGATGATATTGCTAACCCTTAGATAGATGGGTGCCGTCAATCTTGATAAAATGGTGGAGAAAAATGAAGATTTATTGGAGTGTGAGAGGTGCAAAATAGAGATTTGAAAATGTGAGAGAGGAGAATGAGAAGGGAAAGAGAGGTCGGGCTGCAGAAAATAGGCCGGAGGCCCTTTAGTACCGGTTCTTCAGATGAACCGGTACTAAAGGTTCAGCTCTGGCCCCACCTCTGCCTCAAATTTGGACTGAAACCCTTTCGTACCGGTTCGTAAGATAAACCGGTACAAAAGGCCCTCAACGAACCGGTATTGATGTTCCTCGACCGGCTGGGCAAGTGAACCGGTACTAATGCACCCTTTAGTACCGGTTCATACGGGAACCGGTACTAAAGGCTTAGACCGATGCCCATTTTTCTACTAGTGTATGTACACATACTCCTACAAAATTATAGGAAATTAAAAATAATTAAATTCGTCTATGATGAATTACATATAGTAAAATTAGGAAGTACAAAGGTTCACTTTCGAGACTTACAGTGGCCATGAAAATTCACAAATAAACTTAGGCTACCACATCAATAAATATAGTAACATTAGGAAGTACATATTCCTTTATTGAGAAAGTGCAAAACTTCTATTCTAGGAAGTACGGGAAGTATACCCGATGACGATAGGAAGTACGGAGCCTCAACTTTGGGAAGTACGGGAAGTATATCCGATGACGACAGGAAATAAAAATGCACACAGCCAAGGCGGCGATTCAAGAAAAAAAATCACTCGAAAAATACATCTAGTAACGAAACATTCCATTAGTTCATAAAAAAAAGAAAATCATTAAAAAACAATCATTTACCAAACTTAGATATCAGGAAGTACAAGTGTTCAATTTCAAGAAGTGCAGCGACTGATTACAGGAAGTATACTGACTATCAATTTCAGTAGGGAATTACAGGAAGTATATTGACTATCAATTTCAGTAGGGAATTATGAGAAGTATAGATGTTCAACTTTGGGAAGTGCATAATTCCCGCAAAGGGTTTGCACAAATAATAAAATCATCCATAAAATAAAAGAAGTACGGATAGTGACTATGGTAAGTACACATGGTGACGAAGAAAAGTACAAATATTTAGTTTTTGGAAGTGCAACTTAAACGTGAAGTGCTAGAAAAATGATAAAATCATCTATATCATGGAAATATCTAGTCTAATGGAGTACACACGGTTTCTCATAAATATCTATAAAAATAACTTTTCAAACAGGAAGTACAACATTGTTATGCCCGGAAGTATACAATAGTAAGAACAAAAAGTACGAATACTCAGTTTAGGGAAGTATATGACCCATTGTAATTTTGCATAAAAAATAAGTCATGATAGAAAATACAATAAATAACAAAGGGAAGTACAATATTGTGATAGAAAGAAGTACAACATGATAACATAGGAAGTACAAGAAGATAATGGAGGGAAGTATAATATTGTGACGGTGAAACCAAAAGAACAACATTGTGATGACCGGAAGTACACAACAGTAAGAACAAAAAGTACGAATACTCAGTTTAGGGAAGTATACGACCCCTTGTAACTTTGCATAAAAAATAAGTCATGATGGAAAATACAATATGATAACAGAGGGAAGTACAATGTTGTGACGGACAGAAGTACAATATAATAACGGAGAGAAGTACAACATGATAACAAAGAGAAGTACAATATTGTGACGATAGAAATGAAATGACACCGTATAATAAAGTTATCGTTGTTTTACAGAAAAGTTCTGAAAGACCGTCGGGAAGTACAACAACGTATAACAAAGAAGTATGAAAGATGTATCCAGGGAAGTACAGAAACTCTGTTTTCTCGGGACGGATATATATCATGCAAATCATATTGTTTGAAGCTCCGATCGTCTCTACAGTAGGCACAGATCATTTGTATGGTATAACAAAACTTTAATTTCAGTGCTTTTTGCTTTTCATGACAAATTAAATAGTATAGTTTCTCAATTTCAAAGCGC
Source organism: Dactylis glomerata (assembly GCA_007115705.1). Classification (NCBI taxonomy): domain Eukaryota; kingdom Viridiplantae; phylum Streptophyta; class Magnoliopsida; order Poales; family Poaceae; genus Dactylis; species Dactylis glomerata. Next base: position 5,015,536 of record QXEO01000406.1, on the reverse strand, counting down.
TAACTTGCGAACAATACAAATCATATGACGTTAAAATCATATAAATTATTCTTTAACTGTAAGAAACTTGCAAAAGTATTGGGAATAAAAAAGTTGCGCATTTTCCATAGCTTTCCAACGGTATATCATTTGCACCATTCCGACAAATGGTTTAAAAATTCAAGTCAAATTACCTTGCATCTTTTTTTGGATATCTCCGAATTCGTTATTTTTAAAATTATTCAAAAACTGTGCGGAATTTGGAAAAACTTAAAACATGAAAAAGTTGCGTCTGCTCCATGTCTATCCAACACCATATTATTTGCATAATTCTGACAAATCGTTTAGAAAATCTGCTCAAATTACAGTCCGCCCGTTTTTGAATAGATCCGAATTCCAGTATTTTCAAAATTGTTCAAAAAGCGTGGTGAATTTGAAAAAACTCGCAGAGATAACAAAGTTGCGCAATTTCAATAGCTTTCCAATGGCGTATCATATGCGTTATTCTCATTTGTGGTTTGGAAAATAAGTTAAAAATATGTTTCAGATGTGTTTTTGAATGCTTCTGATTTTCAAAATTAAACTTAAACCATTGAAAATTAGAAAAAAGTTTTAATATGAAAAAGTTGCGGATTTTCCGTAGCTTTCCAACGGTATATCATTTGCATAATTCTGAGAAACGGATTACAAGTTCAAATAAATAGCTACGTAGATATAAACAAGCAGTTCAAAATTTGCAAACGATCAGTACGATTCTATCATATAAAGCAGTACAAACATGTGTCGCAAGCAGTACAGAATATGTACATAATATTATTCTGTCATCGATGATAGAATAGTCTCCATCTTGAGATTTATTTTCAAACATAGTTTTGGAAATGCAAACCTTATTTATTATAAATCATTTGGTAAAATATTTCCTTTGCAAAATAGCTTGCATAGGTTTGAGCAAATACAAAATAGTATTTGAAATTCTATTTTCTCAAAAGAGTTCTTTAAGGAATAATTGAAAGTTTGAAATAGTTTTCCAATAAAGCTGTTAATAACCCAAAAAGTTTTAATTCTTTGTGAAAATTCAATAAACACAAACAAAACATTTTTTTATTTCAAAATTTGAAACAAAAACTTGGGATGTTACAGACTACCACACTTAAAAGAAATCTCGCCCCCGAGATTTGGAGAGGCTATAAAGGAGGAAGGGTTTGAGATACCTTGGTGGGCTACCACCCTTAAAGAAACTTTTGTGGACAGTCAAGGTCTTTGGGTTTAGACGGGGCACACCTTGGGTTTGACTTGGCACTAGGTCATCTTTTGAATCCATAGTTAGCTTTCTATCTTCATTTCCAATAGGTGGGTGTCTATTCACATACTTGGATATCAAGCCTCCCTCAGTGGTTGCCTGAGTATAACTTTCCTCCGTTGTAGAGCTTTTGTCCACCAAGGTAGTTTGTTGAACTACTTTGGACACTGAAGGGTCACTATTTGGGTCAATCAGAAGACCAAGTTAAGGTGATCTCCTGTCTTCATTTCCTCATCTTAGTCGACATCCTTGGAGGTCCTTCATCTTATGGTTCATTCTTCTGCAACCTGTAACATCCCAATTTTTGGGAGAAAGAAATTATAAAGATTCACATGAAATCATGCATCATATCATGCATAGCATTATTTTTGCATTTGCACTTTTTCTTCAAGTTTTGTTTTGCTCTTAAATCAAAAACCTTACCTGTATGTTTCAAATACCAGAAGAAAGTTTTACAAAATTCCAAAGTGTGACTTAAATTCAAATCAGAAGTTTTTACAAGTTTCAAGCAAAATTCAAAGGAAAAACAAAAGAGAAAAGAGAAGGAAAATAAGAAAAAGGCAAAAGGGCCGCGGGAACCAATTTGGTCTAGCCCGAGATAGAGCCCACGGCCCAGCACGGCTCCGCGCCCGAATCGGTACCCGCAGCTCTCTCCACCCCCGCTGACGCGTGGGCCCCGGCCGTTAGACTCCCCCTCCAGCCACTGACTCTGGGTCCCGCTTGTCATCCCGTCCAGAGGAACCAAGACAAACACGACGCACCCGATGCGATCTTCCCAATTTCTTCTCCGATTCGGTTGCGAAAACCCTACCCCCTCTGCCACGCAACGCCCACCATATAAACCCCTCACCGCCCGCACTTCTTCCCCTCCAAAACCCTAAACGCATCGCCGCCAGGCTGCTCCAACTCAAAGCCGCCGCGCCGCCTCTATAACGGAGATCACCGTCGGCCTCTGGTAATCATCGACCCTCTCCCGATCTCCTTCCTGGCCTTTCTTCCTCACCATGCTCTGGCGCACTCCCCTGACATTGTTTGCGCCCTCCTTTTTTCTCCAGAACCCCGCACCCGTTCACGTCTGGATCTTGCCATCCGCTGCTAGGACTCCGACGAGGAATTCCTGAGGCATCCGTGCACCTCGTCTCTGGAAACTTCACCACAGAAGTCGCCTCGGCCTCCTAAAACTCCCGGTATGAGCCTTGTTTCTCAACTCCGCGTGTGCACGTCACCCTCGCCCGAGCTCTGCGCAGCATAGCCACGGCTTAACTTTCAGTCGCCTCTGGCCACCTCTGCAGGACGCGTTTGAGGACGCCGCTTCGCCAACGCCCCTGCCACCTCGAGCTGAAGGTCGTCCGATACTCCGCCGTCAACCAGGACTCCCAGATCTCCATCAACGTCGACCTCCAGTACCGCGGAGACTTCGCCAGCGACATCCTTCCGGTGAGCCCCTCCTCTTCCTTGTTTCGACCGTCAGATCTGAATCTTAAGGTTCATCTTAGATCACTTACGTGAATCGTTACCGAGCAATCTGAGCCACACGATCTTCTTTAGATCCAACGGCACTCGTTCGCGATCCGAACGAAGCGGTACCGTCCAATAGGGACGCTCCGCGTGTCGACCTCTGGTTTATTTCGAATTTGATTTCGTTTTAAATCACAGATTGGATTAAAAACTTGCTAAACTCATATCTGGAGATCCACACGTCGGTTTTTAGCAAACTTTGCGTCCATAGATTCAGAAAATTGTGTAGAATTTAACTACAGTATCAAAAGCGTGTATAGTAATGTTTTTAAATAGAGAATTGCTGCAAGCTTTAATCTTGTGTTTTGACTATTAAAAATAGCTATAAAATTCTTTTTGCAGTAAATCCTTTTGGACTAGGTTCCTCTGTTATATCCTAGTACTGTAGCACGACCAAGTTATTTTTGGGAACCTTTTATATCACTTTTGTAATTTTAGTTTGTATCTTTCCTCTAATTGTGTGTTGTTGATGTTATAAGCTTTATAATAACTATAAAATTTTGCTCATATCATCATGCATATAGTAACAACCAGAAAACATGCTAAGTGTCCTTGAAGTGTTTAAAACACATTTGCATGCATGTTTACTTTTCATGTTTGTTTTTGTGATGGTTATGTGCTTATGATGCTAAATTTCATGTGTAGATTGTGCTGAGTGCAACGAGTGTCTGTGTGACGAGTGCACCAACTCTTCTCCTCGTCAAGGCAAGTGTCACCATGTTTCCTTGTCCTACTGAAAGTTTTGTCTTGTAGCTTTTCTAGTAGAAGATGCATAATTAGGTGCTTTTATGTTTTCTTATCTTTAATTGCTAGTTGTGCTAAGTTTAGTCTAGGCTAGCTAGTTTTGCATCTCCTAGTAGAATTGCTGCTGCTATAGGACTTTACTTTTGTTCTTGTTGTGCGAAGGGTTAACACATGATTTTGGCTAAGTGTTGGAAAACAAGTTTTTGGAAAACTAAGAAAACAACTAAGTTAATGAACCACCTGGGTGGAAGTGGCTTTGTTTGGTTTATGTTGAGTGGTTCCCTGGGTCATGTCATCGAACCTCTGAACCACCGGGTGTATCTCACTTGTGGGAGGCCACCCAGGAGCAAAGAGATTGGAGACGTTCAAGTCGTGAAAGCTTCCAGTGCAACCACATGACAATATGGGCTCTTTCTTGGTCAACTAAGCTGCAAGAACTCAAGCCAGGCGGACAGAGGGTGGTAGATATTGGTAGGATGGAGCACGTCCGTTTGGTATGAGGGAATGCTTCTGAAAGGCCTCGTCTTAGTTTTCACTTGGCCGTTTGAGACAAAATGAGTCTCACGGCAAAACGGGTTAACTAAGTCTTGTGGGAAAAGTGCACCACCTTTGCAAAGTGTTTAGAACTAAGTACTTAGCCGTGTCCCCGGTTATGGACAATTCTGAGTGACATGACTTTGAAGCTGTTCAAGAATCTCCTGACCCCAATTTCTCTAAGTTAAAACTTGATGGGTGAACTTGGGTAGTAAAGGGTCCTTCTGGACAAAATTTTGCTAAGGAAAATTTGAGTTTTACAAAGATAGGAAAAAGGCTTGCTTTTGCTAAGTTAAACTCCACCTAGCCAAAGAGCATATACGTGTAGGTGCCATTGAGTCCACCAAAGTGACATTTGCCAATACATTCAACGTATTGACCCTCCGTGGCTGCAATGTATCATCTTGCAGGTGGATACTATGAAGATTGAAGATTTCTGCGCTACGGTCACGAGTCTTTGTCCAACACGTCTGCCTGCGGATCAATGAAGAAAGAAGACTTGAAGATTATTTTGCTTAGTCATTTTTAGAATTGTAATAGGGTTGTGGCTTTGTGCCTTATTGAGTTGTAAAAGGCTAAGTTATTTGCGGATCAAGCGTTGTAATAAATACCTTTGTATTCTTGATATTTCATCTTGTAACTGTGTGTGCTAGCAGTCGATCCAGGACTAGCACAATTAAAACATAGGTACGCTACAGATGGTATCAGAGCAAAGTGTTGCCCTTAGGTTCGTGACCCTAGGATTGGACGAAAACACTTAGGAAAAATTTAGGAGTTGTTTTGTTTCTTTTGTTGCTAACACTTCGAAATAGTTTGACTTCTAACTCTTCTACACTTTTTCTAAGTTTCCTTCTCCTTTAAACTTACTAACTTGTCCTCTTCCAACGTAAAGATGTCAACCTTCCGCATCACCAAGACCGGCAACTTCAAGAAGTACAGCTTCGAAGAGCACCTCATCGACATCACCACTACCTTGTCTCTGCCTACCCCGTTCATCAGAGGGAGCGAGATGACCAAGCTTCACAAGAAGGGCATCTGGGTCATCCACATCACGCAGCCAGGACGCGAGACAGAGCCGAAGACTGAAACTATCAAGCTCAAGACCTTCCACACCAACAAGAAGATAGGCGCCCAACTTCTCATGCAAGAGATGATAGCACGCCTCTGCGGACGTCACTTCTCCGAGCTCCAGAACCACTACTCCCACCTCTACGGTCGACGTGATGAGCAGGGCATGGCCATCATGCTACCTGACGACGAGCAAGGCCCCATGCGCATCCACCTCGCTGAGTTGGAGTATCTTGTCAGGGACATCAACGTTGAGAGGTACAACGAGATGTTTAAGAACGATGAGTTATGTGCCCAGCTTGCCGAGAAGGACAAGCAACACTTGTAGCAGGAGGAAAAGATCAAGGAGATGAAGGAGAAGTTCGAGACTCAAGAGAAGCAGCGGAAGAGCCAAGAGAAGAGGATTCAAGCCAGGAACAAAGATGTTAGAGAGCTGAAGCAGAAGTTAGAGTGCAACGACTTCGAGCTTGAAGCGGACCATGACTTGATCGAGAAGTTGCGCGCCGACAAGAGGGAGCTTCAAGAGAAGGTCGACAACCTAACTGAAGAGCTGCAGGACTACAAGAGGCTACTCAAGGAGAATGGTCTTCATGTTGAAGAAGTGGAAGTCGTCATGGAAGAGTAGAGTAGACCACCACCACTTTATCTTTGAGTTTGCGTTATGCCCGTGACCGCTTGTGTTATGGCATTAGTTATTGTATCCCTTTAAAGACTTAAACGTTTGCGTACCTTAAAAACTATTTGTGAGTTGTTATTGCTTGTTTGGTTGAGGTTCTCCTATGCTTGTGTATGTTGTGTTTGTGTTCTTTTGATGGATTGTTTATGCATGTGGGTAGGAAACTTTATTCCTTAGACTATCTCTAAGTCTAATTTCACCTATTTTCCAAACCCAACAGATGCCTCCTCGTCGCGCTCCTGAGGAACAAATGCAACAAATGATGGAAGCCCAAGCTCAGCTCATGCAGGTCATGACTCAGTTTCTGGCCAACGCCAACAACAACAACAACCCTCCACCACCACCACCTCCCCCTCAGGTGGACATGCTTGCAAGGTTTCTGAGGCTTCGACCCGCCAAGTTCTCTCGTGCTGCAGAACCACTGGAGGCCATGGATTGGCTCCGTTCTGTCAACAAAGACTTGGTGACAACTGGTTGCACTGACGCAGAAAAAGTCAGGTTTGCAGCTCATCTTCTGGAAGGACCAGCAGCCAGCTGGTGGGATACTTATCAGATCACCCATCCCATTGAGGGTGTAACATGGGACTCATTCCGGGAAGGGTTCCGGGCTACACACATTTCTTCTGGTGTGATGGGTCTGAAAAAGAAGGAATTCCGTGATCTGAGATAGAAATTCCGTAGTGTGACTGAGTATATTGATGAGTTCACCAATCTGTCACGCTATGCACCAGATGACATTGACACCGATGCAAAGAGAAAGGAGAAGTTCCTGGAGGGACTAAATGACGAACTGTCCATCCCTCTGTCTGTTGCCTACACTCCAACCTTTTAGTCTCTGCTTGATCAAGCCATAACTCTGGAAAGTAAGATAAAGCAGTCTGAAAATAGGAAGAGGAAGCATCATGTCAGCAAGTACCCAGAGCCTGCACACAAACGAAGCTATCACACTGACCATGGAAGCTCTGGATCCCACAGGAATGGAGGAAACCACCACAACCATAATGGTGGAAATGGGCACCAGCATCACAAGGGGAATGGCCACCACCATAATGGCCACAGGAACCACAACAATCATAACTCCACCAGGACTAATGGCCATAGCAATGGCAATAACAATGGCAGGAATAATAATGTCCCCAAGAAGAGGGATATTAGTCAGGTGGAATGCTACAAGTGCCACAAGACTGGGCATTATGCCAATGATTGCCCCCAGAGGAAGGATGAAGGGAACAAGCCCAATCCATTTCAGAAGGGACATGTCAATCATGTCAATGTGGAGGAAATCTATGATGAACCTGACGCTGTCTATGGTACGTATTTACTCAATGATAATCCAGCACTTGTTCTATTTGATACTGGTGCATCTCATTCATTCATATCAAGAGCATTTGTGGATAAACATAACTTACCAACCAGAACCATAGACAGACCAATTAAAATAAGCTCTCCAGGAGGGGAACTAGTAGCAGCTTTTGGGTGCCGAGACCTAACCTTAGGAATCGGAAAACATCAATTTCCCGCTCATCTCATTGTTCTGGAGTCCCATGGTCTGGATGTCATCCTAGGCATGGATTGGATGACAGCCTTTGAAGGAGTCATAGATGTAGCAAAAAGGATCGTCACTCTCACAACCCCTAAAAAGAAACGTATCCGTTTCAAATCAACCTTTGAGCTTAAGGGATCTAAGGTTAATTCTCTTAAGGGGGTTAGCCTGGATTAAGTGCCATTCGTTAAGGAATACCCCAATGTGTTTCCAGAAGAGTTGCCAGGAATGCCACCAGACAGGGATGTCGAATTTATCATCGACTTGCTGCCTGGAACAGGGCCTATAGCAAAGAGACCATACAAGATGGACATAGATGAATTAAAGGAATTGAAGAAGCAGCTCAAGGAACAGTTGGATAAAGGTTTCATCCAACAGAGTTCATCATCATGGGGAGCCCCTGTTTTTTTTGTGGAGAAGAAAGACTCTAGCAAGAGATTGGTTGTGGATTACCGTTCGCTGAACGAAGTGACAATCAAGAACAAGTACCCGTTGCCCAACATCAATGGCCTGTTTGATCAGTTGAAAGGAGCAAAGGTGTTCTCCAAAATCGATCTGCGATCAGGGTATTTCTAGCTGAAAATCCGAGAACAAGACATACCCAAAACAGCTTTTACCACTAGATATGGTCTGTATGAGTACACCGTCATGTTTTTTGGGTTAACAAATGCCCTGGCATACTTCATGACCATGATGAACAAGGTCTTCATGGAATACTTGGATAATTTCGTAGTGGTGTTCATTGATGACATCCTGATTTACTCCAAGGATGATAAAGAACATGAGCAGCACTTACGCTTAATCATGGAAAAGCTCAGGGAGCATAAGTTGTATGCGAAATTTAGCAAGTGTGAATTTTGGCTGAACAAGGTAGGATTTCTTGGTCACATAGTATCCGCAGAAGGAGTCGCGGTAGATCCAAGTAAGGTAGCATCCGTTACCGAATGGGAGTCACCCAAAAATGCGGGAGACATCCGGAGTTTCTTAGGCCTTGCTGGGTACTATCGGAGATTCATTGAAAATTTCTCCAAGATAGCAAAGCCAATGACTGAACTTTTGAAGAAGGACAAGAAATTTGAATGGACTGACTCATGCGAAGCTAGTTTTCAAGAATTGAAGAAACGGCTAGTAAGTGCGCATGTCCTGAGTCTGCCAGATATACAGAAGGATTTCCAAGTCTACTGCGACGCTTCTCATCAAGGACTTGGTAGCGTACTAATGCAAAACAGAAAAGTTGTGAGTTATGCCTCGCGCCAGCTTAAGCATCACGAAAGAAACTACCCCACTCATGACCTAGAGCTAGCATTAGTTGTTCATGCTCTAAAGGTATGGAGACATTATTTGATGGGAAAGCATTGTGATGTGTTCACCGATCACAAGAGCCTCAAGTATATATTCACCCAGAAGGAACTAAACATGAGACAAAGGAGATGGTTGGAGCTCATCAAGGATTATGATATGATCTTGCAATACCATCCAGGAAAGGCTAATGTTGTAGCTGACGCCTTGAGCCGTAAGAGCTATGTAAATGGACTCACAGCAGGAGAGTTGCCTAAAGATTTGTGTAAACAGTTCAAGGAGCTCAGATTAGAAATTGTGCCAGAAGGATTTCTAGCATCTTTTGAAGTTCAGCCTATATTGATGGACAAGATCAAAGAAGCTCAGAAACTAGATAAAGAGATAGAAGAAATAAAGAGTAATATGAGTAAAGGGAAAGCCAAGGGATTTCATGAAGATGACCAAGGTATCGTATGGTTTGAGAAACGTGTTTGCGTACCACAAGACCCTGAACTCAGAAAGTTAATTCTGCAAGAAGCACATGATTCACCCTATTCTATTCATCCTGGGAACACCAAGATGTATATGGATTTGAAGGGTAGATTTTGGTGGAGCAATATGAAAAGGGATGTCGCCGAATATATTGCCCTGTGTGATGTATGCAATAGAGTCAAGGCAGAGCATCAGAAACCAGCAGGTTTACTTCAGCCATTGCCCATACCAGAATGGAAGTGGGATAATGTTGGCATGGACTTCATCACAGGTTTACCAAGGACTAAGTCTGGTTATGACTCCATCTGGGTTGTAGTTGACTGTTTAACCAAAGTGGCTCACTTCGTCCCTGTGAAAACCACTTATACCAGCGCCAGACTAGCCAAGATATATATGAGCCGAATAGTGTGCTTACATGGAGTACCTAAGAGTATCATGTCGAATAGAGGTACTCAATTCACCTCTCACTTTTGGCACCAACTTCATGAATCCTTGGGCACTAGACTAGAGTTCAGCACAGCGTTTCACCCTCAGACTGATGGACAAACAGAAAGGGTGAATCAAATTCTAGAAGACATGTTGAGAGCTTGTGCCTTAGACTATGGGTCTAGCTGGGATGATAACTTGCCATATGTAGAGTTCTCTTATAATAATAGCCATCAAGCTAGCATAGAGATGGCACCATTTGAAGCTCTATATGGAAGAAAGTGCACTACACCATTGCTTTGGAGTGGTGTTGGTGAACGAAGTCTTTTCGGACCAGACATAATAAAGGATGCCAAAGAAAAGGTTCATTTGATCAGAGATAGACTCAAGATAGCTCAGTCCAGACAGAAGAGCTATGCAGATTCAAAGCGTAGAGAAGTAACCTATGAGGTGGGTGAGAGAGCATACCTTCGAGTATCACCACTTCGTGGAGTAAAAAGATTTGGAGTCAAAGGAAAGCTAGCACCATGCTTTGTAGGGCCGTTCAAGGTTTTGGCTCGCAAAGGGAAGTAGCATATGAGCTAGAACTGCCAGAATCTCTGTCTGCAGTGCACAACATGTTCCATGTGAGTCAGTTAAAGAAATGTCATCCAGAGATGGCAGATACCCCACTAAGAGACACAATACCATTGGAAGAGGTTCAGTTGGAGAGTGATCTCACATATGAAGAGAAACCTATCAAGATCTTAGAGACTTCAGAAAGAGTTACTCGTACCAAGACGATCAAGTTTTGCAAAGTTCAGTGGAGTCACCATACTGAAGAAGAAGAAGCAACTTGGGAACGAGAAGATGAACTCCGAGAAGACTACCCGCACCTATTTGCTAGCCAACCCGAATCTCGAGGGCGAGATTCATCTTAAGGGGGTTAGACTTGTAACATCCCAATTTTTGGGAGAAAGAAATTATAAAGATTCACATGAAATCATGCATCATATCATGCATAGCATTCTTTTTGCATTTGCACTTTTTCTTCAAGTTTTGTTTTGCTCTTAAATCAAAAACCTTACCTGTATGTTTCAAATACCAGAAGAAAGTTTTACAAAATTCCAAAGTGTGACTTAAATTCAAATCAGAAGTTTTTACAAGTTTCAAGCAAAATTCAAAGGAAAAACAAAAGAGAAAAGAGAAGGAAAATAAGAAAAAGGCAAAAGGGCCGCGGGAACCAATTTGGTCCAGCCCGAGATAGAGCCCACGGCCCAGCACGGCTCCGCGCCCGAATCGGTACCCGCAGCTCTCTCCACCCCCACTGACGCGTGGGCCCCGGCCGTCAGACTCCCCCTCCAGCCACTGACTCTGGGTCCCGCTTGTCATCCCGTCCTGAGGAACCAAGACGAACACGGCACACCCGACGCGATCTTCCCGATTTCTTCTCCGATTCGGTTGCGAAAACCCTACCCCCTCTGCCACGCAATGCCCACCATATAAACCCCTCACCGCCCGCACTTCTTCCCCTCCAAAACCCTAAACGCATCGCCGCCAGGCTGCTCCAACTCAAAGCCGCCGCGCCGCCTCTGTAACGGAGATCACCGTCAGCCTGTGGTAATCGTCGACCCTCTCCCGATCTCCTTCCTGGCCTTTCTTCCTCACCATGCTCTGGCGCACTCCCCTGACATTGTTTGCGCCCTCCTTTTTTCTCTAGAACCCCGCGCCCGTTCATGTCTGGATCTTGCCATCCGCCGCTAGGACTTCGGCGAGGAATTCCTGAGGCATCCGTGCACCTCGTCTCTGGAAACTTTGCCACAAAAGTCGCCTCGACCTACTGAAACTCCCGGAATGAGCCTCGTTTCTGAACTCCACGTGTGCACATCACCCTCGCCCGAGCTCTGCGTAGCATAGCCACGGCTTAACTTTCAGTCGCCTCTGGCCACCTCTGCAGGACGCGTTCGAGGACGCCGCTTCGCCAACGCCCCTGCCAACTCGAGCTAAAGGTCATCCGATACTCCGCCGTCAACCAGGACTCCCAGATCTCCGTCAACATCGACCTCCAGTACCACAGAGACTTTGCCGGCGACATCCTTCCGGTGAGCCCCTCCCCTTCCTTGTTTCGACCGTCGGATCTGAATCTTACGGTTCATCTTAGATCACTTACGCGAATCGTTACCGAGCAATCTGAGCCGCGCGATCTTCTTTAGATCCAACGGCACTCGTTCGCAATCCAAACGAAGCGGTACCGTCCAATAGGGACGCGCCGCGTGTCGACCTCTGGTTTATTTCGAATTCGATTTCGTTTTAAATCACAGATTGGATTAAAAACTTGCTAAACTCATATCTGGAGATCCACACGTCGGTTTTTAGCAAACTTTGCGTCCATAGATTCAGAAAATTGTGTAGAATTTAACAACAGTATCAAAAGCGTGTATAGTAATGTTTTTAAATAGAGAATTGCTGCAAGCTTTAATCTTTTGTTTTGACTATTAAAAATAGCTATAAAATTCTTTTTGCAGTAAATCCTTTTGGACTAGGTTCCTCTGTTATATCCTAGTACTGTAGCATGACCAAGTTATTTTTGGGAACCTTTTATATCACTTTTCTAATTTTAGTTTGTATCTTTGCTCTAATTGTGTGTTGTTGATGTTATAAGCTTTATAATAACTCTAAAATTTTGCTCATATCATCATGCATATAGTAACAACCAGAAAACATGCTAAGTGTCCTTGAAGTGTTTAAAACACATTTGCATGCATGTTTTCTTTTCATGTTTGTTTTTGTGATGGTTATGTGCTTATGATGCTAAATTTCATGTGTAGATTGTGCTGAGTGCAACGAGTGTCTGTGTGACGAGTGCACCAACTCTTCTCCTCGTCAAGGCAAGTGTCACCATGTTTCCTTGTCCTACTGAAAGTTTTTTCTTGTAGCTTTTCTAGTAGAAGATGCATGATTAGGTGCTTTTATGTTTTCTTATCTTTAATTGCTAGTTGTGCTAAGTTTAGTCTAGGCTAGCTAGTTTTGCATCTCCTAGTAGAATTGCTGCTGCTATAGGACTTTACTTTTGTTCTTATTGTGGGAAGGGTTAACACATGATTTTGGCTAAGTGTTGGAAAACAAGTTTTTGGAAAACTAAGAAAACAACTAAGTTAATGAACCACCTGGGTGGAAGTGGCTTTGTTTGGTTTATGTTGAGTGGTTCCCTGGGGTTATGTCATCGAACCTCTGAACCACCAGGTGTATCTCACTTGTGGGAGTCCACCCAGGAGCAAAGAGATTGGAGACGTTCAAATCGTGAAAGCTTCCAGTGCAACCATATGACAATATGGGCTCTGTCTTGGTCAACTAAGCTGCAAGAACTCAACCCAGGCGGACAGAGGGTGGTAGATATTGGTAGGATGGAGCGCGTCCGTTTGGTCTGAGGGAATGCTTCTGAAAGGTCTCGTCTTAGTTTTCACTTGGCCGTTTGAGGCAAAATGAGTCTCACGGTAAAACGGGTTAACTAAGTCTTGTGGGAAAAGTGCACCACCTCTGCAGAGTGTTTAGAACTAAGTACTTAGCCGTGTCCCTGGTTACGGACAATTCTGAGTGACATGACTTTGAAGCTGTTCAAGAATCTCCTCACCCCAATTTCTCTAAGTTAAAACTTGATGGGTGAACTTGGGTAGTAAAGGGTCCTTCTGGACAAAATTTTGCTAAGGAAAATTTGAGTTTTACAAAGATAGGAAAAAGGCTTGCTTTTGCTAAGTTAAACTCCACCTGGCCAAAGAACATATACGTGTAGGTGCCATTGAGTCCACCAAAGTGACATTCGCCAATACATTCAACGTATTGACCCTCCGTGGCTGTAACGTATCATGTTGCAGGTGGATACTACGAAGATTGAAGATTTCTGCGCTACGGTCACGAGTCTTCATCCAACACGTCTGCCTGCGGATCAATGAAGAAAGAAGACTTGAATATTATTTTACTTAGTCATTTTTAGAATTGTAATAGGGTTGTGGCTTTGTGCCTTATTGAGTTGTAAAAGACTAAGTTATTTGTGGATCAAGCGTTGTAATAAAGACCTTTGTATTCTTGATATTTCATCTTGTAACTGTGTGTGCTAGCAGTCGATCCGGGACTAGCACAATTAAAACACAGGTACGCTACACAACCACTCAGAGCTCTAAGGTCGGTAAGGCTACTTCCATTGCAAGTTTTCTTCAACGGTACACTCATGGTTCATCCTTACCATATTCCTACGTTTGGCGGCACTTGCCTATTATAGGGGTATAATATGCTATCCGCCTAGGGTTAAGGCTTAACAACATCGTCACTCTTGTAGGTATGTCTCTCCAGGTTCGCAAAGCCAACATTATGAGAGCGAATAATAGGAGTAGTAGGAATGGTGATCAATCCATCCTGCACTCAAATCATTACTCCATACATGGTTTGTTAAACCTCACATTCTAACTCTTGGTCAACCTCACTAGTTTTGACAAAAAAAATCTTGGAAATAGAACCAATGTTCCAAATCCCATTTTTGTTTTTGAAAACAAATCTATCGTTCCTTAGCTAGGGGTTTGCGTAAACTTTCGTATTGCATTAGCTCTTAGCTTGCAGATCCTTTGGTTTTCCAACTCATAAGAAAAATAATATCCATTCAACAAAGTCGATCATTGCTCTTACATGTCCTTTCAACATTCACTACAAAGCAGGTGATGCATACAATTTCTTAAGTTGGCTACACCTTGTTGTGTCTTCTCCTCATAATTGCGGCATCCTTCGGTTATCTCAGTTCACTGAAGTCTTGAAGTACTTTTCTCTGCGCATTTACTTGCATAATGTCCCTTTCGATTGCTTTTGCAACCAGTGTCAAGGCTGAGGTCCTTCTTCATGCTACCTTGTCTGTTCGCTTTGCGGTTCCTTTCTGGACATTTGGACGCATAATATCCTAGTTCCTTGCAATTGAAGCACATCACCTTGCTAATGTCCTTCTTCTTTTTAGGTCTCTCTAGGGCTAGAAGATCTCTTACTTCCTTTTCTCCATATTCCACTATAGTTGTGGGAAACCTATCTCGTTTCCTCGAGCAGTTTCTAGATAAGCAGAGATAGAAGTAACGGATCCAAATGAATTGTCAGCGGTTGATGTTGTCAAGGCTGAAGTTGTCAAGGATATCGTGGAGGAGGTTGTACCATTGAGTGGGCTAAATATGCAACTCAAAAGAGTACATGATGAGACTTGTATGACAGCGGATAGAGGCCAACGATAGAATTTATTTTAGGCGCAGTGCATAATCAAAGGCAAAGCATGCAAGTTGATGATTGACAGTGGTAGTTACTGTAATGGCATTAGCAAGTCAGATGTGGAGGCTTTGGGTTTATCCACATGGCGTATTCCAGAACCAAGGCATGTTGAGTGAAATTGGGCAACATCTCGATGACCTCAATGCTGATTAAATGGATGGTAGAGATGTGGTCAATGGTGGTTGCAGCACATCTACCTCCAATCATCACACCATGGTGAAAGAGCCCATCACCGTCAAAGTTTCCACGTTCTTCCTCCCAAAAAGTGGCACTACAATATCTGTGGCAGAAAAAATGATATCTGCCAGCCTCCACAATATCCATAACATCATCTGCCATAATTAGTGCAGCAACAAATATGTATATATGGTGAAACACTCTACTCACTCAAAACTGACAAGAAAAGGTGAATCTTACCGTTCCAAGGTGAATAGCGATGCTTACCAAATCGAATAAACAACTAATGCACTGATGTGAAGAAGTGAATATCGAGGATATAAGAGCGATCACACGACAAACCAGGAATATATGGTGGAGCTGTAGGTATGGTATCCTAAGTACACCGCAAATAAGTCCTAGTGCTGATCGTATGATAAACCCACGAAACACACACGGTGGAGATAAGCGAGGCAAAGCAACTCTAAAAAAGAGCTCAAGAGATAAAAGTGACAACGCACAGTAGCTCGTGTTGCAATGCACGAGATAGATGCTAGCACGGGCTCGACGAACAGGCACAAGATTGCGCAAATGGCAGCAACCTGATGAGCACGAAGTAGCTAGTCTCGTATGGGTAAGCTCCTAACATGAGGCTGTAGAAAGGCTGTAGCTAAAGCGATCAAAATCGTGTAAAAAGGACGCTATGTGGACACGGTGGTAACACGCTGTCGCGGTAGAGAAACCGATGAAAAACATGTCGAAGCAGAGATATATGACGCCGGAAACACACGGCAGCGCAACGGCGACGCAAAACGGACAGCAGGCCAAAGTAGTTTGTCTCTTTTTTTTTATTTGTGGTGCGGCGTGTACTGCACACAAAGCTGCAGTGTACGTCCCCAGTTTTTTTTACTCTTCTTTTTTTTTACTAAACTAACTAATCAAGTCGGCCTGTATTCTTGGGCCGGCCCAGGCGCTGGACACCACACGCCGTGTGCACGGGCGAGCCGAGCGAAGCCAGAAGCAGCGCGCCAGGGGTCAGACCATCTCTGTCCCTGGGCGAGATCGAGAGGTCCCGCGACCCTAGCGATCACGCACCCGCACGGAGGGTGTCTGGGGTCGGGCGCGGGGCTGCTCGAAACTCTCTCTTTTTTTAATAAGCCGATCGCTGCAGGCAAAGGGATAGCTGGACTCTTTTGGAAATCAATAGCGATTGCTTTCTTGTTGGAACTAGCGATCGGATCTGGACGGAAAAAAGTAATCGGAAACAATCGGAAAAATGAGGAACAGCGGACAGACTACTGCTTGACGATCGAAACAATCGGAACGAATCGGAAACGTGTATGTGATGGACTATGTATTGGATGGATCGACCAAGGACAAACACGCTGGATTCTTTGGGTTGATTGGATCTGCAGGAGACTGCACAATGGATGATTTACGTGAAGAAGAAGAACAGCCCACACTAAACCACGAAGAAGATGACGATCTATGAGACTCCAAACAAGATTCAAACTCGAAACAAAGATGCAGAAAAGATCGCTAGACCTAGACTCCTACGGATGGAAGAAAGAAAACGCGAAAAACGATCAGCGACTAAAACTCAAGAACGGTGCAATCTAGGCTATGGCAGAAACTAAGAACCCTTTTTTTTTGGCTTTTTCTGAATAGGACTGAAAACAAAAACGAATTGCAGGGATGAATTTGTGGATGCTCACCGAGTAAACCGTGGAAATCTGATACCAAGATGATATGGGGTGGCCCGATCTTCTCGTGAGCGAAGCGATGGTGATGATGGCAGCGGATGATTGTCGGGGATAACTTGGTGTCACCGATGAACTCTCCTCGCTTGAACCCTGATGCCAATGCAACAGCTCTCAAACCCTGTAGGATATTCACGACTCCACACACTTGCGCACGTAGCCGTTGACCACAAAACGGTAGTTTGCAACCTACTGATTCCCAATGGAACAACAGATCACACTAAACTTGCAGCAGTATAACACCAAATCCAGATGAATTGGTGCGGAGGAATTCAGATGAATGCTTACAGCAGTTCAACGAAGTAATCTTTAGTCTAAACGTGGTCTAACCCTAATTGAGGGGGCGCCCAGGGGTACTTATAGGTGGTCGGGCGTCCTCAGCATTGACCTGGCCCAAAACCTGCCTGGTTTGGGCCCAAACTGACTCGGTTCGACTTAAATGGGTACATACCGACCCATATATGGGTTCGGCCTAATTTTAGCACGCAGGCCATGTGTATAACGCGCCTTAGACGTGTAGACATCGTGTCGTAGGCAGTCCTAGTGCGCCATCACGTGCTCGTGCTCATCCAGACTTGATCTCCACTTGTCTCTCGATCGCCGACCTCCCTCTCCTCCCGCTGGCGATATCTTGACAGATGACATACCTAAATACAACATAGTACATTGCTTTAGGTAGTATATAATTTGGAGATATCAAGACATTCTTTTCAACTAGGAAAGAATTCACCTTATAATAATCATCAATTAGACTCAATATTTCCTTCTAGCTCAAACACTCAAAATCAGCATGATCCATGATTGTATCCTCATCATTGAGTGGATTAATAGCTGCGGTATGCTGAAGATTACTCACAAGGTGCGTGTGCCATTTACAATTGATGACTATGTTGATGAGGTGGAATGCGATGTGTTGCCATTGGAAGTGTGTGGGCTGTTACTTGGACGTCCATGGCAGTATGATCGCAATGTTATGCATGCTGGGAGAGCAAATACATATTCTTTTGTGCATGATGGCAAACAGCGGACTTTGAAACCTATGCAGGATGATCAAATAAAGTCTGATGTTGAGCTGGTGGTACACAAGGCAAAGTTGCGCAAGGCTAAGCCAAAATCTGGGCTAGCTACGCCGTAGCATGAGGAGCATGATGCGAAAAGCATCGATGGTGATAATGTTTCAACCAAGCCTGTAGATGACAAGCCAGTTGTTCTTGTTAGTGACAAGCCGGTTGAAGTCAAGCCTCTTATTGATGAAGGGAAGGATATGTCAGCATGTGTTCCACTTCTAGTTCGTGTTGACATGGGTGTTCAGACCGATGACATTGTTGCTGATCGTGTTCCGGTGCATAGGGTGCCGCGGGTAGTCAGCCACAGTTTTGTTAGAACACCTCAGAGACATTTTGTTGGAGCAGCAGTGCATGTGCATATAGGCAAAGATGGACATGTTCGTCAGTTGTGTGGCCCGGGCATTACTACTTTGCAGGTTTGTGCTAAGCAGGTTCATGTTCAGCAACGCAAGGTTCCAGCAAGGATTGAGAAGAAGAAGGTGGAGGCGCCTAAGTACAAGTTTATTTGGCGAAGAAAAGAGGTGCAACCACCTAGGGCTGTATCAAGTCGAGCAGGCCAAGAGGAAGGATGTGGTGAGGAACGCAAGCAAGACTTGAAGATGACGAATATGCGTGGTGGTATTCTTGATATTCCGCCACCCTTTCGAGCAGACCCTCACACGTTGGGGACAACGCTTTTTGAAGGGGGGAGGATGATATGGGTAGGAAGGAGGAGGTGAAGCCCTGCCATAGTCTTCGACTATCCCAGGCACTCAAGGGCTACTGACGAAGGAATGCCGAATAGGCCCTCGATATTCGCCTACCTGGTTGTCGGCCCAGGAAGGATAACCATCGAAGGAATCACAAGGCCCATGATGATATCAGCCTGGCGCGGCCCATGGACATAACTTGGCATGCAAGATGAAGATTCGAAGGAGGAGACCTAGTCGAATTAGGACTCGTCTAGGGTTTATTCAAACCGATTCTATCTGTAATCAACTTGGAGAACAATCCCGGGACCCAACATTCGTATATAAAAGGTTGGGAGGGAGATCGTAGCGCCTCTCTAGACACTTTTTCACCACCTCACACCGGAGCGCTCGAAGCATTAGAGCTCTCCACTTTCGGCTAGATCCAACAAGCAGGACGTAGGTCTTTACCCTTCCAAGGGGGCCGAACCTGGGTAAACCCTGTGTTCCTTGTCTGATCGCCGTCGAGTTCGCCAGATCCCACTAGCACTCCATGTCTCGAAAGCCCACAAACATGGGCATTGCCAGGGTTGAACCTCGTTAGCGGCGGTGTGCTTCGGCCAGGCATCAGTGGAGATGGTTTGCTCCGAGATTTATCGAAAGAATGTGTTAGGAGGGTGCGCTAGAGAAAGGGAAGTGATTGGGAGAAGGAAGAGGGCGTGGGGGTGACTGACCGGGCCAGAATCAACGAAGATTGGTGGCGGAGTCTACAGGTCTCTGACAAGAAATTTGTCGGCTTGGAGAGGATTTCACGAGAGGAAAAGAAAGGAGAGGAAGGAGGGGGTCGAGGGGGGTTTTATAGGGGAGGAAGACATGGTGAGGGGGGTAGGGTTCAGGCTAGAGAGGCGCATCGGGCGGCCAGGGGCAACGCCGTGAGAGGGGAGGGCTCTGTCCCGAGCTTGATGACGATCTGACAGGTGGGGTTCACCTGTCAGCGTCGGGGCGAGGCCGAAGCATACCCTTTCGGGAAAACGCGAAACTGGGGCGCGGGCTTCTTCAGGGGCTGGGCCGAAAGGCTCCCCGCAGCCTTCTTTTATTTTTTTTTGTTCTTTTCTTTTTCTATTTTCTTATTTGTTTCATAACTTTTGCAAAATAGAACCAAATCAATTCAAACCAATGCAGAGAAATTTATAAAATTCAAAATAGTCTCTTAAAATAGTAATAAACAAGTTTTCAAAATAAAATAAGATTTTTTTATAAAACTTTATGGGTTTGGCCAAAGGGCTTTACTTGCATAAAGAAAATAGAAATATGGTTTGAGAAATAATCCTTTGAAATCAGGGAAAATACTTTTATTAAAATAATATTTGAAATTCATTTTAAAACACATTTTCAGTAATGCAAGCTTTAACATAAACCATTTTGGAAACATTACTTTGCAATAGGCTTGCATAGGTTTGAATGGAAGAAAAATAATAATATTTTGATACTTTGTTTTCTCAAAGGAGTCCTTCAAGAATACTAGGAAGTTTGATATAGTTTTTCTAGTAAAGCTTTTTAAATATAATCAAAAAGTTTTAAATCCCTATGAAAATTCAATCAATACATACAAAACAAAAACAAAAATTTCACTTCAAAATTTGATAAAATCTTGGGATGTTACAGATTTGTATGGCTCATCAACGTGATTACGAAGGGAGTCGGGAAGGGACTCACATAGAAACTTTGTGGTGGTTGTCGTGGTGTGCGTGTGAAGAGACAACAAATTTTATGTGCCGGACCATAGGGTTTGGCGATGGTGATTGGTGTTGATGTCGCCGCCTCTGTGTGAGGATGGAGGAATGACATGAGAGATTACAAAACACCTTTTGGCTATGAGCATCATCGAGCAAATGAGTTAGGATTCATGAAATCGGAAGGACATACGTGTTTGGATGTGTTATCGAGTGATTGTGTGCATTACACGTGGATGCTTACTAGTTCGTCTCATTATGCGCGTCCTCAAACGTTCCATTTGTCGGTTCCGTTGGTAGTATGGATGTGATGCATGCTGGATAGGATAGACCTTTTTCTTTAAATAAGAAGGGCAAAAGCTTTCCCATATTTGAGTAATTAAGATAGGAGTATATAAGAAAAATAAAATGTCATAATACAACAACGGTCCTAATCTCTAAGTATTAAATAGCTCATTCGATTGGAGCACACTAGCAGCCATAAGTTAGACTTAGACGCATGCTTTATTTCCCCTAGAATTACATACGGGGCGTGCTGGTTTGTGAAAACCCTTGTGTTACACTTATTCCAAATTTTCCAAAATGATAGGAGAGTGATGGAAGCCAAATCTTTGCGCCTAGTCATGATGGACCACCAGTCTTGGATTGTTTGTGTCGGCTATGCTTCTAGATCGATAGATTGAATACCTAGATAATTTTTAGTTAGTCCACAAAGCCTAATGTATAATGGCATCGGATGAAGATGTGGCTAACCATTTTTTGGTACTATTTTGCATAGGGGAGAAACTCCACTATCTTATTTTGAATAGCTAGCAACGTAAAGGACTTGACTTTTGGAGGGTCTAACTTTTCCAAACCGAAGCATGGTCGTGTAGCACGGGAAGCGAATAACAACAACTTTAATATAATTAAAGTTCCAGTTTTACTAATTTCCAGTCGACTAAGAATTAGCTTACTTCAAACCTTAAATTGTTGGATTGAGTCGTGATTATTCGTGTTACCTATGAGTTGTAACTGCAGAGAATGCGTTGGATCGTCGGATTGCTTCATGATTCATGCTAATTACGATTTGCAACATGACTGCAGTTGAAACATTGCTCTAGACCGTCATATTTCCTTCATGGTAGTCATAAGTTTCACCATCGATTGCAACTGAAACATCAACAGTGTCTCGGTCAGGATGGATGGTCTCTTTTTCCGACATAGTAGGAGAAAGGGGAATTGCCACCATGAACCACTAGGCATAGCGAGCGGACTCTTCGCTGAGTCGCAAGACCAGCGGGTGAAAGGGAGTTCGGGGAATCATAGAGAGGTAGGGGAGAAGGAGGATATGACAAGTAGGCTCACATTTTTCTGACATGGAGATGTCGGATTGAACATTTAAAACTTTTAGGATTAGAAGTTCAGGGTTCAACTTATCTTTTATTCACAAGTTCAAGATTCCTTTACACTCTTTTCTTTTACAAGTTCAAAGTTTGTTTTAGACTCTTTCCTGTGATATTTGTGATAGCGGTGTGCTACTTATCTTCTGTTAATTTCATTGAGCCTTGTATCATTTCAGTAAAAATTTATAATACATTTTCTTTTATTGCACAGATGCGAAGATCGGAACACCCGTCATAAAAAATGAGTAAATTTTACTTTTTACCTATAGTTAAGTATTTATGACACATATTTCCTTATTTGGAGAAAATTTTATTGAAACGTCTCAGTTAGAAGTAATTGCCATTTTGTTTGTTTTGGATTTTGTTTGTTTTGGTTAGATAGGATAAGTATGTTACGCTAATATGGCATAAAAAATAAGCAAAGATGGGAGCTCGTGATTGACAATCATGTATAGTTCTCATATCCAGTTTTTTAATTTATTATTATTATTTTGGTATTTTTAAAACCCGCATCACGCCTTACTCAAGAGATACATATAAAAACTAGAGGGTCAAATTCTTATAAGAAGGGTAATTAAGACAAATTTTCACTCAAGGAGATAATTTATGTTAGCAATATATTACTAGGGGTAAAAAGTAAAATTCACTTAAATTTTTTTTTTTTTGAAAACCTCAAAATTTAGCCCGAGCTAAATAGCTCCCATTTTTTTTCAAAATTTGAAAACAATTATTTGTAGTTTTGAAAAAACTGAAAAAAAGCTTGGTTATAGTCAATGATGTATTCTATGTATTCATAAAAACTTAACATAAAATACTTAATATTTTAGGATACATAAAAAATTTGACAAACCTTTGGGTATTTAGAAGGTTGGACGGTACAATACTTTAGATGTTCAAATTTGTCAATTATGCGCAGCCCAAAGTACGCATTATTTCACTTTGATTTTTTTCCACACCGTTATAATAAATCATTGTATATATCTAAAATTTACCCAATATTTTTAAAACTTCATATTGCTATTTTTTGATTTTTTAAAGGCGTCCATAATGGTAGGGAATTTCGGCATAAGCTACATTTAGCCGTGTCGCGTTTAGCACCCGTTACAAAGCCGACACCTGCTGCTACCTAACGACTTGGCCTTTTGTCTAACAACGACGAGATTAGAACCGGCTCATTCAAAATACGACGTTATTTTGCGCAAACATTATTCCGGTATGTGATAGATTACAATTAACAAGTACTAGTACAAACTATAAGGAGAAAGTCCAGGTAATTTACATGACAAAGTGTACAAAATACAGAATGGCGTAGCCTTAAGCCAATGCTTCTCCACTACCTGATGACATAGCACATTGAGGTGGGCAACCCCTCTTATTGTTTGTTACCGCGCACGGCGAAACCGCTAGTTGCCGCCGCTCACGAGAGCTTCCTTGTAAGACCCCTCCGGAGGCGGCGCGACGGGCGCAGCCCTCGGCTCATGGCGCGCCGCTGCTGGCCACGTCTCATCTCCATGCTTCCTCTTCCGGCCGTCCTCCAGGATGAGAGGCACCTTGCCCTTCCTCTCCCTGTTCAGCCGCTCTTGCGCGCCGCCACGCAGCTTCTCCAGCCCCCGGCCGTCCATCTGCTGCATCTCGAACACCTTGAGGCCTTGTTTACTTCTCAGGTTTTTTTGGGGTTGGAAGTGGAAATTCCCGGCCCACGAGCAAATCCCGAAAGTTTCCCAACAGCCCGTTTACTTCTCAGGTATTTTTAGGGAATTTCCTGGCCCATCCCCAAATTTCCCGGCCCGATAACCTCCATCCTCTGGTATTTTCACCCACGAGGCTACCCTCGTGTTTCTACTCGTGGAAGGGAGAGAGAGAAGTGACGGCGGCGGGGAAAGGAGATGGCGGCGGGGAAAGGAGACGACGGCCGAGCAAATCAAGACGGCACTGACGAGATACTCCTCCGGCGAGTGGTCCCCGGTGAGTTCTCGCACCTCCTTCCCTTTTCCCCTCTTCCCTAGGGTTTCTTGCTCGCCGCCGTCCGCGATGGAGCTCTAGGAGCTCGCGGCTCCAACGAGATGAGCTCTGCCGTCGCGACCTCCACCTACGCCCAGCGGTTGGTGCCTCATGTTCCTGTCCCGAGCGGCCGCTCATCTCGTCATCCCGAGCTCAGCCGTGCCAGCCGCTGTGTTGGATGTCGATGTTGGTCCCCGACGCTTTATCCTCGAGTTGGTAGTCGATGGAGGAAGCGCTGCAGGTTGAGAAGGCCTTGGAGCGGCATGCTCAACCTCTCTGTGGCAGTTTATTAGATTAAGAAAGTGTTGATTAGCTATTTAATTTACAGACATAATAAAATAGCGTATGACAGTCTGTGTGGATTAGCTGTTCAATGTACAAACCATATATGTCCATGACTATTATCGAAAAGTTCGTTCAATGCCATGGTTGGGCTCAAGTTGCCAGGCATCCGGACAGTGACTTAATCCTATGGTGTCTTAATCAGTTAATCTGGCTGACAAACCAGCTTCCTAGCTAACTAAAATAGCTAGGTTTTGTCTGAGTTGTTACCTGGGCTGTGGTTTTGAGCTCGGTCCAAATCAGTGAGTTATTGCGTGCGTTTCAATCCTGCACGGCGTCTGAATTTTTACTTTGGCCATGGCTACCGAGCAGTTCTGTAGATACAATTTATATTATCCTCTGCATAATTGAAAACCTTATCCATTAATCTCTGCCCCTGTGTTTTTAATTTAGCTTCTTCTTTTTTTGGTAGATACCTGCTCCTTGGCCTATTGTTGGCTTAGATCAACCACCTCCATCTTGGGATCCTGTGAGAACTCCTGTTTTTGGTATGAATCATATTTACTGCTATTGTTTTTGATGTGAAACCATGCAATCTAGCTTTTGTATTCTTATTGTCCGCCTTTATTTGCTATTGCTTTAATGTTGCAATGAATACACAAAGACTAAAGCTTATTAGGAAGAGGAGAGAGGAAGACGATGATGAGTTTATGTTCTTACTTTTACCAATATTGCACTATCACAAAAGGAGTAGAAGAGGGCAAGTAGAGAGAACGCAGCGGCATAGCTCTGTCCTATATGGCATGCAGCGTGTTCAAGGAATCCTTGACGGACATGTTAAGAATTGCCGGGTAGCCTATAGGATGGAGCCACACATTTTCAGATCCTTGGCATCCTATCTTAGAAGAGAAAAATTATTGAAGGACAAGAGGATTAAGGTTGAAGAGAAACTCGCTTTTTTCCTCTACATGTTGTCACGCAATGCCTCTTTTGAAGCCCTACAATTGGAGTTCCAACACAGCAACCGCACCTTCCACAAATGTATAAGAGAGTTCTTCAATATCATCCCTGTCCTAAGTAGGCGATTTCTGAAGCCTCCCATTATGGACCATCCACATCCAAGAATAGCTAATGATGACATATTCTTCCCCTATTTCGAGGTTCTTATTTTGAAACCCAAACTTCTTCCTTACCTTGATTCACATCCTTATTTATATCACCACTTCTTTGTTACTTTGCAGAATTGCATAGGGGCAATTGATGGAACGCACGTGCCTATTTCCATATCACCCCACCTCGCTACACCATTCCGAAATAGGAAGGGAACCCTCAGCCACAACGTAATGATAGCGTGTGACTTTGACCTTAACATCACATACATTTCTTGTGGTTGGGAGGGTTCGGCCACAGATGCTCGAGTGCTTCGCTCTGCAAAGGCCACTGGTTTTACAGTACCTCCTGGCAAGTTTTACCTAGTTGACGGAGGATACGCAAACACAGAGTCATTCCTCGCCCCATACCTGTAACAACCCAAATTTTTGGGAAATAGAAATAAATGGATTTATTAAAATACCAAATTTTGGAGACAACAAAAACTTTCATTTTGAATACAAGATTAATTTATTGTCTTTTAAAACTTGTGAATTTGAGCATTTGCTCCCATGCTTCAAATAAAAAGAGTATGAGAAGGGCTTTAAAACAAATCCTTTGAGCCCAAAGTTTTAAATAAAGATTTTTGTTAAATTGAAAGAGTTTTCTAACTATTAAATTTTGTGTATGGTTACATGCTAAACCCATTTGGGTCAATGGCCAAACCAAAATTTAGTCAAGCAATCACAAACAAATAGAAAAGAATCAAGAAAATAAACCGCAACACAAAAACCTAAGTAAGAAAAGTGGAAGTAGTGATCTTAAAAAAATTACCTATTACACTACTTTGCCCTTATATATTAAGCAATATTTGAACTATACCATCATGCATCTCTCCACCACAACTAAGAACAAGTTACAAAGAATCAAATACAATAAAGTTTGAAACAAAAATCAACTTGGAACTCTATTTAATATTCTACCAAAGTTTGAATTCAAATAAGAGGTCATTCCCAACTCCATGTCATCTACAAGAAAACCAACACCTTTGGACCAAGATAAAACTTTTGCACTTCATATTGCATGTATGCATAGAGTTTTAATATAGGTCTTTTATGATTTCATGTGGCTTTTAATTTGTTGTGCAATGTTTAGTTAATTCAAACTTAACCAACAGAAGCATTAGAGAAGAACCACAAAGATCAAAAGAACCAGAAGCAAGAGAAATAAAGAAAAAGAGAAGAAAAGTTTGATCTAGAAAATGTTATTGACTACCCTACTTTGGACACTTAAATTAAGCAATCTGTAAATCAATTAAGTGTGTGGTCAGTTGGTTGAGCTTGACCAAACTACATACTTACTCAACCAAAGTTTTTCAAACAAAAACTCAAACCAGAACCCCACTCAAACATCTGCCAAAGTTTGAATCTGAAACAGAGACCATACTTCAAAATTGAAATAAGATTTTTGCAAAACATCATATTTCTTCATAACAAAAATATGTTTGGAATCCTTATCCAATATCTTGACCAACCCAATTTGAAAATTTCAAAAATTTGAATTTTTATTTCTTGCGGACATTTCGTCGAACACCTTGTGGGCAGAAATCCAGAAAATCCAACTCACTGTATATGACACTGTTTCCGTACTACCTAGCAGACCTAGCCGTACTCAAGGACATCCCCTCTCACCCCTGTGTCGATCCTCAGCCCCCTCTGCCCGACCCCAGGTCGTGAGACATGGAAGGCATGGAGGAAAACCGCCCCGGACCCCCTAGCGTGTCCCCTTCTGAACCGACCACCCCGCCACCCGCAAGCGCGCCAGCGAGTGCCTGCAACCCTCCACAGCCCTCCGCCGAAAGCACCGACCGCCGCGTCCCTTCTGTAGCCGACACCGGCCGCGCTCTGGCCGCAGATCCCCTCACCTCGTGCTCCCTCTCCCGTCTATAAAAAGCCGCCATTGTTGGCAGGAAAGATTCACACCACCTCCCTCTACCTCCTAGACATAATCTCCTCGCTAGTTGCTCGCAGGTTTGAGCCCGCCGGAGCCGGCCGAGCTCCGGAGCACCCTGCCGTTCCCAGCGTTCTAGCACCGCCCTCAAGCTGCCGCCTGGACAAGGTGGAAGAGGAGGAGCTCCTCCGCCGGTTTGCTGCTCGCCGTCGCCTCCCGTGCCTTCCTCGTCGAGCTCCGCCACCGCGCCCTTCCTCGCCGTCGGTGAGTTCCTCCCAGTATCCCGCGTCGAGAACGACCACGTACCGTTTCGATTAATCGGTCCTGACAGCTGGGCCCCCGCTGTCAGGCCGGTTTGCTATTTTTTTCTCCTTCCCACGCCGGACTACAGCCTAGTGGGCCGGCCCAGTTTAGTCCGTGTGTCCGGCCCGAGTAAAAAAAAAGGGGTTAATATATTTTTCGATTCTTGAAAAACTCATTCAGATGCTTTCGTATATTTAATTTTCCCGGAGATCTACCAATTCAAATTTAACAAATGAATATGTTCTGGAAACCTTAGAACATAAGCTATCCTTTAGAAGTGGTTTCAACACAATTAGATTTACATAGTGGTGGCAGTAAAAATAACAAAACAGGAGCTTTTTCAACTTAGAAAATCCAGATCAATTCAAATAAAATTCCTAAAAATATAAATCCAACTTTATAAATTCACAATTAGTGATACCCATCTGCCTATACCATTAGATATGATTTTTGAACCTTTTAAAGTAAATGCTATTTACCTATATGGTTAAATGGGCAATTGCCATATAGGATTTTCTTAAACTCAAATCTATAATCAAATTTTTTATGGAACTCTTATTGTTAAACCATATTTCCAAATACCTATCTATAGGTATTGATCTTAGTCCATGTGAGCTTGTAGGAAGTATTTGGAAATTTAATACTACATAGTAGTAATTAGAAACTCAAACTTGCACACCTATCTCAAAATATGGAAATGATATGAAACCAATTCGAATCAACCACATTTCTAAATGTGATCTATAACCCTGGATCCAAGTCAACTAGGATTCCTAGATTGTACTTGTAGATTCAAACTTGATTACTAAATACTTGCAAACTAGAAATAGCTTCGATAAAAGAAAAAGACTCCAAATCCTATGAAGCCTCTTTGGTTGAACCATAATCTTGATTATCTACTTGTAGTCCACGACCTTGGTCAAAAAGGACTTGCAGGAGATATTTTCATAATCCAAAATAAATAAACCCTACTTAGATACAACAACTCAATAATCTCATTCATCGGAACTCAATTATCTTCGAAGCCACTCTCCATAGACTTCCTAGATAGTTTCCCTTACCCCAACGATCCTTATTTGAGTGAATATGTGTTGTTTGGGAATTGTGTGGTGATTGTATGCTTATTTGATTTTCGATGATTAGACGACAACGAGAGTAAGGAGAATGGATCCTGAAGTCCACCAAGAAATGGAGATGGAGATCAACCAACCCAAGATGAAGATGAAGACTATTTTGACTTTGCCAAGCCAGGCAAGCCATCTTTTGATTCATACTCCCAATGCATAGTTTTAATATTGCATTCTACTTGATTTCAGTAAATTGCATGATTGAATTGCTAGAGTAGAATGATAGAAGTGTAGTGATGTCTTGTTTAGCAAGAGCATCAAGCTGAGTTTATCCAACTCTACTTAGTGGTATCATCCCTCAATGTAGTTGCTTAGTCGCTAATAAAATTGATGCTATCTCTAGAGGAACCCCATTTGAACCTGGTGGTTTTGAACTTGAAAACTTGATTTGGGAAACCACTACTACATGATGGTTTTATGAAGGAAAATAATCGTGACTAAGAACTATGAAATGTATTTGTTAAATGATACTAAGTGATGTACTATGTGAGCCAACCATACCGTACGACCACATTACCCCTATATGGGAAGGGGCTTAGTCCGTAGCTTGTTTACCGTAGTATGGGAGGCCTTCTATCAAACCTTTATGGAAGGACACCGTGAGCGGTTACTTTTGAACCGAGTGGATTCCACTAATCCGGCATCCTAGAGCGGCCAGAACTAGAGGCGCCGGAGCGGGGATTCCGTACCCCGGGCTCTAGGGAAGGATCCTATACTAGGGTGAGCAAGTGAAAGAGTTTGTTTGATTATCTGAAACCCGCATACTTGTGTGTGATGATCCGTGGATTTCTCCCGGCAGATGTATCAAATCTTGTGGGTAAAGTGTACCCCTCTGCAGAGGTTTTCAAACTATTCGAATAGCCGCATCCGCGGTTATGGACAGTTGGCAAGCTGTACTTGACTTTTGTCAAGAATGATAATAACTCATGGTGAACTTGGTGAATGACTTGACTTGACATTGACATTGACACCCTTGAAGTTCCTCTTTAGATTTAACTTAGAGAATTAAATCTTCTTGTCTACGAATGAAAATTCTTGGGAAACAAACTAGCTTTTTGGCAAATAAACTTAGTGCTTAGTCCACCATATCAACCATGCATATCTCTCTCATCACTTTGTTTATAAGATGGTTTGCAAGTGCATCCAATGTACTCATGGCTGTGTCCCTGGCTATTAACTTGGCCAGACTTGAAGGAGCAAGATCAAGAAGGAAGGACTCATTGACGACTTTGCGAATTAGGCTCATTTCCTACTGTCTGCTTTGCCTGTGCAGTTGAAGCTTGACAATATGGACCCAAAGTGTTATTCCGCTGCATGTTGATGTAATGTCAGGTTTGGTCTATGCGACCACCTATGTAATCCCCTTTATTTACTATTAATGGCTATGACTGTGATATCAACTACGTTATGTAAATCACAACAATGATTCTGGGATTGTGATGGATTACATAACGGGCACTTCGAATTTGTTATAAATTCGGGGGTGTCACAATACTGTGGTGTGCGGTATCACTTGAAGGAATGGGGCCATGGTCACCATCGCCCACAGAACCCCCAAGAGTTATTTAATCACCGTCATGCTCTGATGAGAAATAGTGTGGAAAGAGACATAGGAATACTTAAGAAGAGGTTTCCTATCCTACATGTTGCCACTTTCCACCAACTCAACAACCAAGTGAAGATCCCTGCGGCTACTGCGATCTTACACAACATAATCAGAAAGCAACATGGTGATGAAGAGTGGCTTGACCATGAAGATGAAGACCTTATTCCTGTTGCTACCCATGTTGATATGCCCAATGGGGATGATAACCACCAAGGAAACAACCATGCAGGCAATACCTTGAGAGATCAAATAGCAATGCAGATGTGGAATGATTTCCCACATGAGTAGCTCTTTTATCATGTAGTAGTAATTTGTTGATGTAATAATGGAATGAGTTCTTATGTTTGCCACTATGTTTGTAATGGAATCAGTGTACTATGGTTCCTGACTCATGTTTGCCACTTGTTCCTGTCCACTACTAATACTTATTCATGTCTTATGTTTGCCTTTTTTGTCTAACAAATACTATTCTTATGCCACTTGTTCCTGTCCACTACTAATACTTATTCCTGTCTTATGTTTGCCTTTTTTTGTCTAACAAATACTATTCTTATGAAACAGATATGAAGCCGAGTTTGCATCCAGTGGGGACGCCCAAGTTTAACATGAAAAGGGCTTCCATTGGTGTGAAAAAAAACCCACCAACCAATTAACATGATAAGGGTCACGCCGGTGATCCTATGAGTTTTGTCCCGATCTTTCACAGCGAGTCAACCCGGATAAATAATCTTCCAATAACGTGAAGAACGTCACCTGAAGAAGAGGAATGAATCCAGCAAGCAACGTGATGAAGATCACCACGCCTCAAACCTGAGCCTGATAATTCTTGATGAACGCAAGAACCCTCACAACAATCTTTGTTTGATAACACGGCAGTGCCGTTTCCCCGGAGGGATGATACACAGTGGAGCACACGATGGTTTTAGACTAAACAACTGAACTCCCTAAACCCTAGACTGCTGGCCTCCTTATATAGATGGCCAGAAAACTGTTGGGCTTGGACAGGCCCAAACCCAAAACACAAATAAACCTAAGTGGCCCATAACATGACCTAGCACACAGAATAACATAAGCAGATATGTAAATTGCTGACACAACCTTAGACTAAATTATTTCATATCGTAGGTTGTCCTGGCATGCCAATCAGCAACGAGCTTCCCTCATCTTGGTGGAGTCCTGAAATTGGGCTTCACCTCCTCCTTCATGCCCATATCATTGCATGCTCTCCGTTGTTAGTAGCTATCTTGGCCGAGTAGTTGCTAGTGACTCCAAGAGGGGGTATTTATGCTCGATAGTGGGTTCATGCCTCTATTTAATCTGGGGGAGTGACAAAAACCTCTAAGGTTGTAGATGTGTTGTTGCTACTAGGGAGAAAACAACATTCATATGCTCAAGGGCATATGCTTTGTTTACATTATACACTTTGCTTAATGCAACATGTTTAGATCTCATGATCTGCCCTACATGATTGAGATCACCGTTATGTAATTCTACATGTTTGGTTTGTTGGGATCCGATGAATATTGGTGTTATGATTGAGTTGCTATACTGAAATATATCTTATGTTATCTCTATGTTGTTTATGATCTTGCATGCTCTCCGTTGTTAGTAGCTATCTTGGCTGAGTAGTTGCTAGTGACTCCAAGAGGGGGTATTTATGCTCGATAGTGGGTTCATGCCTCTATTTAATATGGGGGAGTGACAGAAACCTCTAAGGTTGTAGATGTGTTGTTGCTACTAGGGAGAAAACAACATTCATATGCTCAAGGGCATATGCTTTGTTTACATTACACACTTTGCTTAATGTAATTATCTGTTGTTCGCAACTTAATACTTGTGGAGTTCTCGGATTGATTCGCCACAAGTGGATTATTAGTCAGAGATGCAGTTGGATGGCGGTCTATGTATTTTGTTGTAATGCCCAGAGTAAATCGCATAGTGATCTTCTTGACATATCACGTTTATCTTTATTCTATCAATTGCCCAACTGTAATTTGTTTACCCAGCATGTGTTATTTATCTTATGGAGAGACACCACTAGTGAACTGTGGACCCCGGTCCTATTTCCATCATATTGCTATCACCTGTTTACTTTACTCGCATACTTCTACTGCTTTCCACTCGATACGCTCATAACCTTTGTTTCAAGCAAACCGGTGAGATTGACAACCTCATCGCAAGTTGGGAGCAAAGTACTTGGTTGTGTTGTGTGCAGATTCGGTGTTGCAGCTAGCAAGCAAAGCTTGGACGAGGCGCCATATATAAATTGTCCGAAGCTGTCGCAAACTAGCAAGCATCACCTACAGTCGTATTGCCCGCTCTTCTCCTGATCGATAAAACCTTGGTTTCTTAACTGAGGGAAAACTAGCTGCTATACTCATCACACCTTCCTCTTGGGGTTCCCAACGGGCTGGTCATTCACCACGCATCAAGCTAATTTTCTGGCGCCGTTGCCGGGGAACGAAGAAGAAGAAGCTCCCACATCAACTATAAGCTCCCACGTCAACTATGCGGCAGCAACAAATTTTCTGGCGCCGTTGCCGGGGAAGAGTGGAATACCTCTGCAAGGGGAGTTTTTCGCACGCACATCCTTTACTTTGTTATTGTTTTGCTTTACTTTATTTATTTTACCTGCATCGTTTTATATCAAAAACCCAAAAAAATTAGAATCCTTGGTAGTTGTTTTTACTTATCTACTTCTAGTTTTGCTGAAATGGCCAATCCTGAAAACACCAAGCTGTGTGACTTTACTAGCATGAACAATAGTGATTTTATCTGCACTCCTATTGCACCACTTGCCCCGGCTGCAAACTTTTATGAGATTAAGCCTGCTTTGTTAAACCTTGTTATGAAAGAGCAATTTTCTGGTGCTAGTACTGAAGATGCTGTAGCTCATCTCAACAATTTTGTTGAGCTATGTGAGATGCAAAAGTATAAGGATGTAGAAAGTGATATTATTAATCTCAAGTTGTTTCCTTTTTCTTTGAGAGGAAAAGCTAAAGATTGGTTGCTGTCTTTCACTAAGAATAGTATTGATTCATGGGCTAAGTGTAAGGATGCTTTTATTGGTAGATACTATCCTCCTGCTAAGATTATATCTCTGCGTAGCAATATTATGAAGTTTAGCCAGTTTGATAATGAATATGTTGCTCAAGCGTGGGAAAGAATGAAATCTATGATAAAGAATTGCCCCACTCATGGACTTACTACTTGGATGATTGTCCAAACTTTTTATGCAGGACTGAATTTTTCTTCGAGGAACCTACTTGATTTAGCTGCTGGAGGCACTTTTATGTCCCTTACCTTGGGCGCCGCAACAAAGCTACTTGACAACATGATGGTGAATTATTCCGAATGGCACACCGAGAGAGCTCCACAAGGTAAGAAGGTAAATTCTGTTGAGGAAACCTCTTCCTTGAGTGATAAGATTGATACCATTATGGCTATGCTTGCTAATGATAGGACTCATGTTGATCCTAATAATGTTCCTTTAGCCTCTTTGGTTGCTCAAGAAGAGCATGTTGATGTGAATTTCATTAGAAACAATAATTTTAACAATAATGCTTATAGGAACAATTTTGCTAGTAACAATTATAGGCTGTATCCTTCTACCAATGGTAATGGTTATGGTAATTCTGATGGTAATTCCTTCAACAACACTAGGGCCGCGCCCTCTGAACTTGAAGTCATGCTCAAATACTTGATGGTAAAACAAACTGCTTTTAACAAGTCTGTTGAGGAAAAGTTAGGCAAAATTGATATTCTTACTTCTAAAGTTGATAGCCTTGCTCATGATGTTAAACTTCTGAAATTAAAAGTGTTTCCTAATGATGTGAAAGAGAACAATGTTTTTGCTACTGCTAATGCTATTCAAGTTGGAATTGATGAAAATATTAGATTGTTAGCAGAATTGCATGCTAGATGGGAAAGAGAGGATGAGATTGCTAGGAATTTGAAAGTTTGTACTATTACTACCTCTAATGATGTTGTTCCTAACGCTAGCAATCCTCTTACTTTGATTGGTGTAGAGAAAACTCCCACTCCTTTTGTTAAAAAGCCTAAAACTGCCAAAACTTTTTCTCAAAAGAGTGCTGAAATTTTTCGGAGTGTGGGAGATGATAGCTCTATTTCTTTTAATGATTTTGATGTTGATGGCTGCAATATATCTGAAGTTATTTTGTTCTTGCAAAAGCTTGCTTTGACTCCCAATGCTAGTTCCTTAAATATTGCTTTTACTAAGCATATTACCAATTCTCTCATGAAAATTAGGGATGAAAAGTTGTAGCAAAAAGCTTTTGTTCCCAAGAAGTTAGAAGATGGTTGGGAACCCATCATTGATATGCATGTTAATGGTTTTGATTGCCATGCTTTATGTGATCTAGGTGCTAGTATTTCTATCATGCCTAGAAAGATTTATGACATGCTTGACTTACCATCGCTAGAAAAGTGTTATTATGATGTTCCTATTGCTGATGTTGCTAAGAAGAAACCTTTGGGAAGGATTAATGATGTTCTTATTATGGTTAACAATAACCTTGTTCCCGTTGATTTTCTCGTTATGGACGTTGAATGCCATGCTTCATGTCCTATTATTTTGGGAAGACCCTTTCTTCAAACTGTAGGTGCCATAATTGATATGAGGGAAGGCACCATCAAATATCAATTTCCACTCAAGAAAGGTATGGAACACTTCCCTAGGAAAAGGAAGAAATTACTTTTTGACTCTATTCTTAGAGCAAATTATGATCTTGATGCTTCATCACTTGATGTTACTTGATTCGCAATTTTCTGCGCCTAGCTCAAAGGCGTTAAAGAAAAGCACTCTTGGGAGATAACCCAATGTTTTATTTTCAGTACTTTTTCTTTTATTTGAGTCTTGGAAGTCATTACTACTGTAATGACCGCTCCTTATCCTTTTTATTTCATTGTTGTGCCAAGAGAAGCCTCTAATTCGAGTGAGGTAAAGATTTGGGATGTTGCTGTCCTGAAACTATTTTCGGTGCTACACCGTAAAAATTCGTATAAATTCTCTGTATATCTTTTGGACCTGCGATTTCTTGTGCATATGCCCCAGGTTATATCCAAACTTTAATTAGTTGAACACTTTTTTATTTGAGCAACAGAAAATCCCTCAAAAATTCGATCTTTGTCAGCTGTTTTGTTTTGACAGATTTCTGCCAATATTTGTGTTTGTCGCTTTATCGCTTTCTTTTTGAGTTCTTTTGATCACGAAACTTTTGGGGAAGTTGCTACAGTAGTATATACTTTATATGTGGTGGTTTTGGGTTGAAACCTGAAGCAAAAAGAGGTTGATTATATGTTATGCTACACTAATGTTGCTAATAGATTTGTGTTTAGATTTGTATGAAGGAAGTTTTCAAGTGTAGGGATTGGAGAATGATGAGATGAGTTGAAGAATGGACAAAAGCTCAAGCTTGGGGATGCCCATGCATCACCCCAAGAAATATCCAAGAAGTACAAGCGTCAAAGCTTGGGGATGCCCCCGAGGCACCCCTTCTTCATCGGCAAAAATCACGTCACCTTTCAAACACTATATTTTTATTGCTTCATGCACTATGTGTTTTTCTTGGAGCATCAGGTATTTTAGTTTTCTTAGTTAGTTTAGTTTGTTTGCTGCAATAAATGGTTGGACCCCAACAAATTTCTTTTGGAGAAGTTGCCTTGCTTTTCATTTGCCAAGAATGCTCTAGTTTTCATTCTTATCAAAAACCGAGTGTTCTTCTGTTTCTGCTACTACTTTTGGTTTTCGTTTTCGCCTTGATTTGCATTCAGATCTTCATATATTTGTTTATCAAAGTGTATTTTTTCCTCTGATCTTTATTGGTTTTCATCAAAAGAGGTGTCTTTAAAAATTTCAAATGGTGTTGGAAAAGAGAAAAAGCTTTATGCAAAAAAGTGGTACAAAAAGGAGCTTGTTTAGACTGCGGCCTAGGCTTTTGCATGTCATGCTTGATGTCTTTTTGATAGTATGCTTAGTGATTTTTGCTGTAGCATGACTTGTCTCAAATAACTGAGATTGCTAAATGAGCCTTCGAAAAATCATGCGTTGTTTTAATTGTATGGAAGCATTATTTTGGTTTTCTCCTTGATGCTTTATTTGGGTTGACTTGGCGCATGCTCACACATGTTAGACTCTTACAAAGTCACCAATAGCCTCTATGATCATTTAGTTTTTGACTTTTGATGCCATCTTATGCTTCTTTTAATGTCGCTTTGTCGCTTTGCATGATTATGGCCATTATTGCTCTCTTAGTTGGTCGCTCCCAGTCTTTTGCTAGCCCTCACGTTGTACTGAGTATGAGCTCTACTCGTGCATCCAACTCCTAAAAACCAAGTTTGCCAAAGTGTCCACCATACATACCTACTAGCAATTTGCTATTCCAAGTAAATTTGACTTGCTTTTATCTTCTCTTCAAATTAAACTCTTACCAGTGTTATGCGAAAATTGGTCAGTAAAGCTCTCACGAACCGGAAGGCACACTTTACTTTTTCCTGTTCTTAAAAATTTGACATTGTGGTCTCTTAGGCTGAGTTGTTATGCTTGCAAGTTGTAAGTTGGAGACTAGCCCAGCCATGCAGTCATGGGCAAGCTTTCAACATTGCACTTCTCTTTTGAGTTGATATCGTGATCTTTTGTTTATGGATGCCCGCGGTGTGAAATGAATTGGAAATCTTGTGGGGATCATGGAGTTTGTATATGTGTTAGGAAAACGCCTGGGCCACCAATCTAAGCCATGCATAATTCATGGTGGAAATTTGCAGCATACCCATGGTGGACATTCGACGACGTATCTCACAATAAAAAGCTAAACAAATGGCAAATAAAAGAGATGTCGAGGTGTTCATTGTCTGCTTGTCCTGTCATTTTGATGTGGGCTTGTTCCATGTCATCGGGCACGGAGGTACCCCGTTGGCGGTTCTCGATGATACGCATATACTTACAATGACAAGAGCCTTGCTTGGGACTCTAAGTAAAGTAGCATGAGGTTTGGGTACTCTTATTCACGGGGCATGAGGTTTTCAACTTATGATTTGTCAAGCATATGCATCATAATTGTTCTTGCATTAACTTTAACCATTCAAGATGCTTATGATGGGGGCAATGAGAGCTCAAAGCTGGTAAGTAACATAATTTTTGAAGGTTATAAAACTTGCAATCACTGCTTCCCTCAGCGAAGGGCCTTTCTTTTACTTTTATGTTGAGTCACCACCTTCTATCTTTATGCACCATTAAGAGAGCATAGTTGTCATTCTTAGTATAATGTGCATTGTCCCAAAGTTTTCATTGATTGATTCATAATTGTTGGTTTCACTTGTTCTTAAATTACTTGTATCTAGTCGCCCTCTTAAACTTGAAGGTGTCCTATGCATTTATGTTTTGCTCTCTATGAAGGACAAGCTGAAAATCATTTGTATGTTTTTCCTTATGATTTGAACACACGTTTGACTTTCATTGTTTCATTTTCATGATCTTTTGTTTGTGTTCATTTTCATGTTTACACAATGGTTGCTAAGTTTCTATTGTCAAGATTATATCTTCATGCCCATGTTTTAAGTTCTTATGATCCTAGCTCACAAATGCTTACATATATGATCAAGATTGTGTAGGTGCATGTCACCTCAAAAATTATTCTTTTGTTATCACTTACCTACTCGAGGACGAGCAGGAGTTAAGCTTGGGGATGCTTGATACGTCTCCAACGTATCTATAATTTTTGATGCTCCATGCTTGTTTATACACCATTTGCCTACTGTTTTGTTACACTTCGTGGCACTTTTATGCATTTTCCAGAACTAACCTATTAACAAGTCACCACAATGCCAGTTCCCTGTTTTCTGCTGTTTTTGTGTTTCAGAAATGATACATAGGAAATATTCTCAGAATTGGACGAAACAAGTTCCTGAAGTCTTATTTTTCCCGGAAGCTTCCAGAGATCCGAAGAGGAGACCGAGTGGGACCACGAGGGGGCCACACACTAGGGCGGCGTGGCCTAGGCCCTAGCCGCGCCCCCTACGTGTGAGACCGCCTCGTCCACTTCTGACGATGCCCCTTCGCCTATAAAGACCCCCTGATGGAAAAAAAAACCTATGTACCCGATCAATTTTCCAGAACACATCGCGATCCACCGCCGCCGTCGACCCGAAGATTGGGAGGGTCTAGAAGCTCTTCCCGGCACCCTGCAGGAGAGGGGAATCGCCACCGGAGGTCTTCTTCATCGCCATGCTTGCCTCCGGAGCGATGAGTGAGTAGTCTACCTTGGACTATGGGTCCATAGCAGTAGCTAGATGGTTGTCTCCTCCACCATGTGCTTCATGTTTAGATCTCATGAGCTGCCCTACATGATTGAGATCACCGTTATGTAATTCTGCATGTTTGGTTTGTTGGGATCCGATGAATATTGGTGTTATGATTGAGTTGCTATACTGAAATATATCTTATGTTATCTCTATGTTGTTTATGATCTTGCATGCTCTCCGTTGTTAGTAGCTATCTTGGCCGAGTAGTTGCTAGTGACTCCAAGAGGGGGTATTTATGCTCGATAGTGGGTTCATGCCTCTATTTAATCTGGGGGAGCGACAGAAACCTCTAAGGTTGTAGATGTGTTGTTGCTACTAGGGAGAAAGCAACATTCATATGCTCAAGGGCATATGCTTTGTTTACATTACACACTTTGCTTAATGCAATTATCTGTTGTTTGCAACTTAATACTTGTGGAGTTCTCGGATTGATTCGCCACAAGTGGATTATTAGTCATAGATGCAGTTGGATGGCGGTCTATGTATTTTGTTGTAATACCGAGAGTAAATCACATAGTGATCTTCTTGACATATCATGTTTATCTTTATTCTATCAATTGCCCAACTGTAATTTGTTTACCCAGCATGTGTTATTTATCTTATGGAGAGACACCACTAGTGAACTGTGGACCCCGGTCCTATTTCCATCATATTGCTATCACCTGTTTACTTTACTCGCACTGTTTACTTTACTCGCATACTTCTACTGCTTTCCACTCGATACGCTCATAACCTTTGTTTCAAGCAAACCGGTGAGATTGACAACCTCATCGCAAGTTGGGAGCAAAGTACTTGGTTGTGTTGTGTGCGGGTTCCGCGTTGCAGCTAGCAAGCAAAGCTTGGACGAGGCGCCATATATAAATTGTCCGAAGCTGTCGCAAACTAGCAAGCATCACCTACAGTCATATTGCCCGCTCTTCTCCTGATCGATAAAACCTTGGTTTCTTAACTGAGGGAAAACTAGCTGCTATACTCATCACACCTTCCTCTTGGGGTTCCCAATGGGCTGGTCATTCACCACGCATCATGGACGAACTCCAACTCTATTTGACTAACTAACTATTTCAATGAAGGTAATGTACAGGGATAGTCCAGAGTCCAGACCTGAATCTCGAAGAAGATGAGAGCGACCAAGGTGATCACAGCGCCAACGAGCTGCAAGGCAGGAGCCGCAACCTCGATGAGGGCGAACTGGGTATCGAGCCCGACCAGCCCAAGGTTAAAGTCGACTCCGGCGAGGTGCGCTAGGAGGTCGTGCGCTTTCACGCCCACCATGGCCAGCAGTCCGATTATCGCCACCACGCGGCCGATCTTCTGGGACACCGCCCACGGCCACAGCTGCGCCAAGAAACCGCCTACGAGGAGCACGGCGGCGAAGACGTACACCCCGGCATTGATGTACTCCCACCGCCGATTGCGCGATGCCTCGCCGCCATCGGAGCCCAGGCTGTACGCGCGGCACTCCCGCGCCATGGCCAGCTTCACCATGGCTGCTCCCTGTACCTACCTAGCTTCTTGCGATGGAGATAAGTTGAGGGGGACGGATCGAGGAGGGCACGGGGATCTGGACTGTGGAGCGGGAAGAGTGGAAATGACGCTATGTGTAAGCTGAGGCCGGCGGGCCATGTCGGATACGTGGCGATGTGCATGCTGTGCCATGTAAGGCGTCGGGAGTTAGGCTGTGAAGACTACAAGATGACATTGATGCACTCGACGAAGCAAGAGCTACAAAATATCAGCAAAGTCTGTGAAATTATCACAGTACTCGAGTTCGCCCCCGCGCTTTCGTAGTGGGAGATCTAGTTTTACGACTCAAGCAGGATGGCCACGGCAAGCTAGAATCACCATGGGTGGGACCCTACATAGTAACAGAAGTCATACCAGGAGGAGCGTATCGGCTACAAGATAAGAAGACAGGGAAAGACGAAAGCAACCCGTGGAACATAGAGTAGCTTCGGCGTTTTTACGCATAGAAGACGTCACGAACAAAAATCTACATCGGCAAGCATGAAAAACTTCGAGTTATCACCCTCTAAACCGAGAACACGAGGCCATAGGTCGGGTTTCTTGGGTCGATTTTATGATATGTAAACGTATATCAACATTTTCCGCTCAGGGGTTCCGACTCTCGAGTCGTTATAGAAATTATATTATTGAGATCATGGTATCATGTCTTCTCATGAGTAATTATGGAGTTATCCATGAAAATAAAATGAATAGACAAGTATACAAAGAAAGCGCGACTAGCAGACAAACAAATTCACATCGATGCTAAAGTAAAATACCTCGGAACATTGATAGTTCCCTTGGTCTCATAATAAGGACGATAACATAAGCAGAGTTCATCACATATAATTATTACAGAAGTCAACCAAAGAGCACAAACAAAAGGATTACATCAAGAGGAAGACAACATTTACTGAAAATGTACTTCTGCTTCATACATCTTCTGGCATTGCGTGCAATTGAAGATCTTCACGTCAAACTTTGACGTGCCATAGTGGTAATTGAAAAGCATGAAGAAGACTTGATGTAGGTCATGATCCTCTGCAAACTGAGGCTAGCCACCCCTAAAATACATCTCACCGCGGCCATCATAGTACACCTCCACCTCGTACGGAGTACCCCACTAGATTCTTCGCGAAGGATGGCTTCACGGAGCTCGCGCCCGTCCATGAATTGAGTGAACTTGAGCAGAACACGCTGCTGCTCACGGCATTGAGCACCAATGATAACAAATAAGGAGAATAGATTGACAGGAGGAGGAGGAGATGCATTGCGAGGAGCAGCGTTTGCATCCACAACTTGGCAAGCAACAGAAGAAGAAGGCTTGGGTTTGTTCTTACTCCCCAATGGGCGGCCGCGGCGTCGCTTCATGGGCACGACAAACGACGACTCCACCATGGAAATGTCCTTGGGCATGTTCTTACTGCCGCGTGGATGGCCGCGCCCACGCTTCTCTATCACGGCACCGGTGTCTAGATCGATAACACGTGCATCCGCCATCAGAAGATTTGCTTGGCAAGCAGGAAACCCTGGACGAGATTTGGAGGGTGAAGACAATACGGATCTGCAGTACAGGAATTAGGGTTTTTCCCCGGTGAAACAAGGGGCCCTTATTTATAAGTTACCTTTAGTGGGCCTTTGCAAACTAAAGGTCCAACAAGATCATGGGCTTAAAATATTCCGTCAAAAGTAATGGAGATAAAGTAAGGGAGAAGGATTCAATAAATTACAAAAAATAAAAAGCTGTTCGGAAGAGATATTTGAGTCTATAACAGGCTGCAAGCACCCCCTTATAGCCTCTGAGGCTACTACCATCGGGAGCGCTAGTCGCACACCCGACAAAATTAACACAAGAATAATGGATTTGAGTAGATGAGGTGATAGTATGCTTGAGCCTATACTCGAAAAACTTTTGACTCACTACAAGAAATGTGTTGACTACTGACGCTCAAAATTCGTCACAAGATCGTCATAATGGTTGGTCTATGACGATTTTATGACAAAAAAATGATCGTCAAAAACGGGGCGTCGTTGATGATCGAACATGACGAATTTACTGAGATCGTCATAACCGTCTATGACGATATTGGACCGTCATAATGGTTATGACGATATAATATCGTCATGGGCAAATTGGGGAGGCCACATCAGCAATCCGACATGGCATACACGTGGCGGAAGGCCACATCAGCAATCCAACGTGGTATACACGTGGCACACACGTGGCAGACATATAAATCAAAATCAGCCCGGTCCATTTCAGTGATCTATATGGGCCAAGCCCAATAATTCTAACCTTTTTTCGCTGGGCCTTGGCCTTCTTTAGGTCAATATCTTTATTGGGCTATATAGTCTTTTACAACCTTTTACTATTTTGGGCCTAGGCCTTTTACAGTCAATTTTTATTAGGATGGTCCCACCTGTCAGTTCTTAATTTTCAAACTGCCAGTTTATAGTTTCTATTATCAGACAGGTCACATCGATCAAGGTCTAATTTTCCAACGATTTTACAACAATTAAATACGAGATAAGAAACAATGAATAGATAAAAAGAATCCAGCAAGCATTACAAAATTTCCCATACATACAAAATATACAAGGCTGAAACTGAATCTAGCTAAATATTCAAATCCACCACATGACTATATCCTACAGCATGCAAATCCACTGAAATGCATCCAAAGCATGTCATTCTAGCCACAGCAACCTGCATGTGGCTTCAAGATTCTTCAAATTTCTGTCCGCCAATGCCACAGCAACTTGCATGTGGCTTCAAGCTTCTTCAAATTTCTCCAAGCTGTGATAAGAGACAAAATTTATTTTAGTTTACCAAATAAAACTGTTTGAAATAAGAAAACATGAGAATAGTTCCCTACAAGTGCAACAATGTGATGCTTCTTAGCAGTTGAATAACACCAAGACACAGCAACAGTTATGCAACTAGACTATTACTTCAGGTATCAGCAAGTGCAACAGTTATACATAAGCAAGTAGCAGTACAGGAACCAGCAGAGGTGGACAAAATAGTTCATGCAATATATAATATAAAGACACTTATTCTGTATCACGGAGTAATGCCTGCTGGTGTACCTAATTTTTGTGGTTAGTTTCATGTGCTAAACTGTCTGCTATTTTTTGTCAAAGGAAAAACTGTGATTTTATAAAGCATCTCATGCGTTGATTCCAAGCACAAGTGCACAGCTAAAGAAGTTCAGTTAAACGAAACTGTAGATAGTCTCAGGATATTAGCACCATTAGCATAAATCTGAAATGAATTTTTTTACCATTAGCAGAAAGTGAAAATATCTTTGAATTTTTTCACTGGGGTAAAGATATTTTCAGATTCTGCTAATGGTAAAAAAATTAATGATACGGAGAAAGTGGATATTTTCAGGACATGAAGGTGAAGCCAGATCCTCCTCGCAGACCTTACCTTCATGGTCCCTGTAAGCTTCATAACCTTTCTCAGTTGCTCTCTCTCCCTCTGCAGACCTTACCGGACATGAAGGTGAAGCCAGATCCTCCTCGCCGCTGCCTCCTGTGTAGGTAGTCTCGACCTTTGGCGATGGATTAGGCATCGCTAGCGTACACATCGGCAGCGCTGGCGCGGCCCTCGGCAACATCTACCGCCACCTGCCCTACTACGCCGAGCCCATCGTCCAGCGCATCATTCTCCGTATCATCTTCATGGTCCCTGTAAGCTTCATAACCTTGCTCTTTGCAGCTCCCCCTGTCATCTTCATGTCCCAGAAACTTGAGAAGCTAATCTGCTTATTTTGTGTTATCTTTAATACCCCAGTGACTTTAATTATATCTATTGTGTTACTCTGTTATTCTATTAATTCTATGTTTAATACCCTAGTAACTAGTTCGAGTCTGACAGGATATTACCCCAGCTAATCTGAATGATGCGCTGGACGATGGGCTAATATCCTGAAAATATCTGTAGATAGTCTCAAGATATTTTTTTACCCTAGCGTAGATAGTCTCAGGATATTACCCCAGCTAATCTGAATGATGCGCTGGACGAT
This sequence comes from Dactylis glomerata, assembly GCA_007115705.1. Lineage (NCBI taxonomy): Eukaryota > Viridiplantae > Streptophyta > Magnoliopsida > Poales > Poaceae > Dactylis > Dactylis glomerata. The sequence continues at coordinate 4,971,721 of QXEO01000406.1, read as the reverse complement.
GGGCTCGGCGTAGTAGGGCAGGTGGCGGTAGATGTTGCCGAGGGCCGCGCCAGCGCTGCCGATGTGTACGCTAGCGATGCCTAATCCATCGCCAAAGGTCGAGACTACCTACACAGGAGGCAGCGGCGAGGAGGATCTGGCTTCACCTTCATGTCCGGTAAGGTCTGCAGAGGGAGAGAGAGCAACTGAGAAAGCAACAGTAATACCCGCATATACATGACTAAAATTGTATTCTGCTACAGTCATACTAGAAACAACAGTATGGTTGAGATACATCACAAGAGCTATTCGACTTACAAAAACCTAATTTCACTAGCTCATGAGCAAGTCCTGTGCCCAGACCATAGACGTTTCAAACTGTGAAATCTGATATAGATTTCACTTAGTTCCTTGATGTCCCTGAAAATTCCTGATATAACCGATACTCGTGATATTCATTTTAGGGACAAAAGCTGCACAATCACTCGCCATTTGCTAACGCCCTGAGAGGAAATATGGATTGCAGAGCATGGAGACAAGCTAATGCATGGTGTTTCTGTATTCTCATAATACAATTAATAAGGTCTGAACCGATGGCTACACGCAAAAAAAGACTGAAGCAAAGACGAAACTATGCGGAGGCTACCTGACAGAAACTTAAAAAAATCTTGATGCTTCCCTTCAATTGGATGATGTTCTCTAAAACGTATCTATTTTCTAAGCATATTACCGAACAATCCATCCCTTTACAATCTCCTATTCAATCATATCAATTATGCAAGAATACTTACAAAGGTGAGACTGCAGACTGCAGCATATTCACTCAGTCAGCAATACAGCTAGCACAACAGTGCATCACCAAATCAACCAGCATATCTCCTAAATACCGAGCCCCCCTGCTTCAGATTTACGAGCGAGCACTGCCTGCTCCCAAACCCCACAAATCTAGCCAGCCCCCGACACGATGCTGAATCTCACCTTGATGGCCTCGATGGCGTACTCGACCATGAACAGCCGCCCCTCCAGGGAGAAGGTGTTCACCCCGCGGTCGTACTCCGTCCTGCACACCCCGAGAAAACCACACAAAGATCAGTAACCCGCCGCCGCCGCCAACGAACACCGCAACAGATCGAATTGATGGAGAGAGGTAGGAAAAAATTGATACTCCAGGAGGATGAAATCGGTCACCTCGTGAGATCTCGTCGCCTCACTTCCGGGTTGCGGTGATGTTGCAGAAGAGGCTGAAGAGTGAAGATGCAAATTCCCACGGTGACGCCCATCGCCGCGAACAGCGGATACACCTGCGCCGAGGCACAAAGGGGATAAGCGAACAGCCAGATCCAGAGTCCTCGAGACCAAATCAGGCGGCCGGGACATACTGGATGAGGACGCGGGCATCGGCGGTGAGCCCCTCTAGGGCAACGGCCGCGTGGACGGTCCCGAGGACGAAGAGCCTGCGTGACCTTGATCCAGATGGCGGCGGCGGCACAGTCCACTGCCCGGCGGTAGAAGCATGTAGGGAGGAGGAGGAGCCACGCTAATCCTTGGCCGACGCTGGCCGGGTTAGGGGAGAAGCGGCGGGGTAGAGGGCCTGGAGGGAGAGGCTCGGGAAGAAGCGCTGGCGAGGCGGAGTGGAGATGGGCGAGATCGGATCGGAAGAGAGGAGAGAGGGTTAGGGTTTGCGCGTGGCGGCGGGGTAGAGTAGAGAGGGTTAGGGTTTGCGCGTGGACACGGGAAGACGGCGTGGGTGCAGAGGTCGAGCCTCGAGCGCGGATGGGGGTGGTCCAGCCTCGAGCCTGGTACGTTGGATCGGCACATGTCGACGGTTAAGATGGCCTCTACGCTTGGCGATCCATGGGAGGGGATTCCTGGACTCTGGTTGGCTGGTAGGGTTGACTGGTTTGTGTGTTTTTTTATTTTCTTAGCGCCAAAAATGGCCTTTTTTATGAAGCACCTAGCAAAAATGAGTTGCAAAAATGGACCTAGATAATTTATGAAAATATTATAACATATTTTATGCATATTTAACCAGTTGTTTGCATGGAAAAAAATTTATAGCCACTCCTCAAGAAATTGACAAATATCTGATTCAGTTGGAAGCGGTCCAAATTTGAACTACACGTACTTCATAATTTGCTCATAATTTTTTGAAATAATCATTCTTAGGTACACAAGTATCTTTTCATCAGAGATCCATAAAGATTTTTGTAAGATTCTATCCCAACCTAGGAGCAATCACGCCCACCATTTTGGCCGTATTTTGAAATCGGCATAAGAAATTCAAACAAAATCAAAAAAATACAAAATCTTTGCATTGTGTCATATTATGTAACCTAGTTGCCAGTAAAAATAATCGACTTGGAATATTGCAAACATTTTGAAAAAGTGTTCACAAAAAAGAGCTACCTTGTATGAAGTTTCATAGATTTCAAGCCATATGAGCTAGGTATGGCCATAACCAAGGCATAGTTTGTTCAAATAACCTCATATTATACACATGTGTGTATCTTTGGATGCCAAACAATGTTGATTTGGGGTATTTTCCTTTTCTTGGCATAAAAAGTTCATTTTTCATTTTCTTAGCACCAAAAATGGCCTTTTTTGTGAAGCACCTACCAAAAATGAGTTGCAAAAATGGACCTAGATAATTTTTTAAAATATAAGAACATATTTTACACATAATTAACTAGTTGTTTGCATGGAAAAAGTTTTCTAGCCACCTCTCAAGAAATAGACAAATATCTACTGATTCAGCTGGAAGCGGGTCAAATTTGAACTACAGGTGCTTTATAGTTTGCTCATGTTTTTTTCTAAAAATCATTTTTAGTTACACAAGTATCTATTTCATCAGAGATCCATAAAGAGTTTTGCAAGATTCTATCCCGACCTAGGAGCGGTCACGCCCACCATTTTGGTAGTATTTTAAAATCGACATAAGAAATTCAAAAAAAATCAAAAAAACACAAACCCTTCGCGTTGTGTCATGTTATGTGACCTATATGCTAGGAAAAATAACAGACTTTGAATTTTGCAAACATTTTAGAAAAGTGTTCACAAAAAGAGCTACCTTATACGAAGTTTTATGGTTTTCAAGCCAGATGAGCTAGTTATGGCCATAATCATGGCATATTTTATTCAAATGACCCCATATTGTGCACATGTGTGCATCTTGGTATGGCAAACAAAGTTCCTTTGGGGAGTATTAATTTTCTTTGCACAAAAAATTCATTTTCCATTTTCTTAGTGCAAAAATGGGTTTTTTTGTGAAGCGTCTACCAAAAATATGTTGCAAAAATAGAACAACAAAATTTTAAATGATATTATACCATATTTTATGCACAATTCACCAGTTATTTGCATGGAAAAGTTTTTATAGCCACCACTCAAAAAATAGACAAAATTGTGCCGATTCGATTGGAAGCGGGTCAAATTTGAACTACAGGTGCTTCATAGTTTGCTCATGTTTTTGTACAAAAATCATTTTTAGGTACAAAAGTATCTATTTCATCAGAGATCCATTAAGAGTTTTGCAAGATTCTATCCCAACCTAGGAGCGGTCACGCCCGCCGTTTTGGTCGCACTTTGAAGTCGGCATAAGAAATTCAAAAAAAATCATAAAAATACAAATCCTCCGTGTTGTGTTATGTTATGTGACCTAGTTGCCATTAAAAATAATAAACTTTGAATATTATAACTATTTTGAAAAAGTGTTCACAAAAAAGAGCTATCTCGTACGAAGTTCTATGGCTTTCAAGCCAAATAAGCTAGTTATGGCCACAACCACGGTATAGTTTGTTCAACTGAATCCATATTGTGCACATGTGTGTATATTGGGATGACAAACAATGTTGATTTGGGAAGTTTTAACTTTTGTTGTACAAAAAATTCATTTTTCATTTTCTTAGTGCAAAAAATGAGTTTTTTTGTGAAGCGTCTACCAAAAGTATGTTACAAAAATAGAACAACCAAATTTTAAATGATATTATACCATATTTTATACACAATTCACTAGTTGTTTGCATGGAAAAGGTTTTCTAGCCACCCCTCAAAAAATAGACAAATGTTTGTTGTTTCAGCTGGATGCGGGTCAAATTTGAACTACAGGTGCTTCATAGTTTGCTCATATTTTTCTACAAAAATCATTTTTAGGTACACAAGTATCTATTTTATCAGAGATCCATCAAGTGTTTGGCAAGATTCTATCCCAACCTAGGAGCGGTCACGCCGCCGTTTTGGTCGCATTTTGAAGTCGGCATAATAAATTCAAAACAAATCATAAAAATACAAATCCTTCATGTTGTGTCATGTTATGTGACCTAGTTTCCATGAAAATAATAAACTTTGAATATTGCAACTATTTTGGAAAAAATGTTCACAAAAAGAGCTATCTCGTATGAAGTTTTATGGCTTTCAAGCCAAATGAGCTAGTTATGGCCACAACCACGGTATAGTTTGTTCAACTGAACCCATATTGTGCACATGTGTGTATCTTGGGATGACAAACAATGTTCATTTTGGGTGTTTTCCTTTTTGTTGCATAAAAAGTTCATATTTTATTTCTCGGGTGTTAAAAAAGGGTTTGTTTCTAAAGGTAGCACAAAAAATACATATTAAAACTGTACCTCCACAATTTTCTAAAATATTATACATCATTTCAAGTAAAAACCACCAACAGGTTATGTGTCCAAAGATTTTCATCCACCTCTCATGAAAAAGACAAACTTTTGTTGATTCAGCAGGAAATCGGACAAATTTGAACTACAACTACATGATAGTTTGCTCATGATTTTTTGCAAAAATACTTTTGAAGTACAAAATTAGCTATTTCATCATAGATCTAGTAATATTTTTGCAATATTCAACATCTAGCTAAGAAGGGTTATGCACACCATTTTCATCGCATGTTAAATACACCACAATGGCATTTTAGTGATTAAATTTTGATTTCTAGATTTTTTTATAGATAAAAAGATTTAACATTATTATATATGTCATAAAAAGAATTTACAAAGTTTGTTTTAATTCATTTGGCCTTATCTTAAATCTTCTTCAAATCATTTGTATGAAAATCTTAAAAGAAATAGAAAAAATGAAGAGAAAAAACATTATCGGGCTCCTTAGTGGCCCAGTAATAGAGTGGCCCAGTCCAATTTACCGAGATGGTTATTGATAAATAGATGTAGCATGACCTTGTATCACGAGGTTGGCTCTAGCTCGCTGGTTAGGAGGGTACCGCGGGGGTGTTGAGGGCGTGAGTTCGACTCCTCGCTCCAGCGTTATATTTTGCCACATTTGTTTCTCAAGGTGGCCATCTCGTCAGTCCGTGGGACCCGCCTGTCAGCCCATGGGGCCGCTCTGTCAGCTTGTGGGACCCGCCTGTCAGCCCATGGGGCCGCCCTGTCAGCTTGTGGGTCCCGTTTGTCAGCCTATGGGACCGCCCGTCAGCCCATGGGACCCGCTTGTCAGTCTATGGGGCCGCCCCGTCGGCCTGTGGGACCCGCTTCTCAGCCCATGGGACCGCCCTGTCAGTCTATGTGGCTGCCCTGTCAGCTTGTGGGACCCATTTGTCAGCCTATGAAGCCGCCCGTCAGCCCATGGGACCCGCTTGTCAGTCTAGGGGGCCGCCCCGTCGGCCTATGGGACCCGCTTCTCAGCCCATGGGACCGCCCTGTCAGTCTATGTGGCTGCCTCGTCAGCCCTTGGGACTCGCCTGTCAGCCCGTGGGGCTGCCCCGTCAACCTGTGGGACTGCTTATCAGCTTCTTTGGACCTGATAGTCAGATTCGTTAGACCCGCTGGTGGGACCCCATGTCATAGGGTCAACACGAGTCAACCAAAAATCTGATTTATATATAGGCCCCATATGTAATACTAAAATTTGCTAATTAGAATATCCACATACACATCACATGTAGCTTAATTGATGAGGTGTCAGTCCAGTCATCCTATTTTATTAAAAAAATATGATAAGAGGAGCGTTATGACGATCTATTTTCGTCGTAAACGGCTCCGGATAAGGTCTAAAACTGCATGAGTTTGGTTATGACGATTTTATGCCCACTGGGTTATGATGTTTCTGGTTCAAATCGTCGTAATTTTTAGGGCTGGTGGTCTCCCCAAATAGACCATGACGATATAGTACAGAATCGTCACTATTTTATGACACTTTTCTCTAGGGTCATGATGAAAACGTCACTAGTCAACACATTTCTTGTAGTGACTATAGCCTCTGGGGCTACTCCCATCGGGAGCGATGGTCGCACACCCGATGAAGAATTACTTCGAGAAGAGCGAGGAAGAAAAATTCGAGTCCATTGTCAGTGTCAAGCACCGGAAAATAAACTCGACATTTCACTCCCATCGGGAGAGATTTGCGACTAGTTGAAACAACAACTCAAAGATTTTTGACATTGAAACAGTCAAACAAGGCTGAACTAATTAGAATTGTGATTCTTGACTTGCGTCATCACAACAAAACTTGAATGCCATGATTACAATAAAGATCATGAAGGTAAGACCCTAGGATCCGTCCTGCGTGGCCTAGTATACGGACCTGAATGCGCTCTGCTTGTAATTTTCCGTATCTACGATGCGAAGAAAAATCTCGGTGGACACACTGGGTACCCTGAGAATTACTAGAATCCTTTCTTTGTAAGTGCTAAATGCGACAAAAGATTGGGTTAGACCAGGTACCAGATTCAAGTCCAGGGGCATAAGTCTGAAGTAGGTAGCAAGTTTCTGCTCCGGTAGTTAACTAATTTTCTAATCCGTCAGATAAGGCAGGCTTGTTAACCAAAATCCCCTTGAGAAATAAAATGAATTGTTTAAATGAATACAGGGAAAAGAAGAAGTCGAAGATTGATCAAGTCGAAGATAGGAAGATTTGAGATTCAACCAGAATCTACAATTCTGGTAGAATCTCGAAAGCTACTGATAAGGGTATAACTAATACAGCCTGTTATCTTTGTACCCCTAAGGCCCGTTAAGATAGGCCTAATCATAGTCATAGTCGAAATACAAGTTGGTATCATATACAGACAATGTAATTTGTATTGAACCCGACCAGTTCCTTGAGACCTGGCCACCTATATATAGGGGCCAGGAGAGGCCGGCCAGGGACAGATTGAGATTGAGCCAAGTTCAGTACCATGCTTATTCTCGATACACGCCTTGTTTGACTGATCTTTACCTTCGAGTTCATCCGATGCCCTCTTTCTCAATCCTAAGTCCTTCATCTAGGATATTTGTCGAGTTAACCCTCGTCACAAAGATTGCAAGTCAAAGATTTGAAGATTTGAGATTCAACACGAATCTACAGTTATGGTAGAATCTCAGGGCTACTGACAAGGGTATAGCTATTAAGGCCCGTTATCTTAGTACCCCTGGGGCCCGAGGGTTAGGCCCAAGCATAGATGTAGTCAAAATACAAGATTATATCGTATACAGACATTGTAATTTGCATCAAACCCAACTGGATCCTTGAGACCTGGCCACCTATATATCGTGTGGGGACCCCGGATTACCCATCGGAATACCCGATATGCATACAATTCACGATCCCATGATCAGTGTATCGTGAATCCACATATCCGAGTTGATAACATAATTACATCATCCATTACAGTATCGAATAATATACTTACAATTGGTCACATGACCAAGTATGATATTGCCACACAGGGCAAGTCTACAACTAAGCAGCGGATACCAAGCAGCGTTGATGACCCACGTCATGCCTACTACCCTACATGCAACTGACTGGAAGACGTTCCTAGTTCACACAAGCGTCGTCGTAACCATCCCCACCTTCCGCGTAGTCTTCTCCATAGTCTGACCAAGTTAATAGCCAGGGACAAAGCCATGAGTACTTTTGAATTGTACTCGCAAACCATCTAAGGGGAGAGAGTTTGATATGCAGTATGACTGTATCAAGGATTGGCTCTAGTCTAGTTTATTTTCTTCAAAAACACAGTTTTCTCGTGTCGGTATAACCTGTCCAGAACCATGTTCTACGACATCTCTATATCCTTATTAAAAGCATTTATAAAACAAGTTTAGTAAAATCTCTAGGAAGGGAGTAACCCTTTTTGTTTTCTTAAACCAGGTCAATGAAACATGACCATCTCCATTTCCTTGGCAGCACCCTCCAAGTACTCCGCACCTTTCTCGTGCCACGGCAGTACCCTCCGAGTACTCCGTCCGGCACTTTCTCCATTTTTCTGAAAACCACTTTTAAAACCAAAACCAACACAGGTTAAGTATGGCCATTCCAACCGTCCATGACTGAGGACTCGGCTATTCGAATAGATTTACAATCTGTAGAGGTTGTACACTTTACCCACACTATCTGTATACCTATTGTGTGGGCATCATCCCCGCATAGCAGCCTATGCCACGACAAGCACCCGATCAGAGCCTTCCATTCATCTACCTTAGTACGGGTGCCTACCCTGTGGAGTACCTTCCCGGCATACCCCGGCAGTCTACCTCAGTTCGTCAAGCGTAACTCTAGCGCCACAGCGGGAGAACCCAAGTGTCTTCTGGATGGGTAGCCTATTGGCAGGCCCGCTACACTGTTGCCCAGCACTTGCGACAACCCAGATTCCGAGGTCCTACAAACCCTTATATAGTGTGAGGCTCCCCGCACTAAAGCAAACAAACTTCAGGATAAGCCCCGTCCCATACCAGGTTAATGTGGTTGCACGGGATAAATTGGTCTGGAGAACATTTATACACAATGCCCTTTTTCATAAATCCTCCTCCTCCTTTTCTCCATTTTCTAGAACATGTTTTCGTGAGAACATTTCAGTGGAATAGAGCACTATTCCAAGGTTTTCGAAATCCTTTTTTTAAAGTCCCATTTGAGTGTTCCCAACCTAGAGTTTTTTTGCTCCACTACAAAGTTTTCCAAAGGCTATGATGCTAACCATCAACACCACTTATTCTGGGGAATAAGTGGGTGTCAAGATAGGGGTCATCCATGAGGATGATATCATTTGACTTGTGGAGCCAAGTCACCAACAATTGCTATTTAGGGCAATAGCAACATAAAACAATGCATTTTTGTAAACAATAATAAATCATGCATCAGTAAAACTAGGATCAGAGATGCAAAAAGTTTAGATGGCTTGCCTTGGTTGGCCTGTCCCTGGTCTTCTTCTTCCCAGAACTCAAATACTTCCCCCTCTTCGGTGCACTCGTTGTCATTCGAATCTATCGCCGGTTAATAAAAGCACACATAAGCATGCAAGCATACAAAGATCACACACACCATAGCAGCAAACAAAACACACCAATCAAGTATCAGGAAAAAACAAAGCAATATTTTGAACATTCCCAGGTGGTTTCATATTAATAACTCTGATAAGGATCAACATGATCCAAAGGGGGTTTGGCCCAATCTTTCACGGCGATGAAATAGACAGCAAGATAAATCAGTCGTTGAGCAGATTAGATCTACTCCACGAACTGCAAAACAGATCCTTACAAATCAGCAAGCAAAACCAACGATATTGGTGTCCCCCGACATGGGACCTTTTTCCTGTATATTCTCAACTCGAAAATTCAACTCCCCCTTACATTGGTGTGCACCCCTTTGGCTTTATAGTTGCAGCCGACCTCCCTATTACTTGACTTACAAGCAAAATGAAAATATAGAAATAAAATAAACTCAACAACTCGGACAGCTGTTTCCTAAACCAAAAACTAAAATAAACAGAATTAAAATAGAAAGGACTCTTTTGTTGGTGCGCCACCATCTTCAACACGCTTCTAGGTGGTCCCCAACCGGACTCCTTCAAAGACAACACGCTCCACCAATATTGCACTCCAATTGCGTCCCTAATCTTTTCCTTGCGTGGTAGAAATAGGAACAAAAACTTTGTCTTGGTAGTATCAGCAACAACATAACCAGAGATAGCATAGTAAGCACTATCATACATGGGAGGTGCCACATCATCCTCCTCCCCTTCAGGAGAAACCGTCCTCGGTTTCGAGTAAATCTGAAAAACGTGATGAGGAACGTTTTCAAAAAATTCAGCAGCAGTGATACGGATCAACGTGATCCGAAGGGGGTTTGGCCCAATCTTTCACGGCGATCAAATGAACAGCAAGATAGCGAAAGAGAACTCAATCTGAAATAGATCAAACTGATCTCTCTTCAATTCCTCGCATTGAAACTGACCGGAATCAACTCCCACGCATGGTATAACATCAGATCTTGAAGATCAGCAAGCAAACACACCGATATGCGCCCCCAAACATTGGGACTTTTCTGGTCTCTTTCTGAGCTCGAAAATAACAAGTCTCATCGATACAAGGCGGCTGCCATAACCCTATATGGGTGACTCTGAACGCTACCTTGGCTGGGCTAGGCCCCATACCAAACTAAAAGCCCAATGGCCAAAACACACTTGATTTTGGACAGGCCCAAAACCATCACACACAAATAAAACCAAACTGAACTAAAAACATGACGCGAACTTAATTAAAATAGAACACCTAAATATCTTTCGCTGCAATGCCTCGGCGAACATGAAACTCCATTGGCGGTGTACGAAAGTTTGGCTTCACATCATCTTGTGGAGGCACTTCAAAGCAGAATTGTCCAAGCTTCAGAACATAAGGAGGTGGTAAAATAGTAGGAGTAGTAGCTATGCTCCCCTTATCATCCCCCCCAACTTGACAGGAAACCGTCCTCGGTTTCGCCTGAATGTGTTGAACCTTTTCTTGAGCAGCAAGCACGTCCACTTTGATATCCTTATCGAGCATAGGCTGCAACACATGACGCTTCCCCTTATGCCACAAGGAATAAACATTGGACCTGCCTTCATGAGTGGAACGCCTATCAAATTGCCACGGGCGTCCTAGCAGCACATGACATGCATCCATAGGCAAAACATCACAGACCACTGTGTCCTCATAATTACCTACTAAAAATTTCAGGCGCACCTTATGTGTGACCTTCAGCTTCCCTGAATTATACAACCACTCAACACAATGTGGCTGCGGGTGCTTCCATGTAGGCAATGATAGAGAATCCACCAAACTCTTGCTAACAATATTTGTGTAGCTGCCACCATCAATAATCAGTTTGCAAGTGGTGTCCTTGACGATGCATTGGGTCTGAAATATATTCCAGCGCTGCCCTTGGTCGTGAATGCGATCTTCTGGTACGCGTTGCACCATTAGATTTTTTAAATTTGCAGCAAGTTCATACCCATCCACGATCACTTCAGAATTTTCCTCAGATTCCTCACTTGATGACGCATCAGCTTTCTCATCATCACTAGCAGAAACATAGCCATCATGTGTGAGCATCACCCTTTTTCTATTAGGGCAATCACGCTTCATGTGTCCTCGTCCTCCACAAGTAAAACACTCGATGTTTGCTGTGGACTGCGTAGATGCAGTTTTGGATACCCCATATTTGGGTGCCTTGCTATGAGAAACACTATTAGAGCGTGTAGATGGTGTTGTCTTAACACTAGGACCAGCAGCCTCGATAGGAGAACGATGCCATGAGTTTGTAGGTGTTGCCGCTAGGCGTCGTTTGATTTGTTGCTCCGCACGCTCAGCTTGGTGCACAAGATCCTGAAGATCATTATAGTAAACCATCTCCATACGATCACGCACCTCAAAATTCAGTCCATTCAAGAACCGAGACATCGTGGCCTCTATATCCTCCCTTGTCCCTGTACGTATCATCAACAACTCCATCTCTTTATAATACTCATCCACAGATTTAGTACCTTGAGTGAGCTGCTGCAACTTATTATACATGTCTCTCTTGTAATATTCAGGAACAAAGCGATGGCGCATAAGATCTTTCATACCGGTCCATGATGTTGGGCGAGTACGCATACGCAGAATTTGATTCCACCAAATCAGCACATAACCGGTGAATTCAACAGCAGCAAGTTGAAGTCTCTTCTCCTCAGTGTAATAATGAGTAGCAAAAATCTGATCCATGCGCATCTCCCACTCCAAATAATCGTCAGGTCCGCGGTCACCGGAAAAAGGAGGTATGGACAATTTGATGCGTCCAAGACCACCATCATCAAGTGGAACACGACCAGCATGGCCAACACGGTCACGATCATGTGGTTGTACACGATGAGCACCTGCAGGACGAGCAGCAAACTGTCGTTGTTGTGGCACATAATCAGCGTCATCGACAAGTTCTCCTTCATAAGCGGGTGCCACGGGTCGATGATCATGAATTTCAGCAGGGCGGCGTGGTACCACATCGCGAGGTTGTGCAGCAAGAGGGGGCTGCACGGGTGCACGGGCGGTAGCATCACCCATTGCATCAATCCGGGTAGCTAGCTGTGCAATTTGTGCTGTCAATGCGGCATGACTCCACAAAATAAAATCGCACGTACTATCAAAACCAGCCCGAACATTAGGAGCTAAATCTGAAGCAAAAGTGGGTGGCACAAGTTCTTGTGGATCCTCTCCAGCAGCTACTGAATTTTCTCCATTGATTGAGTTCACCATGGTGTGAAAGAACCAATCTGTTGATTGGAATCAGACACAGACGTCAAGTCCTGGCAGAAATTGATTGAATCCACACTGGAGATGAACACCGGGGCGAAGGCTTCCTTTGCTGTAACCGAGAGTGACAGGGGCGGGCGGAGCAAAGGCGCTAGCGGCGAAGTCACAACGATCGTGCGCCCGACCACGGAGCCCTTCTGGGGTCGAGCGATCTGACGAGGACGCTCCCAGACGTGCAGGGCGAGCTCTTGACTGCAGATGGGCCGGCCCACTTGAGCAAGGCACGGGCAACCACCGGCCCGATGGGATCCCGTGATCGATCGGCAGAGGCGCGCGGCGTGGGAGGCACGAGCCTCGCTCGATCACAGAGTCCTTCTGTGGGTAGGCGTGTGGGGCGAGCTTGTTTTTTTGTTGTTGCAAATATCGGATCTGAAGGCTAGATCGGATCTGAAGGAAAATCTTGCAGCTGTTGGACTCTGGCACCGAGCATGGATTGGAGAGAGATTTCTCCTAGCGATCGACCTAGGGATCGATCTTGACCAAGATCTTCCGAGACGGTGCAAAACTTGATGGAACAGCCGCAAACCAACAGACCTCGATCAAACACAAGCAACAAGCAGATAAATCTCAGCATCTCGTCTTAGCAGATGATGAAAAACTTCAGCAGATCTCAGCAGAACAAATCGATCGCAACAACAAACTCCGCCGTGATAAACCCGACGAATCTGATACCAAGATGATATGGATCAACGTGATCCGAAGGGGGTTTGGCCCAATCTTTCACGGCGATCAAACGAACAGCAAGATAGCGAAAGAGAACTCAATCTGAAATAGATCAAACTGATCTCTCTTCAATTCCTCGCGTTGAAACTGACCGGAATCAACCCCCACGCATGGTATAACATCAGATCTTGAAGATCAGCAAGCAAACACACCGATATGCGCCCCCAAACATTGGGACTTTTCTAGTCTCTTTCTGAGCTCGAAAATAACAAGTCTCATCGATACAAGGCGGCTGCCATAACCCTATATGGGTGACTCTGAATGCTACCTTGGCTGGGCTAGGCCCCATACCAAACTAAAAGCCCAATGGCCAAAACACACTTGATTTTGGACAGGCCCAAAACCATCACACACAAATAAAACCAGACTGAACTAAAAACATGACGCGAACTTAATTAAAATAGAACACCTAAATATCTTTCGCTGCAACGCCTCGGCGAACATGAAACTCCATTGGCGGTGTACGAAAGTTGGGCTTCACATCATCTTGTGGAGGCACTTCAAAGCAGAATTGTCCAAGCTTCAGAACATAAGGAGGTGGTAAAATAGTAGGAGTAGTAGCTATGCTCCCCTTATCAAGCAGGGTTGAGTTCTTGTGCACTGGATGGAACAAGCATGGAAAAGAGTGCAGCCTCATCGACTTCCCTCTTCTTTGGCTCTTCATGCTCTCTAAATTTTGCTTCAGCCGCTTGCATCTTCATCACGTCCTCTTTATTTGTCTTGTCCTGCAATTTGTCATCTCTCCATGTCTTAAACAATGCCATATCCATGGATAACAAATTATATGTAACCCAACCACATGCAATAGCATATTGATAGTAATAATTATTCATGTGATCAAGGTAGGGAACTGCTCCTTGTTCACTGCACCATGGCTTTCCTAGGAGCAAATGGCATGAGACCATGTAGACTGGAAGAATGTCGCAGCACACCTCTCCAGAAAATTTTCCCATACAAAATTGCACCTTGGTCTGGTGGGTGACGTTGAACTTGTCGGAACCCCAATGCAAATAATATGGTTGCGGATGTAACGTCTTCGGCAACCCCAGCTTGTCCACCATCTCGATGCTAGCAGTGTTGATCAAACTCCAATGATCGATCGTCAAAGCGCATGCTCTGTCATGCACAACTGTCTTCGTGTGAAAGAGTTTATCAAGGTAGCCTCTCTCTTCCAGCCGAAAACCTATAGACGTGACGGCCATATCATCCATAGTACTCAGTAGAGAGCAATAACCGCGGGTGAACATGGTGTCATGGTAGAATAATTCAGCGCAAAACTCTGAACAATGCAATCTCCAATGAGTAGCATGACCCACGCAATCTGAAACTGCCTTGTGTTGATCAATCTGCACGTATCCAGTTTTTTTTCTAAATAATTCTGGGCACTATGCACGGAAGAAAACCAATCCAATCTGATCTCCTCTATTTGTTTTCCTTGCTCACGTGAAGACCAGCCAATCAAAAGTAGACCAACAAATCACATCCGATCTCCAAGCAGAACCAGTATGATGGCGGCCAAGACGCTGCGATGCCAAGCCCGTCGCTCGACCACAGAGCAGGTCTGGGGTCAGGCGTGCAGGACGGTTTGCTTTTTTTTGTGGGAAACTGATCGGAACCTGTCGCTGGAGAAGCGATCCGGCGGTGGCCTCCCTGAAAGATCGATCAAAGGAAAACAACGTGGGCAGGCTGGACTCCCGGGGTAGATCCGATCTGTAGGAAATTGAGCAAAAACCAGCAGATCGACGACCTCAGCAGAACAAATCGATCCCAACAACAAATTCCACCGTGATAAACCCGACGAATCTGATACCAAGATGATCAGGATCAATGTGATCCAAAGGGGGTTTGGCCCAATCTGATATGGGGTGGCCCGATCTTCTCGTGAGTGTTGCGATGGTGATGATGGCAGCGGATGATTGTCGGGGATAACTTGGTGTCACCGATGAACTCTCCTCGCTTGAACCCTGATGCCAATGCAACAGCTCTCAAACCTTGTAGGATATTCATGACTCCACACACTTGCGCACGTAGCCGTTGACCACAAAACGGTAGTTTGCAATCTACTGATTCCCAATGGAATAACAGATCACACTAAACTTGCAGTAGTATATCACCAAATCCAGATGAATTGGTGCAGAGGAATTCAGATGAATGCTTACAACAGTTCAACGAAATAATCTTTAGTCTAAACGTGGTCTAACCCTAATTGAGGGGGCACCCAGGGGTACTTATAGGTGGCCGGGCGTCCTCAGCTTTGACCTGGCCTAAAACCTACCTGGTTTGGGCCCAAACTTACTCGGTTCGACTCAAACGGGTACATACCGACCCATATATGGGTTCAGCCTAATTTTAGCACGCAGGCCATGTGTATAGCGCGCCTTAGATGTGTAGACATCGTGATATCGTGTCGAAGTACTTCCTAGTGCGCCATCACGTGCTCGTGCTCATCCAGACTTGATCTCCATTTGTCTCTCGATCGCCGTCCTCCCTGTCCTCCCGCTGGCGATATCTTGACAGATGACATACCTAAATACAACATAGTACATTGCTTTAGGTAGTATATAATTCGGAGATATCAAGACATTCTTTTCAACTAGGAAAGAATTCACCTTATAATAATCATCAATTAGACTTAATATTTCCTTCTAGCTCAAACACTCAAAATCAGCATGATCCATGATTGTATCCTCATCATCCTCCCTTTCTTCAAGAAAAGCCGTCCTCGGCTTTGGGTAAGCTGAAAGTGGTAGGAACAAAAAGAACAACGTGTACGCAGAGTATATGTATACAGAACATGTTGTATGATTTTTGTTCACATGAAAAATATGTGTACTATACATCAAGCAACTTAAATTGCAGGTATAAGTGAAGTACAAAGAATCATAATCATAGTGAAAAACAAAGAGATATATAGTCTTGTTGTTCAATATTAAATTCAGTTTTCTCAAAGAAGATCGATGATCAAATTTATGATGAACAAGGTCAAACCAGTCCAACAAATGTGAAAACAAAATTGGTTTATGCCATGACTCAGCTGTGCTACTCGGATTATGATGAACAAGTGATGAACGGACACAATAGTATTCAGTGATGTGTGCATGATCATTATGTCCTATAGGTAGCATGCAACTCAGAGTGCTAATATAAGTGAAGTAGGGATCAGTAGCACACGTAGGCAACAAATTGTGGAACAAACATAATGAATTGAACCAATTTGATGGAAAACTAGCAAGATTAGAGCAACCAAACATATCAAGTGATACGGATCAACGTGATCCTAAGAGGTTTTAGGCCCAATCTTTCACGGCGATCGATAGAACAGCAAGATAGCAAAAGAGAACTCAATCTGAAATAGATCAAACTGATCTCTCTTCAATTCCTCGTGTTAAAACTGACCGGAATCAATTCCCATGCATGGCATAACATCAGATCTCAAAGATCAGCAATCAAACACACCGATATGCGCCCCTAAACATTGGGACTTTTCTGGTCTCTTTCTTAGCTCGAAAATAATAAGTCTGAATGATACAAGGCAGCTGCCATAACCCTATATGGGTGACTCCAAACGCTACTTTGGCTGGGCTAGGCCCCATACCAAAACTAAAAGCCCAAATGGCCAAAACACACTTGATTTTGGACAGGCCCAAAACCATCACACACAAATAAAACTAAACTGAAATAAAAACATCACGCAAACTTAATTAAAATAGAACACCTAAATATCTTTGGCTGCAGCGCCTCGGCGACCATGAAACTCCATTGGAGGTGTACGAAAGTTGGGCTTCACATCATCTTCTGGAGGCACTTCAAAACAGAATTGTCCAAGCTTCAGAACATAAGGAGGTGGTAAAATAGTAGGAGTAGTAGCTATGCTCCCCTTATCATCCCCCCCAACTTGAAAGGAAACCATCCTCAGTTTCGCCTGAATGTGTTGGACCTTTTTCTGGGCAGCAAGCACGTCCACTTTGATATCCTTATCGAGCAGAGGCTGCAACACATGATGCTTCCCCTTATGCCACAAGGAATAAACATTGGACCTGCCTTCATGAGTGGAACGCCTATCAAATTGCCAGGGTCTTCCTAGCAGCACATGACATGCATCCATAGGCAAAACATCACAGACCACTGTGTCCTCATAATTACCTACTGAAAATTTCAGGCGCACCTTATGTGTGACTTTCAGCTTCCCTGAATTATACAACCACTCAACATAATGCGGCTGCGGGTGCTTCCATGTAGGCAATGATAGAGAATCCACCAAACTCTTGCTAACAACATTTGTGTAACTGCCACTATCAATAATCAGTTTGCAAGTGGTGTCCTTGATGATGCATTGGGTCTGAAATATATTCCAGCGCTGCCCTTGGTCATGTATGCGATCTTCTAGTACGCGTTGCACCATTAAAATTTTTAAATTTGCAGCAAGTTCATACCCATCCACGATCACTTCAGGATTTTCCTCAGATTCCTCACTTGATGACGCATCAGCTTTCTCATCATCAGTAGCAGAAACATAGCCATCATGTGTGAGCATCACCCTTTTTCTATTTGGGCAATCACGCTTCATGTGTCCGTGTCCTCCACAAGTAAAACACTCGATGTTTGCTGTGGACTGCGTAGATGCAGTTTTGGACACTCCAGATTTGGGTGCCTCGCTATGAGAAACACTATTAGAGCATGTAGAAGGTGTCGTCTTAACACTAGGACCAGCAGCCTCAGTATGGGATCGATGCCATGAATTTGCAGGTGCTGCAGCTTGGCGTCATTTGATTTGTTGCTCCGCACACTCAGCTTGATGCACAAGATCCTGAAGATCATTATAGTAAACCATCTCCACACGATCATGCACCTCAAAATTCAGTCCATTCAAGAACCGAGACATCGTGGCCTCTATATCCTCCCTTATCCCTGTACGTATCATCAACAACTCCATCTCTTTATAATACTCATCCACAGATTTAGTACCTTGAGTGAGCTGCTGCAACTTATTATACATGTCTCTCTTGTAGTGTTCAGGAACAAAGCGATGGCGCATAAGATCTTTCATACCGCTCCATGATGTTGGGCGAGTACGCATACGCAGAATTTGGTTCCACCAAATCAGCACATAACCGGTGAATTCAACAGCAGCCAGTTGAAGTCTCTTCTCCTCAGTGTAATAATGAGTAGCAAAAATCTGATCCATGCGCATCTCCCACTCCAAGTAATTGTCAGGTCCGCGGTCACCGGAAAAAGGAGGGATGGACAATTTGATGCGTCCAAGACCACCGTCATCAAGCGAAACACGACCAGCATGGCCAACACGGTCATGATCATGTGGCTGTACACGATGAGCACCTGCAGGACGAGCAGCAAATTGTCATTGTTGTGGTACATAATCAGCGTCATCGTCAAGTTCTCCGTCATAAGCGGGTGCCACGGGTGGATGATCATGAATTTCAGCAGGACGGCGTGGTACCATGTCGTGAGGTTGTGCAGCAAGAGGGGGCTGCACGGGTGCACGGGCGGTAGCATCACCCATTGCATCAATCCGGGTAGCGAGCTGTGCAATTTGCACTGTCAATGCGGCATGACTCCACAAAATAAAATCGCACGTACTATTAAAACCAGCCCAAACATTAGGAGCTAGATCAGCAGCAAAAATAGGCAGTACAAGCTCCTCTTTCTTCTCTCCAGCAGCTACTGAATTTTCTCCCTCAACAGAATTCACCATTGTATCCAAATAACAACAAAATCTAGCAGGAAACACTGAGCTGAAACTTGGATCAACGGGCGCCTAACTACAGACGCGGTAGGGAGCAATCAGATCTTGGGTCGATGAGATCTTGCAACGAAAACAATCCCAGCAGAGAATCCAAGGCACGTGACGAGTGGCAGAGAAAACGAGCCAGCATCGGGGGCGAGACTAGCGATGCCCGACCCCAGACTATCTCTGTGCTGGGGCGAGCGACACGCCCTGCGCGATGGCAGACCAATGGGCCGGCCAACTGTGGCGAGCGCTGGAGCGCCAAGCACGCGGGCGAGTCCCAACAGGGCGCGGGCGTGGGCGTGTCTCGCTCGACCCCAGACTTCCTCTCCCATCAGGCGCGATGGCAGGCGGAGCGCTATGTCTGGAGCGATCCAAAACCCAAAACAGAAACAAACCTCCGGCTTTGAACGGGATCCAATCTGATTGAGACACTTCTGCTGCATGGTAAATTGAGATCCGATCTGATCGAGACAGCACGCGGAGCCTCCACCAACTATCTGATCCTTGGTTTCCAAATATGAAACAATCAAATTGGAACAAACCTTTGATGAGAACGATGCATGCAGAGAACATGCCTGGACTGGACTATGTTAATCTTGATCAATCTGAAACCAATCTGGTCTTCTAGTCCTCCTTAGCAGAGAAATCTCAGCAAAACAAATCGATCTCAACAACAAACTCCGCCGTGATAAACCCGACGAATCTAATACCAAGATGATACAGATCAACGTGATCCGAAGGGGTTTTAGGCCCAATCTTTCATGGCGATCGATAGAATAGCAAGATAGCAAAAGAGAACTCAATCTGAAATAGATCAAACTGATCTCTCTTCAATTCCTCGCGTTAAAACTGACCAGAATCAATTCCCATGCATGGCATAACATCAGATCTCAAAGATCAGCAATCAAACACACCGATATGCGCCCCCAAACATTGGGACTTTTCTGGTCTCTTTCTTAGGTCGAAAATAACAAGTCTGAACGATACAAGGCGGCTGCCATAACCCTATATGTGTGACTCCAAACGCTACTTTGGCTGGGCTAGGCCCCATACCAAAACTAAAAGCCCAAATGGCCAAAACACACTTGATTTTGGACAGGCCCAAAACCATCACACACAAATAAAACTAAACTGAAATAAAAATATCATGCAAACTTAATTAAAATAGAACACCTAAATATCTTTGGCTGCAGCGCCTCGGCGACCATGAAACTCCATTGGAGGTGTACGAAAGTTGGGCTTCACATCATCTTCTGGAGGCACTTCAAAATAGAATTGTCCAAGCTTCGGAACATAAGGAGGTGGGAAAATAATAGGAGTAGTAGCTATGCTCCCCTTATCATCAAGTTTTGTGGGCTGAAACACTTCAACTAGACCAGAATGCATCAAACTATTTCGAACATAATCTAGTGTCCCACAGCAAAAGGACTGCGACACATAGCATATAGGACTGAAAACAGCAAGTTTCGGTTTATTAATTCTATCACAGGTTATGCATATGTGATCGACAAGAAAATTATCATTCATGCTATATTCACCAATCAAGTTAAACATAAAGCAATAGACATGTGTGCTAGAATTCAAATATGAAATTTCAGAAATCTTATTCATAGCACAACGCAAACTAAGAGGTTCTTTTAGCATGATAGAATACACAATGTCATTCGATGGTATTCTAGCAAGTACTTCCTTAGGTGTCAGCACTACCACATGACTAAAATTCGAAATATGCAAATTATGACATGGTGCTAAAACATTAGTGCAAGATAAATCACTAGAAGGAACGAACCAAGGAGTAGACTCACAAATATTATCCATAGTTCCTGGTTGTGGTTCCAAATCAGTACCTATGTCAATGACATGCTCCTCAGAAGAAGTAGGCACTGGAACATCCTCCTCAAGTGATAATGCACAAACCGGTGATGCAGGTTGTAAAATAGGCGGCTCCCTTTCTTCGAAAGCAACCTGCATATCACAAGGAACAACACTAGGAGTAGACAGAGTTACATTAGTTGAAATATCCTCACATATCCTATCGTCGACTACTCTTGTGTTTTGATTTTTGCTCATACTCTCAAAGTGTATGCTCTCAACCTCACGGTTGGTGGAATCACACAGCTCACTTTTTATAACACTCTCACTCAATTTGGCTATGTGGCTCTCATTCTCACATGGGTTGTGAAGCACACCATGGTCAAGATGGCAAATAATGGGACTGCCACCATCCATCATGACCTTGTGCTTAGGCGACAAGCAGAACTCCTTTGTCCTCTCCTTGCAAAGAAGATGATTCTTATGAAACTGTTCAGCTGTTAGACGCAACCAAGCACGCCACTACTTATTCCACTTGAAAGAAACTGTTGGCCTATCACGACAAGGCTGAGCGTGATAGGTGTGGAACCAAGGATAACCCAATAGAATGTGACAAGAGTCAAGTGGCATTGGGGATACACCACAACGAATAACCTCGGTATGCCCTCTGTAAGTAACATGAACGTCGGCTATGTGTAAAATCAGCAAGGTGCCATATGAGGAACGCAAGAGGTATGGCGCTGTACTAGCACGTGTGGCTAGGTGCAACGTCTCGACGACCTCAATGCTGATTAAATTGATGGTAGAGATGCGGTCAATGGTGGTTGCAGCACATCTATCTCCAATCATCACACCATGGTGAAAGAGCTCATCACCATCAAAATGGCCACGTTCTTCCTCCCAAAAAGTGGCACTATAATATCTATGGCGGAAAAAATGATATCTGCCAGCCTCCACAGTATCCGTAACGTCATCTGCCATAATTAGTGCAGCAACAAATATGTATATATGGTGAAACACTCTACTCACTCAAAACTGACAAGAAAAGGTGAATCTTACCGTTCCAAGGTGAATAGCGATGCTTACCAAATCGAAGAAACGACCAATGCACTGATGTGAAGAAGTGAATACTGGGGGTATAAGAGCGATCACACGAAAAACCAGGAATATATGGTGGAGCTGGAGGTATGGTATCCTAAGTACACCGCAAATAAGTCCTAGTTCTGATCGTGTGACAAGACTCACGAAAACACACACGGTGGAGATAAATGAGGCAAAGCAACTCTGAAAAAGAGCTCAACCAATATAAGTGAAAACGCGCAATAGCTCATGTTGCAATGCACAAGAGAGACGCTAGCACTGGCTCAATGAACAGGCAGAAGATTGCACACACGGCAGCAGCCTGATGAGCACGAAATAGCTAGTCTCGTATGGGTAAGCTCATAACACGATGTTGTAGATAGGCTGTAGCTAAAGCGGGCAAAATCGTATAGAAGGAATGCTATGTGGACACAGTGGTAACATGCTGTCGTGGCAGAGAAACCGATGAAAAATGTGTCGCGGCAGAGATATACGACGCCGGAAACAGACGTCGCGGCAGGGACCGCTATCGCGGCAAAGAAAGACAACAGTTTTCTTCCGCAGTAGGAAACTTCAGATTTTTTTTAATATAGGTGCGGCGTGTGCACACGTACCCTTTTTTCCTTTTTTTTTACTTTTGCTCTTTTTTTTTACTAAACTGAAACTTGGCCCAAAAAAGTTGGACCGATCTGGCGCCTGACCACAGAGAATGTCTGAGGTCGGGCGACCCGTCCCAGCGCCCACCGAGACGAGCTCGCGCTCGACCACAGAGACTGTCTGTGGTCGGGCGAGCGAGCACTCGTTCCTTTTTTTTCTTTTTAAGCCGATCGCTGCAGGCAAAGGGATAGCTGGACTCTTTTGGAAATCAATAGCGATTGCTTTTTTTTTGAACTAGCGATCGGATCTGGACGGAAAAAAGTAATCGGAAACGATCGGAAAAATGAGGAACAGCGGACGGACTATGTACTCGATCGGTTGACCAAGGACAAACACGCTGGACTTATTGGTGTCGATTGGATCTGCAGAAAACTGAACGAACAAGCCGACAGCAACTAGAACTAGCGATCAAAGAAAAGAAAATGTGGACACGATGGACTCCCGGTACCGATCGGATCTGGTAGCAGGCAAGATCAAAGAACTCAACGGCAACAAGACCGATCAAGACTTAGATGAAAACCTTTATGACTCTGATGGAAAATACAATCTAGACTTCTACGACTCGGATGGAAGAAAGGAAACACAAAAGGAAACACGATCAGCGACTAAAACTCAAGAACGATGCAATCTAGGCTATGGCAAAACTAAGAACCCTAATTTTTTAGGCTTTTTTTTGGATAGGACTGAAAACAACAACGAATTGTGGGGGTGGAATTGTGGATGCTCACCGAGTAAATCATGGAAATCTGATACCAAGATGATATGGGGTGTCCCGATCTTCTCGTGAGCGTTGCGATGGTGATGATGGCAGCGGATAATTGTCGGGGATAACTTGCTCTGATACCAAGATGATAAGATTGTTTGCCCGATCTTTCACGATGCACCTCCTGATCTGATAGATCTCCCAATCACGTGAGCGGAACACGCGACCTAAAGATTGGGAAACGCCAAACCTGCGAGCAACTCGACGATGAACGATGAACCTCATGCTGAATCAACATGCCAATAGCTCGACAACCCTTGACAGATTCAAGGACCTTCGCGCACACAAGATTACTCTTGACAATTCAAGAACTCTCTTGTCTTTATTGATAGATAACTAGACGAATGTCCGAGACGCCGTCACACACGCCGATCCCAGAGGGACGGTGATAACTTGAACTAAAAGTTCTACATAATTTTCAGCCTCCCTAAACCCTAGCCGCCTAGCCTTATTATATAGACGGCCAGAAAACTATTGGGCTTGGACAGGCCAAAACCCAAAACAAAAAATAAAACCCTAATTGGCCCACAATGTGACCAGGCTAAGAAATAATATGAACAGATACAAATTAATGACACAGCCTTAGACTTAATTATCACATATCGTAGATCGTCCTGGCGTGCCAATATCCTCATCATCCTCCCCTTCTTGGAAAGGCGTTGTCCTCAACGCCGGAGGGTCTTCTCTAGCACGTGGCGTCAAATCTGCAATTTCACCACTTTCCGTCTTCAAGTCTTACTAGCCTGCCACATCACACCTCCCTCTCGGCTATCTTGACTTGCCATTGGTGCCACTCCCGTTGTCGGCACCACCAACTTGATTAAGACACAAATGATCATCGGAATACAGTCTCGAAGCACATGAGCAGATCACCCAAAATGGACAGGACATACTCCTGCACACTGAGGGTCCAAATGAGCTGAATATACTCGTAGATGCAAACTGAATTTTGGTAGCAAACAAAGCACATCATCCAAAACAAACAGGACAATTTTTTGCACACCAAAGATCCAAACGTACTGAATCTACCACCTCTTTGAAACTGCTAACAGTGTCTTTTTTTTTATCCACACGTAGAAGCTATACCGAAACTGAACTAACCCGTCACACTAGAAACAACACCAGTCCAATGTCATTAAGCATACGTGATTGCCAAACCGACCACTTTTTTAAAGGGCCGACTAGTACTAGCACGAGCATGACCGAAGCAATCCAAATATGGTCAATCCTTTTTTTTCTTCCTTGATTTCTCGTTGCAATCTGAACCTCCTGAACACACGTCCCACATGATGCCTCTTATTTTTATTGCAAAAACGGAATCCAATCTGTTTTGCATGTACAAAATCAATACCAATCTCTCCTTTCCATTCATTTGTTGGCCCGTATACTATACACTGTACACGGTCCATGGTACACCACAAGGTAGCCTTCCTTTGCTGGCCTGTACTGCACATGCGACTCAAAAAAATTTCCTACTTGTAGCGATCGGTTCCTGGGAATAGTCAGGCTCTGAGACAAAACAATGGATGCAGCGATTTCCCGATCGCGCATGGCGCGAGCCAGGGACAGACGTCCTCCGTGGTGCAGCGAGGCCACCGATCCCGGTTTTGTTTCTGTCTCGATCGAAACGATCGGATCTGGACGGTATCAGTCGATCTGCAAACCAACATGCCATCTTTGTAGATAAAACTAGATCGCGATTTGCAGTAGCTCTACTCGCTACTAACAATTCAATCATCAGCACAAACTCGTCGCCCAACAATCAATAATTTGCTTGACGACAGAAACTCCAATTGCATCATGATCGACCTGACGCTCTGATACCAAGATGATAAGGGGTGGCCCAATCTTCTCGTGAGCGTTGCGATGGTGATGATGGTAGCGGATGATTGTCGGGGATAACTTGGTGTCACCGATGAACTCTCCTCGCTTGAACCCTACTGCCAATGCAATAGCTCTCAAACCCTGTAGGATACTCACGACTCCACACACTTGCGCATGTAGCCATCGACCACGAAACGGTTGTTCGCAATCTACTGATTCCCAATGGAATAATAGATCACACTAAACTTGCAGTAGTATATCACCAAATCCAGATGAATTGGTGCGGAGGAATTCAGATGAATGCTTACAGTAGTTCAACGAAATAATCTTTAGTCTAAACGTGGTCTAACCCTAATTGAGGGGGTGCCCAGGGGTACTTATAGGTGGCCGAGCGTCCTCAGCTTTGACCTGGCCCAAAACCTACCTGGTTTGGGCCCAAACTGACTCGGTTCGACTCAAACGGGTACATACCGACCCATATATGGGTTTGGCCTAATTTTAGCACGCAGGCCATGTGTATAGCGCGCCTTAGATGTGTAGACATCGTGACATCGTGTTGAAGTACTTCCTAGTGCGCCATCATGTGCTCGTGCTCATCCAGACTTGATCTCCACTTGTCTCTCGATAGCCGTCCTCCCTCTCCTCCCGCTGGCGATATCTTGACAGATGACATACCTAAATACAACATAGTATATTGCTTTAGGTAGTATATAATTCGGAGATATCAAGACATTCTTTTCAACTAGGAAAGAATTCACCTTATAATAATCATCAATTAGACTCAATATTTCCTTCCAGCTCAAACACTCAAAATCAGCATGATCCATGATTGTATCGTCATCACAATCTTTCACGGCGATCAAATAGACAGCAAGATAAATCAGTCGTTGAGCAGATTAGATCTACTCCACGAACTGCAAAACAGATCCTTACGAATCAGCAAGCAAAACCAACGATATTGGTGTCCCCCGACATGGGACCTTTTTCCTGTATATTCTCAACTCAAAAATTCAACTCCCCCTTACATTGGTGCGCACCCCTTTGGCTTTATAGTTGCAGCCGACCTCCCTATTACTTGACTTACAAGCAAAATGAAAATATAGAAATAAAATAAACTCAACAACTCGGACAGCTGTTTCCTAAACCAAAAACTAAAATAAACAGAACTAAAATAGAAAGGACTCTTTTGTTGGTGCGCCACCATCTTCAACACGCTGCTAGGTGGTCCCCAACCGGACTCCTTCAAAGACAACATGCTCCACCAATATTGCACTCCAATTGCGTCCCTAATCTTTTCCTTGCGTGGTAGAAATAGGAACAAAAACTTTGTCTTGGTAGTATCAGCAACAACATAACCAGAGATAGCGTAGTAAGCACTATCAACTTGGTTGGTTGAGCGGGACGGTGGAGGGGTTAGAGTGGGAAGGATAGATGCCTTGGTCGAGAAGGGTGGCTGCTGCCCACTTAGTTTAGTGTTAAACAATATAGTAGTATAACTCTTCTCCCTCTCCTTCCAATTACTAGAAGACAAATAGGAGAGGGCGATGCTATAGTGCATTTCGACCAGAGAGAGGGAAGGGTGCTGGAGAGATCAGAGTAGTGGTTTCGTGGAGTTGCATTTGGATTTTGAGAAGTAGAGATGAATATGGAGGGGAATGCATGCATGTACTAAGTTTGAATTTGACCAAAGTTAACTACCTACAGGAAGTGCATGGGTGAAATGAATTAGAGAGGGGGTGGTAGAGGGTTTGGATAGAGTCTTGCCAATTTATGGCAATTTTTCTTGGTCACCAAAATTTTGATTTTGGGTATTTGCCCTAATAGTAGTCTGGACTAGATCTTAGAAATTTTGAGAATAGACAACTAGGGTTTTGGGGTTCAGGGGGTCCTACATACAAAATATAGTAGGGTGAAGCTTTACCAAATTTACTTGATGATAAAAAGTGCAAGAGATGGCATTGTTGCCAATCCATGCATTTCTAGATAAAAAAATAGAAGATAGTCTTATAGAAATTATTTTTGAGGGTGAAGGGGTGATAAGGAGCAAGAATGACATTTCCAATGTTATTTGGGAAGAGTTGAATTTATGGAGAGAATTGATGGTGGATGATGGAAAGTGACCAAGAAGATTAAGGGAAAAATAAAATGGGTGTAAACAGTTTTGATTAGGGTTCAAAACAAGGTCACATAAATGGGTGGTAGGCTTTAAAATGTACCAGCAAGTGCATTAATAGTTAGAGAAGATCAAAAGGAAGAGTAATGGGTCATAGGATGGTCTCTGAACAATTTATTTCGAAGTTTAAAGGTGTGAGCAAAAGTGCATCTAATAATTATCAAAAGGCCAGTGATTTGATTAGCCTCAGAAACAAGACTGAAACAATTAGAAGATGACCTCGATTGACCAAGTGGTAATGGAAGGAATGGAAGAATACATAGCAAAGATGAGTTCTAAGAAGGTACATTACCATAGATAGAATATAGCAGCTTAATAAAAGTGCTGAAAAACTTAATCTGTTAACAGACACTAAGATAGTCTGCACACTAGGTGTTAGATGAAATGTCTGCAAGAAAATATTTTTCGAGAATTGAGAGGAAACGATTTGGGTTTGATGGGAATGGCTCCTATAAACCTTAGGATGTTTTATTGGGCTAAAATGATTAGTGCCAAAGTCCCGAAGAAGGGCTCCTAATGTCTTATGGTAAGACATTAGAGTTAGGGCTTTTGGATTGAGATAGGAACAACAAAATAGGTTTTATTTGCAAGATAGAGTGGAAATAACTTATAAGGATATCCCCATGGGACAATATAGTATTTGATGGGTTTTGGATATGTTAGGCCACATGCCTGTCTGAAGATCATAACTACACACAAACAACTCATCAAACAAAGTCACACAAAATCAACTCACCACACAAGGTCAATCATTTGAAGCTAATATAGCATCACTAGAGGCAATGGTTGAACAAGTGTTCAACGGTGATCAAGCCATGGGAAAGTTGAAAAGAGTTTCAAAGAAAGGAGTAAGGCTTTGGTAGATATTTTCAGAAACAAATGGAAACATAATCCTCTCCTTTAACAAGTTTTCTCAAAGGTGTTTTGAAAAACCACTTTATCAAAGGTTTATAAAATAGTAGTTTTATAATATAGTGGGATCACAACTCTATGTCCCTGTAGTTTTATAAATACTTAGTTTTGGTAAAGCTTTTGTTCTTAAAATAGATCTTGGCTCCTGTTTTCGCATGTTGAAATACAATGTAAAAAAAAGAAGGTGCCAAGATACTTTGTTTTGAGAAGAAGGCTAGTAACCCATAAGATGGCCTGATCAATAGATCACAAGGATTGAGTTGTTCCACCAACTATTCCATCAGACAACACTCTCGCAAGCAAGATTTTCACAACAAACCAGGCAACCCTACAGGAAACTCTATTTTATTTGTTTGTTTGCAAAAAGTTTTTGTTGGCCCTCATTTTTGCCTGACTTAACAGTACTTAATCTTGGTTACAAAAGTTGGGGTGTTATAGCTCTTCCCCCTTAAAAAGAATCTCGTCCCGAGATTCCTAAGCGTAGTACTAGAGTGGTGTAGAGACTATGTTAGAGTTAGGCTTCAGCGATTGCTTTTCCAACTCACTGATGATACCCAGAGCTGCATCGAAGACTTACTTTTGCCAAATATGTGGATTGTCTTCATTTAATGAAGTTGATGGCTAAAGAGTTGATGCTGCCGAGAGTACCTTGTCAAAAACCCATCGAGACGCCTCTAAAGTTAGTGCAGTTGGGCTATCTAGTGTGCCCGTAAAGATTCCAAAAAAGTCAGAAGGTCATCATCTCGTAGCTGAGGTCTTGAAAAGTTGAGGCTTCTCTGGTAGCTCTCACTGGCTTGGAGTCGTTTCTTCTTTCATGTAGCTTGATGGAATCTTCAATCTTTGTGTCGTGCCTTGAAGCTTGATGTTGGTGTAGACCCTTCTGTCTTGAGCTTGGAGTGCTATAGAGGTTGTAGATAATGGCACTTGAGCTTCGGTCTTGCTAGGTACTTCAAATTTGTAGACTTAACTCTCTACGCTTCCTAACTAGCAGGGCAACATTAGTCCTAACCTGAAGTATTCTTCTGAGTCATCTCGGGCTAGAGATGAAGGTTCTTCTTTGGCAAAGGCGAGTCGAGGACTGGATCTTGAAGAGTCTTCAGGCTTCTATTTGCTTGGTGGAGATCAAACATGTGAGTCTTTGTCTTCACGTGCCAAGAACTTGTTGAACTTCACAGGTTAGGCTTGGCTTCGATACTACTATGCTCCATGTTAGTTGGCTTGTCAGAAGATTAGTCGGTGCTGGAGGGGTTAAGAGAGTATCATCAATGTTAGCGAAACTCTCGATTTAAGGTTAGGCGATCCAGGTTAGTGAAGTCTTTGCCTTCCAGAAGTCTTTTGTAGTCCAGGGGGTCTACCTTCTGCTCCCTTGGTGTTGTAGAGAGGCCTGGACGGATCTTGGGTATGTGTTTTGAGAAGAGTTATAATCCTCTCAAGGTTGGAGTTAGTGTTTTACAATTAAATAGTCTATGCTACTCGAGCTGTCATAAATAGGTGAGAGGGAAAACACATTCTGGAGTGGTTTCCAATTCAGAGTTTTACACACTAGAGGGTTTTTAAGGCCGAGAGGTCAAAATCAAGCACAAGCACAAGGTAACAATACACACTCAAGAAACTCACAAATCAACTGCAAACAATATCAGGAACACACAAGGTACTTCAGTACCGGAGGACACCTAACAAGTCGCAATATTTGGGGTTAGCTCAATCAAAATGATCGAGCGTATCCTATTCATCCTAGCGTCATGGTTGGTCATAGTTGTTGACTCCTTCATTTCCTTGACTCTCGCTTCAGCAAAAACTTGACGACAGTTGGTGGTGAAGTTGTAGGGTTGTTGAGCCGTTGATGTTGATTCGAGAAGTGCAGATTTTGTAGGTCTTCTTGTATCGCATCACATGGTGGTGAGGTCTTCAGAGGACTTGCTGAAGTGCACCATTGGTGGCATACTCGCCTGACAAACCTAATAAATACTAGTCAATCAATTGAGTACTTGGTCCTTGGCGATTGCAAAAGTGCCAGTCCAAGGAGGAACAAGGTCAACTTCTCGACAGAGCCATTGGTGTGACCAAAGGCAAAATATTTGTCAACACTCTTCTTCCTTTGCAGCTGGAGAGGTTTGAAGATGTCCTTTTGAATAATTGCTCAATTTTGCATTGCTAAGCTTCAGGTCTATTTGGGGTACGACGTCCAATATTTAGATTTTAAAGGGGGTGAGACAAGATAGTAAAAGCAGTTAAAACAGTGGCAATCAGAGAGATAAGATTAGCAGTTTTTTGAAGAGGTGAGAATAGCATAAGCCACTATATTGGCTATTTTAGAGAAATAAAATTTGTATTTAGTTTTACCCAACATACTACTTTCCTAACTAACGCCCATGCTAACTAGGGTCTCCTAAAGTCAGGATGGCTCTGATACCAACTCTGTGGGGACCCCAGATTACCCATTCGGAATACCCGATATGCATACAATTCACGATCCCATGATCAGTGTGTCGTGAATCCACATATCCAATTTGATAACAGAATTACATCATCCATTACAGTACCGAATAATATACTTACAATTGGTCACATGACCAAGTATGATATTGCCACGCAGGGCAAGTCTATAACTAAGCAACGGATACCAAGCAGCGTTGATGACCCATGTCATGCCTACTACCCTACAGGCAACTAACTGGTAGATGTTCCTAGTTTGCACCAGCATTGTCGTAACCATTGCCACCTTTCGCGTAGTCTTCTCCATAGTCTGACCAAGTTAATAGCCAGGGACAAAGCCATGAGTACATTTGAATTGTACTCGCAAACCATCTAAGGGGAGAGAGTTTGATATGCAGTATGGCTGTATCAAGGATTGGCTCTAGTCTAGTTTATTTTCTTAAAAAACATGGTTTTCTCGTGTCGATATAGCCTCTCCAGAACCATGTTCTACGACATCTCTATATCCTTACTAAAAACATTTATAAAACAAGTTCAGTAAAATCTCTAGGAAGGGAGTAACCCTTTTTGTTTTATTAAACCAGGTCAATCAAACATGACCATCTCCATTTCCTCGGCAGTACCCTCCAACTACTCCGAACCTTTCTCGTGCCACGGCAGTACCCTCCAAGTACTCCGTTCGGCACTTTCTCCATTTTTCCAAAAACCACTTTTAAAACCAAACCGACACAGGTTAAGTATGGCCATTCCAACCATCCATGACCGAGGACTTGGCTATTCGAATAGATTTACACTCTGCAGAGTTTGTACACTTTACCCACACCATCCGAATACCTATCGTGTGGGCATCATCCTTGCATAGCAGCCTATGCCATGACAAGCACCCGATTTGAGCCTTCCATTCATCTACCTTAGTATGGGTGCCTACCCTGTGGAGTACCTCCCTGGCATGCCCCGTAACTCTGGCGCCACAGTGGGAGAACCCAAGTGTCTTCCGGACGGGTAGCCTATTGGCGGGCCCGCTACACTGTTGCCCACCACTTGCGACAACCCGGATTCCAGGGTCCTACAAACCCTTATATAGTGTGAGGCTCCCCGCACTAAAGCAAACAAACTTTAGGCTAAGCCCCATCCCATACCAGGGTAATGTGGTTGCACGGGATAAATTGGTCCGGCGAACACTTATACACAATGCCCTTTTTCATAAATCCTCCTCCTCCTTTTCTCCATTTTCTAGAACATGTATTTGTGACAACATTTTAGTGGAATAGAGCACTATTCCAAGGTTTTCGAAATCCTTTTTTTTAAGTCCCATTTGAGTGTTCCCAACCTAGAGTTTTTTTTGCTCCACTACAAAGTTTTCCAAAGGCTATGATGCTAACCATCAACACCACTAATTCTGGGGAATAAGTGGGTGTCAAGATAGGGGTCATCCATGAGGATGATATCATTTGACTTGTGGAGCCAAGTCCCCAACAATTGCTATTTAGGGCAATAGCTACATTGATGGTGTGCTGGTGGTGTAAATCTTCCATGTTGCTCAACTCATGAGCATGGTAGATTGTGTGGTGGTGATTCTATGATGGTGATGTGGTCTCAGCTGTGGTGATGTTCTTGGTCGGCTGGAGTTCTTGGCCGAGCAAATCCTCACTCTGTGATGTTTTTATACTTGCCTTTGTTCCCTGGGGGCTTGACACCTCTGCCCATGCATTTGATGAGTGAGCTGCTATGAGCTTGCTTGCCCTGCTCGGCTGGCCTGGGATATTTTCCTGGGAGCTTTTGTGATAAGCTCTAATGGCTTGATGATTATCTACAGTGGCATTGTTTTTGACTGCCACAATGTAATTACCCCTTTGGCTGTGTTTCTGTTAAGTCTTTGCTTGCAGGTGCCAAAAGGAAAAGAAGAATAAAAGAAAGAAAGAAGATGTGTAGTTTTTAGGAATAAATATACTTGTATTCTTTTATGCTTTGTTGTAATATTCTTTTATTCATTCCAAATTTGTAATTATTCTTTTATTCCAGAATTTTGTAAAGACAATGTATAATGTGTTGATGATCAATAAAGTTCAAGTTTTCTTTCTTTTTATTAATGTTTATCCTTTCTAAATGTGCCCGCTTAATTTCCATTTAATATTCATAATTCAAATTCATATTTGAATTCATAAGTTAGACTAGGGTTTTAGTTGTTTCATTTCACCAAATCCCAACAAGCAATAGATCAAAAGAGATCATGTCGAATTCTTTCGCACTCCGAGAGTATACCATACCCCCTCGAAGAGAGACTCGATCCCCTTAGGTTTTAGTGATAAAAGCGTGAAAAATCCTATAATTTAAGTTGCTATGCACAAAAGCCCTCTAAACTACCCCGGAGTTGTCCTACGTGTTGGGATGTTTGTAACAACCCAAATTTTTGGGAAATAGAAATAAATGGATTTATTTAAAATCCCAAATTTTGGAGCCAACAAAATTTTTTATATAAGATTAATTTCTTGCCTTTTCGAAACTTCTGAGTTGGAGCATTTGCTCCCATGCTTCCAATAAAAAGAGTATGAGAAGGGTTTTAAAACAAATCCTTTGAGCTCAAATTTTTTAAATAAAGATTTTTGTTAAAATGAAATAGTTTTCTAACTATTAAATTTTTGTGCATGGTTACATGCTAAACCCATTTGGGTCGATTGCCAAACCCATATTAAGCCATATTTAATCATACCCTCATGCATCTCTCCACCACCACTAAGAACAAGTTACAAAGAAGCAAATACAATAACGTTTGAAACAAAAATCAACTTGGAACTCTATTTAATATTCTACCAAAGTTTGAATTTAAATAAGAGGTCATTTCCCAACTCCATGTTATCTCCAAGAAAACCAACACTTTTGGACCAATCAAATCTTTTTCACTCATATTGCATGCATACATAGTAGTTTAAATACAAGTTGTTCTATGATTTCATGTGGGTTTTAATTGGTGGTGCAATGTTTAGTTAATTCAAACCTAATCAATAGAAGCATTAGAGAAGAACCACAAAGATCAAAAGAACCAGAAGCAAAAGAAATAAAGAAAAAGAGAAGAAAGGATGATCTAGAAAAAGTTAACCACTACCCTACTTTGGACACTTAGAATAAGAAATCTGTAACTCAAGCAAAGGTGTGGTCAGTTAGTTGAGCTTGACCACATCACATACTAACTCAACCAGGAAGTTTCCAGCAAAAACTCAAACTAGAAACCCACGCAATCATCAGCCAAACTTTGAATCTGAAACAGCAACAATACCCAAGTTTGAAATATAAATTTTTGCAAAACCTCATATTTCTTCATAACAAAAATATTTCTGGAATCCCTATCCAATATAATGACCAACCCAATTGGAAATTTTCAAAAATTCGAATTTTGATTTCATGCGGGCATTTCAACAAACACTTGGTGGGCAGAAATCTAACAAAATCGGATCAGCTGTTGGCAACAGTAGTGGGCAGCCCTAGCCCTAGTCTCTGACCTCCCAGCAGTGCCCTGGCCTCTACCTTGTCGATCCCCTGTCTCCCCTGCACAAACCACGGCCATGAGACATGGATGGCATGGAGGAAAACCACACCGGACCCCTCCCATGTCCCCCTCTGAACCAGACCGTCCCAACCTCTCCCAGCGCGCCAGCAGCACCCCACAGCACACCGCAGCCCCCCGCCGAAAGCCCCGACTGCCGCGTCCCTTCTGCAGCCGACACCGGCCGCGCTCTCTCCCCAGATCCACTCGCCCCGTGCTCCCTCTTCCGACTATAAAAGGACCTCCTCTCTTCCCTGAAAAGAACCCCACCATCCCCAGGAACCTCCTAGACAACATCTCCAGCTTCCTCTCTCTCTCGTTCGAGCTCCCCCGTCGACGCCGCTCCGCAGAGCACCTCCCGTTCCCGGCGTTCTAGAGCCTCCCGCGAGCTACCGCCTGGACGAGGTGGAGGAGGAGAAGCTCCTCCGCCGCCTAGACATCCTCGCCGCCGCTCCCCCTCGCCGCCGGTGAGCTCCCCGTGCGCAGCCCTCCTCCCAGTACTCCTTCTCGTTTACTTCCTGTAGCGCCCGGGGAAGAAGAACCCGATACCGATTCGGTCCAATAAGTTCTGACAAGCCGGGCCCATTGGTCAGGCCGGTTTCTTTTTTTTTCCTTGCCACCCGCCCAGCTGCAGCCTAGTGGGCCGGCCCAGAGCAGTCTGTGTGTCCGGCCCGGATGAAAAAAAAAAGGGATCTTCGATTTTTCCGATTCTTGAAAAACACATTCAGATGCTTTAGTATATTTAATTTTCCCGGAGTTCTACCGACTCAAATTTAACAAATGAAAATGTTCTGAAAACCTTAGAACATAAGCTATCCATTAGAAGTGGTTTCAACCCAATTAGATTTACAGAGTGGTTGCAGTAAAAATAACAAAACAGGAGCTTTTTCACCTTAGAAAATTCATATCAATTCGAATAAAATTCCTAAAAATATAAATCCAACTTTGGAAATTCACAATTAGTGATACCCATCTGTCTATGGCATTAGATCTCATTTTTGAACCTTTTAAAATAAATTCTATTTACCTATATGGTTAAATAATCATTTGCCTTATAGGATCTTATTTAACTCAAATCTATGATCAAAATTTTTATGGAACTCTTATTGTTAAATCATATTTCCAAATACCATCTGTAGGTATTGATCTTAGTCCATGTGTACTTGTAGGAAGTATTTGGAAATTTAATCCTACATGATAGTAATTAGAAACTCAAACTTGCACACCTATTTCAAAATAAATGGAAATGATATGAAACCAATTCGAATCAACCACATTTCTAAATATTGATCTATAACCTTTGATACAAGTCAACTAGGATCTATAGACCCTACTTGCAGATTCAAACTGGATCACTAAATAGTTGCAAACTAGAAATGGCTTCAATAAAAGAGAAATACTATAAATCCTATGAAGCCTCTTTGGTTGAACCATGATCTTGAGTATCTACATTGTCCATGACCTTGGTCAAAAAGGACTTGCAGGAGATATTTTCATAATCCAAAATGAATAAACCCTACTTAGATACAACAACTCAATCATCTCATCCATCGGAACTCAATTATCGTCGAAACCACTCTCCATAGACTTCCTAGATCACTTCCCTTACCCAAGTATGTGTATTTGAGTAAATAGGTGTTGTTTGTGAATTGTGTGGTGATTGTATGCTTATTTGCTTTCCAACGATTAGACGACAACGAGAGTAAGGAGAATGGATCCCGAAGTCCACCAAGATATGGAGATGGAGATCAATCAATCAAAGATGAAGATGAAGACTATTTTGACTTTGCCAAGCCAGGCAAGCCATCTTTTGATTCATACTCCCACTACCTAGTTTTAATATTGCATTCTACTTGTTTTAAGTAAATTGCATGATTGAATTGCTAGAGTAGAATGATAGAGGCATATTGATGTCTTGATTATCAAGAGCATCAAGCTGAGTTTATCCAACCATAGTAGTAGTACTATCACTCAATGTAGTTGCTTAGTCGCTAATAAAAGTTGAGGCTATCTCTGGAGGAACCCCATTTGAAAGGTGGTGACTTGACATTGAAACTTGAAATGGGAGATTGCTCCTACATGATGGCTTTATGAAAGAAAATAATCTTGACTAAGAACTATGAAATGTATTTCTCAATTGACAACGAGTGATGTACATGGGTGCCAATTATAACGTACAACCACGTTACCCCTATATGGGAAGGGGCTAAATCCGTAGCTTGTTTATCTTAGTATGGGAGGTCTTGCATCAAATCTTCATGGAAGGACTCCACGGGCGGATACTTCTTGACCAAGTGGTTTCCACTAACCCGGTACCCGGGATGGGCAGAACTAGAGGCGCCGGAGCGGGAATTCCGTATCCCGGGCTCTAGGGAAGGATCCTATACTAGGATGAGCAAGTGAAAGGTTTTGTTTGATTATCTGAACCCCGCATACCTTTGTGTATGGCGAACCGTGGATTTCTCCCGGCAGATGTATCGAATCTTGTGGGTAAAGTGTACCCCTCTGCAGAGGTTTTCAAACTATTCGAATAGCCGAGTCCTCGGTCATGGACGGTTGGCAAACTCTACCTGGCTTTTGTCAATAATGAAAACAACTTATGGTGAACTTGGTGAATGACATGAATTGAATTGACTTGACTTGAACTTTGAAGGTGACCAACACATTGAAGTTCCTCTTTAGATTGAACTTAGAGAACTAAACTTCTTTTCTACCAATGAACATTCTTGGGAAATAAAACTAGCATTTCTGCAAATAAACTTAGTGCTTAGTCCACCATACCAACCTTGCATATCTCTCTCATCACTTTGTTTATAAGATGGTTTGCGAGTGCATCCAATGTACTCACGGCTGTGTCCCTGGCTATTAACTTGGCCAGACTTGAAGGAGAAAGATCATGAAGGAAGGACATTCAGACGACTTTGCGAATTAGGCTCGTTTCCTACTGTCTGCTTTGCCTGTGCGGTTGAAGCTTGACAATATGGACCCAAAGTGTTATTCCGCTGCATGTTGATGTAATGTAAGGTTTGGTCTGTGCGACCACCTTTGTAATCCCCTTTATTTACTATTAATGTCTATGACTGTGATATCAACTACGTTATGTAAGTCACAACAATGATTCTGGGATTGTGACGGATTACATAACGGGCACTTCGAATTTGTTATCAAATTTGAGGTCGTCACAATGTTACAGACTTCCCCCTTAACAAAAACTTCGTCCTGAAGTTTGGGGTAAGGTGTACCTGAAGAATTCTGGATAGGCTGTCCTTAGATCGTCTTCCTTTTCCCATGTAGCTTCTCTTTTCGGGTGATGTTTCCATTGTACCTTGCAATACTTGATGGCCCTATTACAGAGTTGTTTCCAATTCTCTGCCAGAATCTTTGATGGTTCTTCAACATAAGTCAAATTAGCTTGCAATTCAATCTCATTGTAGGATATGGTTTCTTCTGGTGTCTTCATACACTTGCGAAGTTGAGAAGCATGAAACACATTATGAACTTTAGATAGTTTCTTTGGCAATTCTAACTCAAAGGCTACTCCTCGACTCTAACTCAGAATCCTGAACGGTCCAGTGTATCTTGGGCTAAGTTCTCCCTTGACTCCAAAACGATGTACTCCCTTCATGGGGCTAACCCTTAGATAAACCATGTCCCCAACTTGCGGTTCCCATGTCCTTCTCTTCGAATCTGCATAGCTTTTCTGTCGACTTTGAGCAATCTTTAACCGGTCTTGAATAACATCAATCACATGTTGTTTCTCCTGGACATAGTCTGGATGAAACTCCTTACTGGCTCCTAGTTCACACCAACAAATAGGTGATCGGCACTTCCTTCCGTAGAGTGCTTCAAAGTGCCATTTGGATACTACTTTTGGTAACTATTGTTATAAGAGAACTCTGCCAGTGGTAAGTGTTCCTCCCATGATCCTCCAAAGTCCAATGCA
Source organism: Dactylis glomerata (assembly GCA_007115705.1). NCBI lineage: Eukaryota > Viridiplantae > Streptophyta > Magnoliopsida > Poales > Poaceae > Dactylis > Dactylis glomerata. The sequence continues at coordinate 4,933,575 of QXEO01000406.1, read as the reverse complement.
CATTCTCGGAGCATATCCTCCAAAATTTGGTTGGTCCTTTCCGTTTGACCTCCCATCCGTGGATGATAAGCAGTACTAAAGTCTAGTTTGGATCCTAAAGCTTCGTGTAGTTGCGTCCAGAAAGCTGAAGTGAATACGGATCCTCGGTCCGATACTATTGTCTTAGGTACTCCATGCTTGCTTACAATCTCTTGAAAATACAGGTTTATTAACTTCTCTCCTGAATCCTTCTGGTTGACAGCTAAGAAATGTGCACTTTTGGTCAGTCGGTCCACTATTACCCAGATCATGTCTTTCTTCTTAGGTGTTAGTGGTAATCCTGTGATAAAGTCCATTCCAATCTCTTCCCACTTCCACTCAGGAATACTCAATGGCTGCATAAGTCCAGCAGGACTCTGATGTTCCGCCTTCACTCTCTGACATGTATGACATTCGGATACGAACTTAGCTATCTCTTGCTTCATATTATTCCACCAGAATAATTCCTTAAGGTCCATGTACATCTTGGTGCTCCCCGGATGTATGGAATATGATGTTTTGTGTGCCTCCTTGAGTATCAATTCCTTGATTTCAGGTATGTCCGGCACACATATTCGGTCATGAAACCAAAGTAAATTGAAATCACCTAAGCGGAACTCGGATGGTCTACCTTCCTCGATCCTGCAGATTTCTTCGGCAATAAATGCATCTTCACCTTGTCTTCGGAATATCGTATACTTGAGATCACTATGTCGTTCTTCCATCACCTTCATGGTAGACAGACTACCCAGAGATTGTACTTCCAGACATTGGATCTTTAACCTTTCCAAATCCATAAGCAGTTCCTTGGGAAGTTCTTGGTTCATCGGTTGAGTGTTTATGCTCTTTCTGCTTAAAGCGTCGGCTACCACATTGGCCTTCCCTGGTGTATAGTTGATGGTCAAATCAAAGTCCTTGATCAATTCTAACCATCGTTGTTGACAAGGGTATAGTTAATAGAGCCCGTTAGTTGAGTACCCCTGAGGCCCGTTAAGCTAGGCCCAATTGTAATGATAGTCGAATACAAGTTATTACCGTATGTCGATATTGTAATCTGTATCGTACCCTACCCGATCCTCGAGACCTGGCCACCTATATATAGGGGCCAGGAGGGGACGGTGTAGGGTAGATTGAAAGCAAGCCAGGTTGAACACCCAAGTTTACTTTCGATATACACCTATTTCGACTAACTTTACCTTCGAGTTCATCCGACGCCCTATCTCCCCGATCCTAAGTCCTTTATCTAGGACATTTGTCGAGTTTAACCCTCGTCAATTGGCGCCGACCGTGGGGACTTTGGGCGTCGGAACCATGAATTCGACGGCTTTTTCACTTTTAGCCAACAGCAGTTCAGAAGTCGACAGAAGTCAAGAGGTGGAATTAACAATTGGAAGTTTGAGCATCCTCATCGGGCCACCGGGTTCATCCCGCCTCTCGGATTCGATGAAACCAAATCCGTCGGCAAACAAGCCCGAAGCAGAGGAAGCATTGGAGTCATCAGAAGGCTCTTCCAGTGAGGTAAACTCGCCGGTCAGCTTAGAAAAAGCATCAATCGCAGAAAGCAAGGAAATTCAGGAAAATTTCGACTCAGAAGAAAAAGCGTGTCAGACGCACAACAACGCAAAGGATTCCGCCGTAGGAAGCAGCGGCGTCTCCAAAGTACATCAGTTATGCGTCATTATCACTGAAGCAGAAGAAGGAAGCAATAGCGAAGGAAGTTAAAAGGTCGACAGGCAAGTCGACAAAGTGAAAGATCACAACAAAAAGGAAAAAGAGAAAGTACATGTCTCGGCTGATGAATGGAGAATGATTAAGTCAGCCATTAATCACGGTACAGAAGTACCCGAGGGATCGAGAAGAGAAGTTCTAATGGGATATCAGTATGCACTATATCAACAGAAGAAGAAACTAAGGGAGGAAAGAGACATGGTGTTTCAAGACAACAACAGCATATCAAGGGAGGAATACTGGGAAGACCATAGTGAAGATTCAGAATATAGCAGGGAAAGGCGCGGAGATCCAAAACACAACAGGGGGGCGACAGCATGCGGCAGAGAAGAAGGGTACTCAAGGAGCCCCACCCCGCAACTAGAAGAGGAGGAAGATGACTTGATACAAGGAACGCCAGAGGCAGCATTGGCAGCAGCACAAGCATATTTACTAGCCACAAGACCAGAGCATGGAGACCCGCGAGAAGATATGCACCGAGCCGCGATACGAAGCCTCGGAATTGTAGAAGGTAAGATCAGGGAACAAGGCCCAGAGACGAAGTCGACAAATTACAAGGAGAAGTTCAGATACAATCGCGCAGACAACGACTATAGCGAGTTATCAGAAGAGAAAAAGCAGCAGAAAAAGAAGGAGGATGCAAGAAGTATAATAGCACAAGCTAGAGTAAACAAATCGCGACATGCTTGGAGGGAAGAAAATTACGAAGACGATGATAAAGACATGGGTGCGTTATGCTTTACCCGCAGGGTTCGCAAAACACGGGTACCCAAAGGATTCAAACTACCACACGACCAGAATAAGTATGACGGGTCACAAGAACCTACCTTATGGCTATCAGATTATCTACAGGCAGTACAGATACTAGGAGGAACAAAAGCGACTGCAATGCAAAGTTTGCAGTTACATCTCACCGGCGCCGCACGGTCCTGGTTGAACACCCTACCCGATGAATCCATTGGAAGCTGGGGGGAACTCGAAAGTCAATTCACAAGAAATTTTCGCTCCACCTACAGGCGCCCAGCATCACTGGAAGAAGTTAAAGCATGTGTGCAGAAGAAAGGCGAAACGCTACGCTCTTACATACAACGATGGAGTATAATCAAAAACTCAACAGAAGACGTCTCCGACGAACGAGCAATAGACGCTTTTTCGGAAGGACTTCGTCGTTCAGATCTTGTGGAAGAAATAGGAAGAACAAGACCTACGACAGTAGCGGAGCTAATGGAACAAGCTAACAAATTCGCTGATGGAGAGGACGCGTATAACAACAAAAGAGGACGATCGCCAGAAGTCGACAGAACAAGTCGACAAAGGAGGCGACACCGCAGCAGGGATAATCAAGGAAGGCGAAGTCAGGTAGCCGCGGGTTACAGGCTAGAAGAAGAGGAAGGGTATGAAAGTAGGAAGTTCCAGGCAAAAGGAGTAGAAAAATCAAGATACTCTGGCCCCTCAGCCGAGGATATGCTATACGGACCTTGTCGAATCCATTATGCGTATCTCGACGGAAAAAGGGTTTCAAATCACCAGATGAAGGATTGCAGAACATTCTTAAGGGTGCAAAGCGCCATGGACGCAAGCCAAGAAAGGAGGCAAGGAGAAAGACATAGAAGTCAAGGATATCAAATGCAAAGGCTAGTAAAGCACTTAGAGTCGAAAGTATACATATCAGCCATGATTCAACCGGTGCCCAAGTCAAAGAAAGAGCGAAAAAGCATATCCAGGCAAGTAAACCTAGCAATATCGTCACCACCAGCTACCACAGAGTACCTACGATGGTCAGAGCAACCAGTCAAGTTCACTAGAGCAGACCACCCAAGGAAAGTTCCCAGGCCGGGCCACTCGCCTATGGTTCTAAAAGCGCAAATAGGAGGGTACGACATCGGAAGAGTGTTCATGGATGCAGGGAGCGGCATAAATTTAATATATGCTAGAACACTAAAGGCAATGTGCATCTCGCTGACGAGTCTGAAGCCAACAGATTGCTCTTTCCACGGAATAGTACCAGAAGCAGCGAACTACCCTTTGGGAAGAATAGAACTCGATGTCTGCTTTGGCAGCAGCGAAAATTATAGAAGAGAGAAACTGGAGTTCGAAGTTATGGATTGGCCGTCACAATATCATGCAATCCTAGGGCGCCCAGCATTTGCAAAATTCATGGCAGTACCACACTACGCGTATCTAATGTTAAAAATTCCAGGGCCCAAAGGAACAATTACAGTACAAGGGAGCTTTGAAGTAGCCAACACATGCGACAGGGAATTCAACAAGATGGCACAAACCTTCGGCATGACAGCAGAATATGAGAGGCTAAAAGGAGAAACAGATCATAATGTGCTACCCAACGTTGGACGATCCCTGCCAGATAAGGCTTTCGACACAACGCATGACTCAAAGAAAATTCAGGTCCACCCTACTGATCCAAACAAGACAACATCAATTGCGGTGAACTTGGATCCCGCATAGGAAGGCGCGCTCGTCGAGTTCCTCCATGAGCGCTGGGAAATCTTCGCCTGGTGTCCATCGGACATGCCAGGGGTTCCCAGGGAACTCGTCGAGCACACACTAAATGTAGATCCCAAGGCAAAGCCAGTCAAGCAACCACTGCGACGATTCGATGAACCTAAGAGGAAGGCAATAGCGTCAGAATTACACAGATTAGAAAATGCTGGATTCATCAGAGAAATCAAAACTTCGAGTTGGGTGTCGAACCCAGTAATAGTACCCAAGAAGAACACAGATGTACAAAGAGTATGTGTCGACTACACATCTCTCAATAAGCATTGTCCAAAGGATCCCTTCCCTTTACCCCGCATCGATCAAATAATCGATTCAACAGCGGGATGCGCAAGGCTTTCCTTTTTGGACGCATATTCTGGCTATAATCAGATCAAACTGAAGAAAGAAGACGAAGAAAAAATGGCCTTCATCACACCGTATGGGGTGTTTTGCTACCAATGATGCCGTTCGGCCTAAAAAATGCAGGAGCAACTTATCAAAGGATGATGCAAAGTTGCCTCGGGAGCCAAATAGGGCGCAACATAGAAGTCTACATTGATGATGTAGTCATCACCACAAGAGAGGAGAAATCTTTGATCAGCGACTTGGCAGAAACCTTCGACAACCTGAACAAGTACAAGCTTAAGTTGAACCCGACAAAGTGTTCCTTCGGAGTTTCAGCAGGGCAACTTTTGGGGTTCTTGGTATCAGCACGAGGAATAGAGGCAAATCCAGAGAAGATTCAAGCAATTCTAACAATGGGGAAACCCACGAAACTCCACGACGTACAGAAATTGGCAGGACGCGTCGCGGCATTAAGTCGTTTCGTTGCTCGACTAGGGGAGAAGGCGCTTCCTTTTTATGCACTTATGAAGAAGTCAGACGACAAATTTGAGTGGACAGAAGAAGCAGACGCAGCGTTTGCTCAATTGAAAAAAGTGCTTTCCACGCGACCAGTGCTGGTCGCACCTAAAGAAAAAGAGCCACTGCTGCTGTACATCGCCGCAACCCATCAGGTGGTGAGTACAGTTCTAGTAGTCGAAAGAAGTGAAGAAGGCAAAGCTCACGGCGTCCAGAGACCGGTATATTTCATCAGTGAAGTGCTATCTCCAACCAAACAGAGGTACCCGCATTATCAGAAGTTGGCATACAGTGTCTTCACAACTGCACGTAAATTACGACAGTATTTTACTGTGCACCCAATTATAGTGGTCAATGAAGCACCACTATCAAACATATTGAACAACCCTTTGGCGACGGGCCGTGTCTCTTTGTGGGGAATCGAGTTATCTCCCATGGACATCACATACGAAAAAAGGAAGGCGATCAAGTCGCAAATCTTGCCAGATTTTACAGCAGAGTGGCTCGAGCTGCAAAGCACGGGACCACCAGATTTATCGAGTACTTGGACAATGTACTTTGACGGTTCTAAGCGAGTCCAAGGCACAGGCGCAGGAGTAGTATTGATATCGCCTCATGGCGACAAATTAAAATATGTCTTAAGGATGAGCTTTCCACAGGCTTCTAACAATGAAGCGGAGTATGAGGCTTTGTTGCACGGAATGAAGATGGCTAAAGCTTGTGGAGCAACTCGCCTAAAAATATTTGGAGATTCTAACCTTGTTGTTCAGCAAGTCATGAACAGGTGTGATACAATCAATGACAACATGATGGCCTACAAGAATTTGTACCATTATCTAGAAGGAACGTTCGATGGATGCGAAGTCTCGCACATCAGCAGGAACAGCAATGAAGAAGCCGACACTTTAGCAAATATCGGATCACAATGCTTACCTGTGCCATCTGGAGTATTTTGGGAAGAAATAGCGGAAAGATCAATAAAAAGTGCTAAAAGTTTGACTACCACAGCAGGCTTGGGGGCTACGACAGAACCAGAGGAGGTCATGATGATAGAAGAAACATGGATGCAGCCATATCTTGCGTACATGATAAATAAAAAACTACCAGAAGATGCAGTGGAGGCTAAGCGGATAACTCGAAGATCGAAAGCATTTGTCGTGTTAGAAGGAAAATTATACAAGAGAAGTATTACCGGCGTTTTACAGCGTTGCGTAACACCCCAGGAAGGGCAAGCAATATTGAAAGACATACATGGCGGAGTATGTGGCCATCATGCTAGCAGCAGAGCAATAGCAGCAAAAGCTTTTTGAGCGGGATTCTACTGGCTAACAGCCATCGAGGACGCAAAAGATATAGTTCGAAAGTGTGAAAGCATGTCAAAGGTTTGCATCCAGACCGCATGCACCAGTAGCGGAGCTACAAACAATACCATTATCCTGGCCCTTCACACAATGGGGTCTTGACATGGTGGGAAAGTTGCACAAATCTTGGCCAGGAGGGCATGTCTACATGCTAGTAGCAATCGATAAATTTACCAAATGGGTGGAAGCGGCTCCAGTAACAACTCAAGATTCTACAGCAGCAATCAGCTTCATCAAGTCAATAGTTTTTCGTTTTGGTGTACCACACAGCATCATCACAGACAACGGGACAAATTTTACTTCAAAAGAATTCAAAAGTTATTGCGAAGGATTAGGGATCAAGCTCAAGTTCGCATCTGTGGCGCACCCGAAGACGAACGGGCAAGTCAAAAAAGCCAATGGCCTGATATGTAGTGGAATAAAAAAGAGGCTTTTAGCACCTCTCAAGAAAGCCAAGAGCGCTTGGGTAGAAGAATTGCCCTCCGTTCTTTGGAGCTTAAGAACTACGCCCAATGTAGCAACTCAAGAGACTCCTTTCTTCTTGGTCCATGGCGCAGAAGCCGTGCTTCCAATCGAAGTTACACACGAGGCTCCAAGAGTGACAGCATATGACGAGGCGACATCGACAGAAGTATTGCAAGACGACGTCGATGCGCTAGATGAAGCAAGAGACAAGTCATTAGAAAGGGCTACGCAATATCAACAAAGCTTGCGAAACTACCATAGTAGTCGAGTTCGTCCACGATCCTTCGTGGTGGGAGACCTTGTTTTGTGACTCAGGCAAGACAGCCACGGGAAATTGGAGTCCCCTTGGGTGGGACCTTACATCGTCACGGAAGTAATACCAGGAGGAGCATATCGACTACAAGATAAGAAGACTGGGAAGGACGAGAGCAACCCGTGGAATGCAGAACAGCTACGGCGTTTTTACGCGTAGACTAAATATAGAGGTATCAATATATTCGAGTCAGCCTTCTGAACCCAGAACATGAGGCCACAGGTCGAGTTCTTTGGGTTGAACTCGACAAAATTGTATGATTCTTTTGTTACTTCTCCGCTCGGGGGCTTCAACCCCTGGGTCGTACAAAAAGAGTTATTATGGCAAGTTGAAGGCTTTTCTTCATTATAAGGTTGTTTAGACAACCCGATAAATATTGAGAGAACTTGGTTCATAAGAAGAACCCGATATTATTCCTACCTTTTTTGGTTCGCAAAGAACCCGATATATGGAAAGCATACCTCAGAACACGACTTGTTCTCATGGTACTAGTAAAAGACATCGACACCAAGTACGAATATTCATTACAGATAAGCATGGTAGCAAGGACATGATAAAATGAAATTACATAAAAAACAACAAGTCCTAATGGAAGCGGACTTCAAGCTTGATACTCCTTCTGGCAAAGAGTGCCATCATAGATCTTCACGTCAAACTTCGACGTACCGATATGGAAGTCGAAGGCCATGAAGAAGCCTTGATGGATGTCATGGTCCTCAGCAAACTGCGACCAGCCACCCCTGAAGTACTGCTCGCCGTCGCCATCGTACCATACCTCCACCTCGTATGGGATGCCACCGCCAGATTGTTCACGGAGAACCGCTTCTCGTAGTTCGCGGCCATCCATAAACTTCGTAAAATTCAGCGGCAGTCGCTGAATCTCACGGCACTGCGCCATGGCAATGCAGAGGAAGGAGAAGATTTGAGGAGGAGCAGCGGGAGCGGCAGGCGCATCAGGAGGAGGAGTAGCAAGACCTGGAGCGGCGCCGGTCACCTTGGGCTTGTTCTTGCTACCAGGTGGGCGGCCGGGACGACGCTTAGCAGGAGCATCCGATGAAGTTCCGGCGGCGGCCAGAGTGGTATTGCTCTTGTTTTTGCTGCCACAAGGGTGACCTCAACCTCGTGGTGCCACCAGAGATCCAAGGTTCAGACGAGAACCTTGAGCATCAGCCATGAGCACAACAGAAAAAACTTGGAAAAACTCTAGATGGAGGAAGAAGATGATGCGGCGGAGGAGTCTGATTCGGGTTTTTTACCTTAATCAGCAGGCGCCTTATTTATAAGCACGTACTATTGGGCCTTCGCGCTACAGCACAGCCCGTAAGCATATTTTGCAGCAGGAGTTAAAATCTGCGTACAGTAGACGATAATATCAACGAAGAAAAACAAGAAAAGGAGATTATGATTGCACGATATGGAAACGTCGACTTGGACTCGGGGGCTCGCCAAATAATAAGATATCCACGGAAGAAAGAAGAGCTGAACTTTGAGCCTATGCTTGACTACAAGTCGCCAAACATAGCCTCGGGGGCTACTCCCATCGGGAGCGCTGAGCGCGCACCCGATAGAGATGAGGTAATCAATATTGGAGATGGGGAAAGCATACAAACTTCGACTACGTAGTCGACAAAATGATGAGAGATTACTCCCATCAGGAGCGAAGAAGATTAATTTAAAATCCGAAATTCTTTAGTTTTATCAGCTAAAAATTTGGCTGCGAATATTAGATTCTCGAGTTGCGTTATCGCAACGAAACTCGAATGCCGTGATTTATCACGAAGGTAAGACCCCGGGATCCGTCCTGTGTGGCCTGGTATACGCACATGGATGCGCTCTGCTGGTATATATCCGTGTCTACGACGTGAAGAAAATCCTGGTGGACGCACTGGGTACCCTGAGAAACACTGGGATTCATTCTTTGTAAGTCCTAAATGCGGCAAAAGAATGGATTTGACCGGTATCCCGAATTCAAGTCCAAGGGGATTGAATTTGAAGTAGGTGACAAGTATCTGTTCCGGCAGTTAACTGACCTCTTGATCCGTCAGAGTTGTCAGGCTTGTTCATCAAAACCCCTTGCGAAAGAATATCATGAAAATAAGTCGAAAAGACTAAGTCGAAGATTTGAAGATATGAAGAAGTCGAAGAATTGATCAAGTCGAAGATTTAAATATTAGAGATTCAACCTGAATCTATAATTCTGGTAGAATCTCAGGGGCTACTGACAAGGGTATAGTTAATAGAGCCCGTTAGTTGAGTACCCCTGAGGCCCGTTAAGCTAGGCCCAATTGTAATGATAGTCGAATACGAGTTATTACCGTATGTCGATATTGTAATCTGTATCGTACCCTACCCGATCCTCGAGACCTGGCCATCTATATATAGGGGCCAGGAGGGGACGGTGTAGGGCAGATTGAAAGCAAGCCAGGTTGAACACCCAAGTTTACTTTCGATATACACCTATTTCGACTAACTTTACCTTTGAGTTCATCCGACGCCCTATCTCCCCGATCCTAAGTCCTTTATCTAGGACATTTGTCGAGTTTAACCCTCGTCAGTTGTTGTCTCATATTCAATTCTTTCTGAGTGAAGAAGTATTTGAGACTCTTGTGATCTATATAAAGTTCACACTTCGCTCCATAAAGAAAATGCCTCCATCCTTTTAGTGCAAACACTACAGCTGCTAGCTCAAGATCATGTGTCGGATAATTAACTTCATGTGGTCGTAGTTGCCTCAACCCATATGCTATCACCTTTCTATCTTGCATCAATACACACCCAAGTCCGTTCTTGGATGCATCACAATATACTGTGTAGTCTTTGCCAGTTTCTGCTACGGCTAACAAAGGTGCTGCGGTTAGCTTCTCCTTGAGTGTTTGAAAGCTTGCCTCACATTCATCTGAACAAACAAACGGTGTATTCTTCCGGAGTAACTTGGTCACTGGTCCTGCAATCTTAGAGAACCCTTCTATAAACCTTTGGTAATATCCTGCCATTCCCAAAAATCCTCTAATCTGTTTGACATTTTTTGGTGCCTCCCATTCCAAAACAGATGCTACCTTGCTTGGATTTACTGCTATACCTTCTTTACTGATCACGTGTCCAAGGAACTCCACTTGGTCTAGCCGGAATTCGCACTTACTGAATTTGGCATACAACTGGTGTTCCCGTAGAATCTGTAAAGCAATCCTCAAGTGCTTGGCATGTTCTTCCTTGTCCTTGGAGTAGATCAAAATATCATCTATGAATACTATCACAAATTTGTCCAAGTAGGGCATAGAGATCTTGTTCATGAGGTTCATGAAGATCGTCGGTGCATTTGTCAATCCAAAAAGGTACGACTAAATACTCATGATGTCCATACCTAGACACAAAAGCTGTTTTTGGAACGTCCTCCTTCTTGATCTTAATCTGGTGATACCCTGATCGAAGATCTATCATTGAAAATACTCCTGCTCCTCTGACTTGATCATATAAGTCTTGGATTCTTGGAAAAGGATAGTTTTTCTTAATAGTAACATTGTTGAGGTTTTTGTAGTCTCCGCATATTCTACGTCCTCCATCCCGCTTATCTAAGAAGATCACTGGTGTTCCCCAAGGCAAAATACTTTCTTGAATGAAGCCTTTCTGTTCTAGCTCATCCAGCTGTTCTTTTAACTCCACTAACTCCTTGGGTCCCATCTTGTATGGTGCCTGAGCTATTGGTGCTCTGCCTGGGATTAAGTCAATTGTGAACTCAATTTCCCCATCTGGTGGCATTCCTGGTAGTTCCTGCGGAAATACGTCTTGGAATTCATTAACCACTAGAATATCTTCAAGTCTTGATTCCTGAAGAGCGTTGAGTTGTCGTTGAACTTCAATATGTGCATGTTAGTCACCTTGATACACTATCCTTCCTCCTCCCGGATTTCTAAGTGACACAGTTTTCTCTCTGCAATCAATCTGAGCTCCATTCTCCTCTAACCAATCCATTCCAAGGATTACAGCCATATCCTTCATAGGGATGAAAAAAGATCAGCAAGATAAACACAATCGCGGATCATAATGACCTGCTCTTGCCTAAGATGAGTGACTAATATCGTTCCCCCCGTAGATAAAACAGTAATGGGGTACTCTAGCTTATTGCAAGGAATTCCATAAAGATCAACAAACTCTTGCGAAATGAATGAGGTAGTTGCACCAGTATCAAAAAGTACTTTGCCGGGATGAGATAGGATCTGAAGCGTACCTATCACGGTTTTATCGGACTAGTTCACCTCCTCGAGGTTGGTGCAATTCAACTTCCCATAAGTTGGCCTTTTATTTTTACCGCCTCCAAAACCTCCACCCCGGTGTGATCCACCTCCTGTACCTCGTCCTCCAGTCCGGCCCCTTTTAGGACAGTCCTTTATCATATGTCCCCCCTTCTTGCACCCAAAACAGATGATTCTGGGTTGTCGGCAATCTCTCTCCATGTGCCCTCACGCACCGCAACCACGGCAAACGATAACATTGTTCCCACTTGTAGTACCATGAGGTGTAACATTCCCTCCAGACCTGTATTTGGGTTGAATTTGAGATTAGGAGTTGGCTTGGCATCCCAATACCTCCTTGGTTCAATCCTGGCCTTTTTCCTCCTATCTTCTAGGACTTGCTTGAAATCATCTTTCATGGTGATGGCTCCATCGACAAGCTCTTGGAACTCCGCTGCCTTTAAGATCCTCAATTGCATCTTTGCACCTGGGTGCAGTCCTCTCATGAATCATTTCTTCCGCTTGTCATCAGTATTCACGTCATCAGAAGCATAACGAGATAAAAGAGTAAACTCCTTGACATACTTCATAATAGGCTTGTCATTCTGCGTAAGATTCTCAAACTCTCTTCTCTTCAATTCCATAATACTCTCCGGTACATTAGATTCCCTAAACTTTTTCTTGAATTCCTCCCAGGTGAATACCTTCCTGGAGGATGTATAGCCACAATATTGTCCCACCATGCTACTGCGGGTCCACATAACAGATGTGTGGCATACCTAAGCTTCTCACTATCATTGCAACTTACTGTGTTGAGCTTCCTTTCGGTGTACAACAACCAGTCTTCAGCGTCCATTGGCTCCGGTGCTGATGCAAAAGGAAGTGGTCTTCTATTTAGGAAATCTTCTAGTGAGACTCCATGCACTCCTTCATTCCGAACTTCATGATTACGGTCCATCACATCCTGCACCATCTTTATCTGACATTCAATAAGCATACACTGCCTTTCATCCGCCGTCCTCATGTATTGAGCAAAATCCTGCTACGTAAGGAATGGTGGTGGTGGTAATGGTTCCCTTGCTGCTGCATCGGCTGCCTCCTTAGTCTTGGCTTCAGTCTCCATCCTCTGTTGTTCAGATTATTCACAAACTACCATCACAATTCTATCCCCTAACCCTGTTACATTAAGCGAAACTCATAGTTACACCATGCTCATGCTTTCTGAGCTCAACTTGATGCACAGTGTTAGTCAAGCAATAAAAATCCAAATAAACATAGCCAAATCACACCAAACATATACCATGTATATACATAGGTAAAAAGAACATAGTGTTTCATAGCTTATCATCTTGTGAGTAACTACACTCACTTATTCAAGCTGCGATAGCAAATACTACATATGACACATATGGTACATATGTCACATAACATGTTGCCTCCATATCTGTGGTGGTCCTCTATGGGTAGTCGGACTCCTGATACATCCCCGATGTCCAACCGGTAGCTCGTGATGTCCTCCTCAATGAAGCAGGGGCATAAGATGACTCCGTCGGGAAAAAATCGAAATCGGGTGTAGTACCAAAGTTGAAGTCAGTCATCCCCAGATAACTGCTCAACGAGGGGTATGCCTTATCTGTGGCATCCCTCTCCATCTTAGGCCTCGAGCATTCACCATGCTCCATATGGCTCGGTAACTCTCCCTCTTCATCCAACTCTATCTCTATGGGATTTCCCGCCACGTCTCCAGTGCGGTGAACAACCCTAAACTGGCTCATGACCCCCTGCTCCGAATCACATAGAATCAGATCTCCGGCCATCCCCATGTACTCACCGAAATGCCAACCCATGGAGTTTTCCCCCAAAACTATCGTTATGAGGCATTCCCCATGACTCCAAACCTGCCTCGTATCCGGCTCCAGTCGAGCCATGTGCAAAGTGTACTGGTGGCATCTCCGGTTCGGCCTCGGGCTCAAACTCCCGCTCCTCGAGATTGACTTCCTCATCTAAGTTGATAAAATCTCCAGTTGAAAAGGCTGGAGTAGGTGCCCTCGGTGGTCCAGAAGTCTCCCCCGTACACCATAGAGTAGGTGTCGACTCGGTGATCTCATCCACTAGACTCTGTATCTCTCCCACTAATGCTCCGTGAACGTGATAGAACATGCTGAGCAGATGCTTACACCTGTCCATGTGCTCTGCTGCGGCATGTGGGTGTCTCTTCGCAAACTTGTAACTATCTCGACAAGGATCTTCTCCTTCCTCGTCGTGTCGGATGTGCGTGAACTTAGTACCCAATAACTTCTCCGTTTTGTGTTCACGGATATCAGTTATGGCCTTCATGACTGCTATCTTGTAAGCTATACTAATTGTGCATGCCTCTCCAGCTGGCATGATCACGCTCATGCCCAATTTGGCAGGAAGCATGATCCCTACCTTATATTTCTGAAAGACCCTACCCTCATAATAAGCATACTTCTTGACTGGGATACGGGTTTCACACCCGCATTCCTGCAAGATGCCTCGTAAAATATCTAATAGGTTTCCATCATAGTCATCCAGAGTCACGTCTCGAACTTGCACGGTCCTTGATGGATTGGTGCGTGCCATCCTGGCAGTATAAAAGACAAAAATTAGTACACTATGCATCAGAATAGTAACAATAAAGAATTGTAACACTAAAAACTATGACCTTGTTATTCTCAAGTGAATAACGTCATGACAATTTTAGAGAACTCTTTACTATTCCTATTTGACTCCTACAGGTCGTTCCCATTAACTAGGCGTCCAACCTAAGGTCAAAGCTTTTGCTCTGATACCAACTGTGGTGACCCAGCAAACCACTGCATGTTGTAGTATACAAGTCGTTGACATAACACTCGTGAAGTACCAATTCACAAATATTACATCCCTCAGAGTGGTACAACAGAAACATAGCGGACTTTATTCAAGCACTGAATATTACAAGCCATAATGTTACAAAGGACTCCAGTTCCTCCTCGGTCCAAAGAGGAACACTAGATGGTTCTAATGTGATACTACAAACCTTAGCTGCAAGTGAAAGTAGTAAACTAAACATGATGCCTTACTCTAGTCGCTTTATTCTAAGTGTTCGGTGTGACTAAAGCTTCTATACTACGACTCTAGTTGTCGGCTCCCTCCTCGAGTCCTTCATCGGTACCATAGGAGATGGTGTAGTCGATGCCTTCGACTCCTCCTGATAGATCCGGTTCTTCGTAGTACACTTCTTGGTAGTCCTCCGGGATTCCTTCAGTCTCCTCAAACTGGCCCTCCGAGTCGAAGCAAGGGTTAAAAGGGAGTGGGGTGAGTAACGAGCATTACCCAGCAAGTTCCTTTAGTAGCATAGAGGTGTTTGATGCACTAGCTACGACCATAGACTAGAAAGCCTTAGGTCAAATGCAGTTTTTATAATCATTTCTTCAAAGATTGATTTTATTCAAAAGAACTATGTCTGTCAGTTTTCACAGGTTGATTAGACCTTCGATGGGCTCCTTTCCTGCCGTGTTCGTAGCTCCTTCCCGGAACAGGGAGTATCTTGATTCTTTTTGTACACTCTGCAGAGGTGGTCACTTGTACCCATAGGAGATCAATGCTTTGCTGCATGACCGTGCGTACTTTCCTATCCATACTTCCTTGGTATGTGGCCCAGCCGTTGATCCGAGCCAATCACTGTTCCTTCCCGCGACTTTGCATACCCACGCTTTTGCGGCTCCAACTTCGGTTCGCTACCCTCGCCGGTCTACACTTTTGGTAGTTGCCGACCTTGGCATACTTGTCATTGACAATGAGTTACCCCCACTAGTTTGGTTACGCACTTTGGTAACACCGGCCTCGGTACTCTACCCCTGTTGTTGCCGCAATCCATCATAGACCGCCAGAACCGTGGAATCATTAGGGGGATTCCACCCATCCCGAAGCTCCGTGCAGGGAGACAACTGCTTCGAAACGGCGCGTCCGTTGATATGCGAGAGGGAAAAGATACAGCTGACTCTTCCATCCCATTCTAGATCCTCCGGTTGACCGTATTTTGTGGCACAAGAATCATTGGCGACATTGGTTATTAATCCTAGGTGAACATTCCAGTTACAGTGGGACCTCCACCATACTCTTACCATGGTCCCACTTCCCACCTTCCTAGGTTGACAACCACCGTGGTTGCTAACCACTAGTCATATTAATTTGAGAAAAGCAGAACCTTTGCTTTTAAATGCAATCATAATAATAATACCACCGGTATATTTGCAAGTAATTTGCTAAAGATAAACAAGAGATATGAGCAAGAGTGAACTTGCCTGCAAACTGCAAGGTAGTGCAGTTGGATTTGTTGGAGTGACCCGGGACCTCGGGTTCTGGAAAACAACATCATTGTCCAATAAGGGCAATGGTTAAAGATTCAAATAATGCATGCCTTATAGTGTGTGTGTTCCCTTTATCCCCCCAGAAGTGTTTTATTATCCTCCTAGAATTTATATACTCCTTTTATGATTTTAAGGAGTATATGTTATCAATTTCTTCATTCAAGAATATTTTTCAATATTCTGGAATGGAGTCCAATTTTGATAATGAGTTCTATCCTAACCAGATTTTTCTTAGATATCTCACAATTATAGAAAAGTCTTTTAAAGTTCCCTTTTCTTTTTAATACTATTTCTCTTTATAGGGTGATTTATTAAAAGGTGTATATACCCTAGTTATGAATTTACCAGAGTATATATTATGTTAAATTCATTCAAGAATTCTAAAGATAAATTCTTGAATGGATTTACTTTATTTTAATTCAAGGATGTCATTGTCCTTTAATTTTATTTTCTCCTTTAAAACATTTCCAAAAGTTTTTCCTTTAAAGGAAAACTCCATAATTCAATTATGAACAATTTCTTTCATAATCATAAAGTCACTATTGATGTGATGAAAAGCTCAAAAATCATTTAGAGTTATTTTTGCAAAGTCAAAATTAATTTTCTGCTTTTTATTAAGTGTTAAAAGGTTTTTCCAAAAACCCTTTATTTCCTATTCAAAATTCTAGTTTTTAAATTGGTTAAAAACCCCCTCAACCCCACCTGGTCAGCCTGGCCCACCTGTCGGGCCTAGCCCACTTGTCGGCGCCGGCCTACCTGGTCGAACCCGACCAGGTGGCTCGGTCAAACCGACCGGGTGCTCGTTGCGTCCCCTCTGTTCCTCCTCTCGCCTGAGCTCTGGCGACTGCGTCACCTCACCGCCACCGCGCTCGATTCCGACGGCCTCCGCCGGAGTTAGCCGCCAAGATGGGTAGCAATCGGTAGATCTCGCGATGGTGCTCCTGCCTGTCTGAGAGATCTGGTCGATTACCCCCTCTACGCCCTTGGCTCCGTCGCCTCCTACGCCTTGGATCTCAACCATGGCGACCTCGAGCTTTGTCTCGAGCCGCTTGGCTTTCCCCTCGGTGAGATCTGGTGTTGGTGGGTGTGGTGGCTTGCCGACGTGTTGTTGGCGCCTTCCCCTAGCTTGGTGCCGTCGTGGCCGCGCGGGCACTGCCTCGCCATGCCATGGTGGTACCTCCTGGGCGCTGAGTAAGTTCTCCTTCTCCTCTATCCTCCTCTGCACCCACCTGGAGATTGCTCTGGCCATGCTCCACCTCCCAGATGAACTGGGGTTCCTCCCCAAGCTTGCTCTCGTGCTGTGGAATTAGGGCTTGCTGTGATGTGTGTGATTCAAGCTCTGTGATCACTCCTTGTCCATTAATCTTGCAGTTAGAGCTTGAATATGTGTGTGCTAGCTGCCACTGTTAGTTTCAGACATAGCTTTAGTTAACACTTTTAACTGAAGCTTGCTGGTTTTAGTTAACTGTTCAATATGCTGGAATTCAAACTGAATAATATGATGACCCTCAATTGTTTAATTATTCAGTTTCTGCTTTTACTTAATTGGTTGAGAGCTTGCTAGTGGCTGGTCTTGATCATGTGCACCAAGTGCATGGATAACTATGTGTTAGTTATCTCTGAATGTTGCTGTTTAATTAGCTGTAGTGTAATACCTCCACTACACTTTCTTTTAGTGCCACTGTTATGCTGGTTCAGTAATGCAAATTAGCTTCTGTTGAGCTTGGTTAATCCTGGCAGTGATGCTAGGTTTAGTGGATGCTGTTGTGGTTCTTGCAGTAGCCTCTAGCTATCTGTTTCACTATGATGCCTCCTTGAGGTGTGCAGAGTTACTGTGGGGTGTTAGCTGCTAAGCTGGGTGCTCTTGAGAGTAGATCACCCCTTGTGGTGATCTGCTAGTGGCTTACTTGATTAAAAGTGTCCCTATCCACTTTCCCAGATGCTTACTCAAACTTGATCAATTTCATTGACAAAGCTGATGGATTTCTAGGTTTAGGTATTAGTCTTGATAGTCTAGGCAACCCATGTGCCACTCCTGGCCTTGTTCTTATTGCTGTGAGTATTTCTTTTGAGAAATTCCCAGGTAAGATTATGTGTTGTGGAGTAGGTGCTGTGGATGGCCTTGCCTTCAAGGTCATGGCCTCTTGGACATCCAAGTGATGACCAAAGCCCTTTTATCATCAAGCTTTGCTTGATTCATGTGTGGCTGTGCTTTGTGCTGCCTGCCTAGGAGATAAACTTGTAAGTTTTCTCCCAGGACTTATGTGTGCTGTGGTTTAACAATAACCTATTGCTGAAGAGTAGCTTGTTCTTCTGGATATTTCTGATTTCCTGCTTCTTGTGGCAAGCCTGCTCCTCCTAGCTGCTTGACCTAGTTCCTAGTTGAACTAAGTAACCATGTTGGTCTTTGGCTTTACTGGTTTGGTTGATTTGATGGTGTGCTGGTGGTGTAAATCTTCCCTGTTGCTCAACTCATGAGCAGGGTAGATTGTGTGGTGGTGATTCTGTGATGGTGATGTGGTCTCAGCTGTGGTGATGTTCTTGGTGTGATGTTGTTGCTGGTGTGGTGCTGTGGTTCTTGGTCGGCTGGTGTTCTTGGCCGAGCAAATCCACACTCTGTGATGTTTTTATACTTGCCTTTGTTCCCTGCGGGCTTGACACCCTTGCCCATGCGTTTGATGAGTGAGCTGCTATGAGCTTGCTTGCCCTGCTCGGCTGGCCTGGGATATTTTCCTCGAAACTTTGGTGATAAGCTCAAATGGCTTGATGATTATCTACAATGGCATTGTTTTTGACTGCCACATGGTAATTACCCCTTTGGCTGTGTTTCTGTTAAGTCTTTGCTTGCAGGTGCCAAAAGGAAAAGAAGAAGAAAAGAAAGAAAGAAGATGTGTATTTTTTAGGAATAAATATACTTGTATTCTTTTATGCTTTGTTGTAATATTCTTTTATTCATTCCAAGTTTGTAATTATTCTTTTTTTCTAGAATTTTGTAAAGACAATGTATAATGTGTTGATGATCAATAAAGTTCAAGTTTTCTTTCTTTTTATTAATGTTTATCCTTTCTAAATGTGCTTGCTTAATTTCCATTTAATATTCATAATTCAAATTCATATTTGAATTCATAAGTTAGACTAGGGTTTTAGTTGTTTCATTTCACCAAATCCCAACAAGCAATAGATCAAAAGAGATCATGTCGAATTCTTTCGCACTCCGAGAGTATACCATACCCCCTCAAAGAGAGACTCGATCCCCCTTAGGTTTTAGTGATAAAAGCGCAAAAATTCTCGTAATTTAAGATGCTATGCACAAAAGCCCTCTAAACTACCCCAGAGTTGTCCTACGTGCTGGGATGTTACACGGCGTCCCATGGAATTGGTCATGGGCATGTAGGAAAGGTCGATGGTGGTGACAGGTCTGGAGGTGGTCGGTGCCGGTCCTGCTCGCGTCGGCGTCCACTGCAAGCATGGCATCGACCCAGGGGTGAGCGAGGGGTAGCGGGCTCGGTCTCTGCAGTGTGGGGTCAAGGGAAACGGCCGGCAGGGACGGCGCAAGCCCATTGGGGGTTGGCCGTGGTGGTGGTGTCGAAGAGAATAGGGGGAGAGGGTTTTGGCAGAGCGATGGCCTCGGGCTCCTCCTCCCCCTCGTGACCAACTAGGAAACGACAAGGGGAAATCTTTGCCAAGATTTATTAGGGTTGCAGAGAGAGAGAGGGGCAATGCAGATTTCCCCTTGGTCAGTTTTGCATGAAGGAAAGAAAGAAAGAGGGAAAGACATGGGGCTAGGGTGTGTAGGGCCGAAATTCAAATTCAAATTTGAATTTTTCAAGATAGGTTAGAAAGTTAGTCTAGGTTAGTTTCAGAAGTGGCTAATATGCTCAAGGAACATATGGCCAAGTTTTGGAATTTTTAAAGCTAGAAGGGTTAGGGTTTTGGAGAAGTCCCTATTTTCAAATAGAAGTGCAAAAATAAATCATCTAGGAAATTTAAATGATGCAAGCATGTGAAGAGGGTTCCCTAGTGCTATGGCCTCATACACACTCACATCATGGTCAAAGGTTGTTGCATGAAATCATAGCACCCAAGCAAGAATTTATGCAAGGTTTTGGTTAAAGCAAATTTTGGCACTCAACTTGTATGCACACAAACCACACAATTTAACCTACCAAGACATCAAGCTCACATTAAAATTTCTTGTGCATCCAAGCATTCTCAAAAGTTTTTAATTGCCCTAAAATCCTTACTCAAGGTTTAGGTGCAGAAATCAGGTAGACAAAAAGACGGTGTTACAAATTGGCACTGCGGCATCTTGTTAATAGGTTAGTTCCATAAAATGCATAAAAATGCCACGAAGTGTAAACAAAACATAAAGCAATTGGTGTGACGAGGGTTAACTCGACAAATGTCCAATATGAAGGACTTAGGATCGGGGGAGTAGGGCATCGGATGAACTCGAAGGTAAAATCAGTCAAACAAGGTGTGTATCGAAAGTAAACGTAGGTGTCAACTTGGCTTGCTTTCAATCTGTCCCTCACCGTCCTCTCCTGGCCCCTATATATAGGTGGCCAGGTCTCAAGCATCGGGAGGGGTCCGACACAGA
Organism: Dactylis glomerata; assembly: GCA_007115705.1. Classification (NCBI taxonomy): domain Eukaryota; kingdom Viridiplantae; phylum Streptophyta; class Magnoliopsida; order Poales; family Poaceae; genus Dactylis; species Dactylis glomerata. The sequence goes on along the minus strand of QXEO01000406.1, from coordinate 4,913,128 downwards.
TTACAATATCGGTATACGACATGAACTCGTATCTCGACTTGGATTACACTTGGGCCTAGCTTAACGGGCCTCAGGGGTACTCAAGTAACGGGCTCTATTATCTATACCCTTGTTAGTAGCCCCCGAGATTCTACCAGAATTGCAGATTCGGGTGGAATCTCAAATCTTTGGATCTTCAAATCTTTGACTTGGTCAATCTTTTGACTTCTTATTCTTCCGGTATTCAAACATAAAAACTTTCATTATATTTATTTCGCAAGGGGTTTTGATGAACAAGCCTGACAACTCTGACAGATCAAGAGGTCAGTTAACTGTCAGAACAGATACTTGTCACCTACTTCAAACTCAATCCCCTTGGACTTGCATCTGGGAAACTGGTCAAACCCATTCTTTTGCCGCATTTAGGACTTACAAAGAACAAGTCCTAGTGGTTCTCAGGGTACCCAGTGCGTCCACCAGGATTTTCTTCGCATCGTAGACACAAATAATTACTAGCAGAGCACATTCGTGTGCGTATACCAGGCCACACAAGACGGATCCCGGGGTCTTACCTTCATGATATGTTTCAATCATGGCATTCAAATTTTGTCGCGATGACGCAACTCGAGAATTATATGTCGCAGCCTTGTTTGACTATTGGAATATACAAGATATTCGAGTTTAAAAAATAGCTCTCCCGATGGGAGTAATCGATCTTTATTTTGTCGACAATGAAGTCGAAGTTTTTGTCGACGAAATGTAGTCGATTGCACTTGTTATACTTTTCTTTGAAGTAGTCCATTGCCATCGGGCGCATGACAGTGCTCCTGAAATAAGCAGCCTCCTAGGCTATGGGCGGATAATTGTAGTCGATCATAGTCTCCAATTTCTTCTTCTCTTTTTGCCGAATTCTTTCTCAAAAATACTTTTTGTTTTCATCGGGTGCGCGGCCAGTGCTCCCGATGGGAGTAGCCCCCGAGGCTATAGCCGAAAGTTTTCGGGCATAGGCTCAAAAATATAATATTATCGCCTAGTAACTTGCCTTCTGTGATAGTCTTGGCACATTTGTGCTTTAGATATTCTTCCTGCTCTTTCTGACGATATAAGCCCCCGAGTTTATGACGAGGTGCGGTTTGCTCATCGATATACTTCTGTACTTTATTCGTCTCTATGTGTCTTTGCCCTTGTTATTCTGCTGCCACCTTATCTTCTGTTCGGGGCTAAAAATAAAAAGGCCCATAGATGTACTTGGACCTTTAATTTGCAAAGGCCCATCAATGTTTGCTTATAAATAAAGCATGTTGTCTTAGGGAAAAAACCCTAATTATTTCATTGCTATCTTCCTCCGCCGCATCGTCTTCTTCCTCATCTCATCTAGTGTTTTTCCTCCCAGCACTTGTTTCCATGGCCGATGTAGGTGGATTGCATTTGAACATCGGTGCACCAGTGGAAAAGCGAGGTCGCGGCCGCCCTCGTGGCAGTAAGAACAAGTCCAAGGACCCTGCTGCGGTAGCCTCGTCGTCCGCTCCTCTCAAGCGGTGCCCTGGCCGCCCTGTGGGAAGCAAGAACAAGACCAAGGTTTCTACTGCTGCTTGAGGTCCGAGTGCTCCGCCACATAATGCTTCTCCTCCTTCTTTGCCCAGGATATACTCCTTCTACATCGCCGGCGCTAAATGCCGCGAGATTGAGCGGGTGCCGCTGAAGTTTACCAAGTTCATGGATGGGCGAGAATTGCGGTGATGAGGACATCCCTACGGTTGATACAACCGTTGCACCTACAGCCACACTTCCTCACATTCCACAATTCCAAGGACCTCTCACAAGAGCTCGTGCACGCCAACTAAATTATCAGGTACTTTCGTTTCTAGGAACTATTCCTAATATTCATGAGAATATGATGCTGCCTAAATCAGATGTGTTTATGTTACTTAGGAATGATGGGCCTAGCACGGATGAGAGGGACAAGCATTGGAGCATGATCATGCATGGAGATGATGGCAGCAATCGTGTGAGGATTTGGGATGACGCTGCAAGTGAAGATTTCAGAACTTTGAAGCCACCATAATGCTGCAAGGATGCTTGGACGAAATTCACAAGTTACTCAATCATAAAATTCGTCCATTAGGGTTATATGAAAATCCCTGCCCTTTCCCTCATATATACATCCTCCTAGCCGTCATTAGAACTTGGATTTTGTTTAGTTAAAAGACATAGCCACGAGCTACTCTTCGCCATAGGCACAAGTGTCAAATCGACCTTTTGTACTACGCACAGACAGAATCCCACCTCTTCAATAAAGCCTTCATCCATAATCGCAATATCTTGATTGCAACTATAATTCTTGCTTGTTCTTCGATTGCTTGCAGGGATTGATCCTCGTGATCAGGTTGATCTAGCTCCGGCGTGATCAATAGCCTCGGAAGTTGGTGTATCGATTGCTAAGGCGCAACGTCTCGCACGTTTGTAGTCGGATCATCAACGTCGACCTCCACCATAATCGATAGTTATCGTCTCATCGAAAGATCGGGCACCTTTACCCTATCAAGTGGTATCAGATTTCAGGTTTCTCGGTGAGATCTTACAGTTTTCGTAGTTTAGATTGCATCTGTTCTTGTTCCTATAAACCACAAAAAGCCAAACAATTAGGGTTAGATCCGTATCCTAGAAAAAAAAATCGGGCCTTTTGCATATTTTCTTTTCAGTATTTGCTTTCTTGAATTCTAGTCTGCATCGTCGTGTCCAGTGCTGGTTTTTGGTCTAGACCTTTAGAGTTTCGAGTTCTGGTCACCACCATAGTTTTTACCACCACCGATTTCACGATCACCACCGCCACCACCGATTCCGCCATACCCTTGCTACCACCCTGCACCCACATACCGCCTCCGCCACCACATATCCTTGTTTTCGTTTTCCTACTCTTGTTTCCCATCATTGCAGATCCGATCCGCGTTGTAACTTGATCCGAGTTCCAGAAAGTTTCGGCCAGAAGGAAAGAGGAGGGGAGAGCAAAAAAAAAAAGTCAAATCCGCATCCAAGTCGGTTTGACCCGTTCCTACTAGTCCAGTCCGATTCTAGTCCGATTTGGACAGTTTCGTCAGTTTTGACAGTTTTCGACAGCAAACTGCAACTGGCCATAACTTTTGCATACGAACTCCGTTTTCGACGTGCGACCACTCAAAATGCTCAGCACAAAAAGATCTATGTAACCACAACTTTGTAGTTGTGAGACACTCAGAACGCCCAAAAAAAGCCGGAAAGGTCGAGTTTTTGCCCTCTGAAGTTTCAGACCCGAAAATTCCTGCTTGTTTTGGAGCTGTTTCTTTCTGCTTTGGAGCTGTTTCTTTCTGCTTGTTGTGCCACGCCGTGACTTCCTTAGTGTCTAGGACTAGCACAGTACCGTCGTTGAGCTATTATTCGACCTTGCATTGCTATTTTGAAATTATTGCTACAGATATTGCAGCCACCCAGAGCTCCACATATTCCTACACCGTGCGTTGACACCACCTGGCAATCGCTCTATTCAATCTTCCTGAAGTTTGGTCACGACGGTTGCTGATCGCCACCTGCTGCAGGGTAAGAACGGGTAAGAGTATTGGTTTGCTTGACAGATTAAGCGTTTTCCACCCCTGTTCCTGTTTTATCCATACCCTACAACTGTGCTTTTGAGTACTAATCATGCCATCAGACAACACCGAGCCACAGCCACTGGAGGGTGAAGCCTTGCAGGCTCACGTCACCAAACTTTTGTCTGATCATATGCAGGATGTGGACAAGCATTTTAGTGACACGATGGAGCAACTCGAGGGACTCGAGACCACCTTCACCGCCAAACTCGACGCTAAATTCCAGGAGGTGCTAGCACGCTTACCACCTCCACCGCCGGCTCACACGCCTCTTCCACAGCCGACTCGCGTGGCTCCTCCACCGACCTTTTTGGGACGTGCACAGCGCATTCTCCATCAACCGGCACAAACTTCGGCTGCGGGTGCTACTGCGGGCACTGCGGCTGCTGGCGTTGCAGGAGCTACGGGTGTTACACAGGCCCCTGATGCACAGTTGGATGATTATTACGGGGAAGATGAGTACGAGGGCGAGTACATGGACGATTTCACAGTTGATCAGCCACCTGGTCGTCTTCGGCCCTATATTCGCCGTCCACCTCCTCGTCCGTTGGTACGTGATGATGACCATGTTGCTAAACTGAAATTAAATGTTCCTACATTTGATGGTCGCTATAATCCTGATGCATACCTTTCTTGGGAATTAGAATTAGACCAGCGTTTTGCATGCTTAAATTATCCCGAGATAGACGTGTCAGTGCTGCTACTTGTGAGTTCACTAGTTTTGCTTCCATATGGTGGTCTGAATATTGTCGTGCTAATCATGCTAATCCAATAACTACATGGGATGCTTTAAAACATGCTATGCGTATTCGTTTTGTTCCACCATATTATCAGCGTTCCATGCTTACAAAATTAGCACGTCTAGATCAAGGAAAAAATTCTGTAGAGGATTATTATCAGGAATTGCAAACTGGCATGCTACGTTGTGGTATAGAGGAGGATAATGAAGCATTAATGGCACGTTTTGTAGGCAGGTTAAATAAGGAAATTCAGACCATTCTTCGATATAAATCTTTTCACACTATTACCCGTTTATTCCATCTTGCTTGCAATGCTGAATGTGAAGTGCAGGATTGACGCGAGGCGACACGAACTAATTTTTCTGCAGGGCGTTCTTCTTAGAGATCACCAAATTCGGCGTCACGGGCTGCTGCACCTACACCTACAGCGACCACATCCACGCGATCTGCAGCATCTACACCACCTCCGTTTGCTGCACGGAAGACTACTACGGGACCAGCCCCGAGCGCTGCATCCTCCATGGCATCTACGGGCAAGTCCAGCCAAATTCAGTGCCGCAAATGTGGGGGACTTGGTCACTTTGCACGTGATTGTGACTCCTCCTGCGTGATGATTGCTCTTGAGGATGGTGGATACGACTCCGCCAGTGATTATGATGAAGATACTTTGGCTCTTATTGCATCTGATGAGCAATGTACTGCCGCACCCACGGAGCAAGATTCTGAATATATGGCTGCAGAACATGCGGAGAAATACCCGAGTTTATTTGCACAGCGAGTCTTGAGTGCACAAATTACCAAGGCCGAGCCCGACCAGCGCCATAACCTGTTCCATACCAAGGGCGTGGTTAAAGATCGCTGTATTCGCATTATTATTGATGGCGGGAGCTGCAACAACTTGGCGAGCATGGAGATGGTTGAAAAGCTTGCTCTTACGACACGACCCCATCCTCGTCCATATCACATTTAATGGTTTAATAGCAGCGGCAAGGTTAAGGTAACACGTACAGTTCGTGTGCATTTTACTATTGCTGCATATGCTGATTATGTTGAGTGTGATGTTGTTCCTATGCAAGCATGTGCTCTTTTACTTGGTAGACCATGGCAATTTGATACAAATTCTATACACTATGGTAGCACAAATCAGTATTCTCTTGTTCATAATGATAAGAAAATTGTGTTACTTCCCATGTCTCCTGAAAGTATTTTAAAAGATGATCTTGCTAGAGCTAGTAGAGCACATAATGAGGGGAAAAAGCTGAGTAAAAATCAGATTGTTGCTAAGGAACTTATGCCTTCTACAAGTACTTCTAAATCTGCTCCAAAACATGCTAATGAAATTCGTTTGAAAAGTACTTGTTTGCTAGCTAGCAAATCTGATATTGCTGAAATTGATGTGAGTACTACTGCATGTTATGCTATCATTTGCAAAGAAGTGTTGTTTTCAGCTGAGGAGATACCTTCTTCTGTGCCACCTGCTGTTGCTAACATTTTGCAGGAGTATGCGGACGTTTTTCCGCAAGATGTACCTCCAGGACTGCCACCTATTCGTGGAATTGAGCACCAAATTGATTTGATTCCTGGAGCATCTTTGCCCAACCGTGCACCATATCGTACCAATCCGGAGGAGACGAAAGAGATTCAGCGACAAATTCAAGAACTTCTTGACAAGGGTCATATTCGTGAGTCTCTTAGTCCTTGTGTTGTTCCTATTATTTTGGTACCAAAGAAAGATGGTTCTTCGCGCATGTGTACTGATTGTAGAGCAATCAATAATATTACTATTCACTATCATCATCCTATTCCTCGTTTAGATGACATGCTTGATGAATTGAGTGGCTCTACCATGTTTTCTAAGGTTGATTTGCGTAGTGGTTACCACCAAATTCGTATGAAGTTAGGAGATGAATGGAAAACTGCATTTAAAACTAAATTTGGCCTATATGAGTGGTTAGTGATGCCTTTTGGTTTAACTAATGCTCCCAGCACTTTCATGAGATTAATGAATGAAGTTTTACGTGCTTTTATTGGACATTTTGTGGTGGTATATTTTGATGATATATTGATATATAGCAAATCTGTAGAAGAACATTTGGAACATTTACGTGCTGTTTTTGATGCTTTACATGCTGCACGTTTGTTTGGTAACATTGCAAAGTGCACCTTTTGCACGAATAGAGTTGCTTTTCTTGGCTATGTTGTTACAGCACAGGGTATTGAAGTTGATCCCGCCAAGATTGAAGCAATTTTGAGTTGGCCACAACCCAAAACAGTCACACAAGTCAGGAGCTTCCTTGGCCTCGCTGGATTTTATAGGCGCTTTGTCAAAGATTTTGGTTCCATTGCAGCGCCGCTGAACGAGCTTACTAAGAAAGATGTGCCCTTTGTTTGGGGCAATGCACAATAAGACGCCTTCATGTTACTCAAAGATAAACTTACACATGCTCCTTTACTCCAACTTCCTGATTTTAATAAGACTTTTGAGTTGGAATGTGATGCTAGTGGAATTGGTTTAGGAGGAGTGTTGTTACAAGAGGGTAAACCTGTTGCATATTTTAGTGAGAAATTGAGTGGAGCTAGTTTGAACTATTCTACTTATGATAAGGAATTATATGCTCTTGTTCGAACATTAGAAACTTGGCAACATTATTTATGGCCTAAAGAATTTGTTATACATTCTGATCATGAATCTTTGAAGCATATTCGTAGTCAAGCTAAGTTGAATAAACGTCATGCAAAGTGGGTTGAATTCATTGAATCTTTTCCTTATGTTATTAAACACAAAAAGGGTAAAGATAATATTATTGCTGATGCTTTGTCACGTCGTTATGCCATGTTATCTCAACTTGACTTCAAAATCTTTGGATTGGAAACTATCAAAGAACAATATGTGAACGATGCAGATTTTAAAGATGTTTTGCAGCATTGTTTAGAGGGTAGAACTTGGAACAAATTCGTCCTCAATGATGGGTTTGTGTTCCGTGCTAACAAACTATGCATTCCAGAAGGTTCCATTCGTCTTTTGTTGTTGCAGGAGGCGCATGGAGGAGGATTAATGGGTCACTTTGGAGTAAAGAAGACAGAAGACGTACTTGCTACACACTTCTTTAGGCCACGCATGATAAGGGATGTTGAGAGGTTTGTTGCTCGCTGCACAACATGTCAAAAAGCTAAGTCCCGCCTTAATCCACATGGTTTATATATGCCTATTCCTGTTCCTAGTGTACCTTGGGAGGTTATTTCTATGGACTTTGTGTTAGGATTACCTCGAACACAGAAGGGGAGGGATAGTATTTTTGTGGTTGTGGATAGATTTTCTAAGATGGCACATTTTATTCCTTGTCATAAGAGTGATGATGCTGCTCATGTTGCTGAATTATTCTTTCGCGATGTTGTTCGCTTGCATGGTGTGCCTAATACTATTGTTTCAGATCGTGATACTAAATTTCTTAGCCATTTTTGGAGATGTTTATGGGCTAGGTTGGGGACTAAATTGCTGTTTAGTACTACATGTTATCCCCAAACTGATGGACAAACTGAAGTAGTAAATAGAACTTTATGTACCATGTTAAGGGCTATTTTAAAGAAGAACTTAAAAATGTGGGAAGATTGTTTACCTCATATTGAATTTGCTTACAATCGTTCCGTGCATTCTACAACTAAGTTATGTCCTTTTGAGATTGTGTATGGTTTTGTTCCTCGTGCACCTATTGATTTATTACCTATTCCATCTTCGGTGCAACATAATTTTGATGCTACACAATGTGCTGAACAGATTCTTACGTTGCATAGGATTACTAAGGAAAATATAGAACGTATGAATGCTAAATATAAAGTTGCTGGTGATAAAGGACGAAAGCATATTGTGTTTGATGTGGGAGATCTAGTTTGGTTGCATTTGCACAAAGATCATTTTCCTGATTTGCGCAAGTCTAAATTAATGCCACGTGCTGCTGGTCCTTTTAAAGTGTTAGAGAAAATGAATGATAATGCATATAAACTTGAGCTTCCTGCAGAGATGGGCACGGTAAGTCCTTCATTTAACATTGCAGATTTGAAGCCATACTTTGGAGAAGAAGATGAGCTTGCGTCGAGGACGACTTCAATTCAAGAAGGGGAGGATGATGAGGACATCCCTACGGTTGATACAACCGTTGCACCTACAGCCACACTTCCTCACATTCCACAATTCCAAGGACCTCTCACAAGAGCTCGTGCACGCCAACTAAATTATCAGGTACTTTCGTTTCTAGGAACTATTCCTAATATTCATGAGAATATGATGCTGCCTAAATCAGATGTGTTTATGTTACTTAGGAATGATGGGCCTAGCACGGATGAGAGGGACAAGCATTGGAGCATGATCATGCATGGAGATGATGGCAGCAATCGTGTGAGGATTTGGGATGACGCTGCAAGTGAAGATTTCAGAACTTTGAAGCCACCATAATGCTGCAAGGATGCTTGGACGAAATTCACAAGTTACTCAATCATAAAATTCGTCCAAGGCTTTATATGGTGCTGCGTCACCTTATTTTATGGGTTAAACCCATGTATTTTCGTCATAGGTATTTTAGGGATTTTCTAGAGGTGTTTGAGTGGAAATCGGCCCATCTAGGGTTATTTTCGGATGGCCCATTAGGGTTATACGAAAATCCCTGCCCTTTCCCTCATATATACATCCTCCTAGCCGTCATTAGAACTTGGATTTTGTTTAGTTAAAAGACATAGCCACGAGCTACTCTTCGCCATAGGCACAAGTGTAAAATCGACCTTTTGTACTACGCACAGACAGAATCCCACCTCTTCAATGAAGCCTTCATCCATAATCGCAATATTTGGATTGCAACTATAATTCTTGCTTGTTCTTCGATTGCTTGCAGGGATTGATCCTCGTGATCAGGTTGATCTAGCTCCGGCATGATCAATAGCCTCGGAAGTTGGTGTATCGATTGCTAAGGTGCAACGTCTCGCACGTTTGTAGTCGGATCGTCAACGTCGACCTCCACCATAATCGATAGTTATCGTCTCATCGAAAGATCGGGCACCTTTACCCTATCATGCGGGAAGCAGTTCTTCGCGAACATTCTGGGGGAGGAACTCCCTATGAAGTGGAGGTCTGGTATGATGGAGACGTTGAGATGTACTTCAAGGGTGGCTGGTGATACGTCCATTTTGCATCACTATTTTGTATCATAATTTACTGTTATTCATTGATATATTTCACATTTAGAGATGATACTTATGTTGTTTCCTCTGTTTTTACATGTTTGATGATCATTGGAGGAATTGCTGCCGGAGTCAGGATTCTGCTGTAAAAAGGACCATCAAGACACCATGTTTCAGAAGATCAGGAAATTCCAGAAAAATACCAGAAAATTATATTTCGCCAGAAGACTGAAGAAGCCAGAAGGAGGAGGCGAGAGGAGCCACATGGCGGGCTCACCCACAGGGGGTGCGGGCCCACCCCTGGCCGCGCCGGCCTGTGGTGAGGCCACCCTGGCCCACTACTGCCATCGCCCCTTCACGTATATCGTCGTCCCCGAAAACCTAAGTGAAAGGGAGGGCTCAGAGATAGACACTGCCGCCTCTGCAGGGCGGAAAACACCAGAGAGAGAAAAGCTCCGGCAGGAAGGAATCTGCCAGGGAAATTCCTTCCCGGAGAGGGGAGATCACTGCCATTGTCATCGTCATCGCACCGGACTTCATCGGGATCATCATCACCATCATCCTCATAACCAGCACCTTCATCTACACCATCACCACGCCATCCCGCTGTAACATCTTGAGTTGAATCTTGTCAAATTCTTAGGGGAAATTTTCCTGGTGTTGATTACTCTTGTGGTTGATGCCATTGAGTGGAACCGTTGAATTAAGGTTTATGTTCAGATTGTTATTTACCATTATTTCACCTGTGATCATGATCCATATGATGTCTTGTGAGTAGTTCGTTTAGTTCTTGAGGAGATGGGAGAAGTCAAGATGTTAGTAGTGGAATTATGTTGAGTAATATTTAATGGTTTGATATTTATTTGTTGTGGTGCTATTTCACTAGTGGTGTCATGTGAACATCGACTACATGATACTTCACCATTTATGGGCCTAGTGAAATGCATTGTGTATTTGGCTACTAATTGTGGGGTTGCTGGAGTGACAGAAACCTAAACCTCCGTTAGGAAACCATTGCACCAGGGAGCGTAGGATCTTAGAGTTTAAGGCTGTGGTTAGATTTATCTTAATTACTTTCTTGTAGTTGCGGATGCTTGCAAGGGGTATAATCACAAGTGTGTATTAATCCTAGTAAGGGTAGTGCGCTAGCATAGGTTCACCCCCATAACACTTATCAAACCAATAAAGATTATTTAGCAGCATGAAGCGAAAGCACTTGATAGAAACTCCCGTGTGTCCTCGAGAACGTTTGGTCATCATAAGTTACACAACCGGCTTGTCCTTTGCTTTAGAAAGGATTGGGCCACTCGCTGCAATTGTTATTACTGTCTTTTATTTAATCATACTTTATTTACTTGCATTACCAAATACCCCTGAAAACCCGTTTGCTAGTATTTACAGTGAATCCATGATCAAAACCACTTGTCAACACCTTCTGCTCCTCGTTGGGTTTGACACTCTTATTTATCAAAAGTACTATGATACACCCCCTATACTTGTGGGTCATCAGTTGGTCTCAATTTGCAGAAGACCATGACCTTTTTTTGAAGCTTTTATGACAGTAGGAAAGGTTCCTACTGCCTCTATATTACTCAGAAATCAGGGTTACAAGTCTCTGTACAAGTATTTACATGTGAGAGAGGAAGCTAGGGGGACCCATCTAGGAGTTAGAGGATTAGTTATAAATTACAGGGAGGCCACTAAGTCTAAAATATGACAATGAAGACTGCTCTTGGTTCTATGAATCAGAAGAAGCAAGTCAGATTTGAGTCTAGCCTTCCAAGATATCACAGTAGGAGACACTCCTTGAAAGTGCATAGTATTCCTCTCCTTCCATATATTCCAGGAGGCCAGGAGGGTAATTTCCATGAAGAGAGGTTTATTCCATCTTATCCTGCCATCATCAATGATATTTAGCCTGTCTCCATGAAGAGCCCAGCTCATTGGGATACTTTGCCAGCAACTAGTGCTGAAGGGGCAATGAAACAGCAAGTGCTCAATGGTTTCCTCATGGGGATTGGTACACATCAAACAGGAGTACCCAGAAGTAAGTGTGAAACTCCTCCTCCTCAACATATTTCTAGTGCTTAGTCTATCAGTAAGGACCAGCCAGCCGAAGAATTTTACCCTAGGTGTACATTTGGACTTCCACAGCCATCTGAATGCCGCATGGGGTGTAATATTCTGGAAGCAGAATTTATAGAACTGTCTAGAGGTGTACTCCTTCCCCCATGGATATGTCCAATCATCTGTTCCTTCAGAAAGTTCAATGTCTTGAGCAAGGTGTTGTAACTGCTGAACTTCTGCAAGTGCCTGGGGAGATAATGGGAGGTAGAAATTCGTAGCTAGGTTGTCTGCATTCAAAAATTGCTGGACAGATATATCTTCTTCCATTGCAAAAGAGAATGCTCTGGGAAACTGGTCGGAAGTAATCTGAGAAAGCCACAAATCCTTCCAGAACAGAGTGGAAGAACCTGTCTTAATGTTGCTATTTGCAAATCCTCTGAATATTGGCATTAGTTTACATACATCTTTCCACCAAAACGAACCAACTGGCCCAACAGCATGGGGGACCCTTCCATTATAATATGAATTCCATAAGAGATGAACCCATGGAATATCAGCTTTATTATAGAATTTATGAAGATATTTTAACAGAAGAGCTTCATTTTGAAGTTTCAGGTTCAGAATTCCCCTCCACCACCACCTCCACCGCCACCGCCACCACCACCTCCACCAAGTTTAGCCATGGTTTTTAGATCGGATTGGCCATGGAAGGGCTCCTCCATTGGGATTTCTCCCCTGGTTTGGCTTTGGAAGATCAGGTTCGTCGCCGTTTCAGATCTACGGTTCACTTCTGCCCCTCTCCTCGTGCCAAAGAATTTTTCTTGGTAGTCGCTTTCTCTTCTGCCTCATTCCTTCTTATGGAGGAATCTGTGGGGCTTGCACTGCAATGTTGCCTTGGTGGTGATCATTTGGGTTTTAGAGTTTATCAACTCTCAGATCGAAGGTTTCGGTTTTCAGTTGCCTCCAACAAGGTTGGCCATTTTATCTATGGTCTCAAAGATCGTATCTGGCCGGATTTTGTATGTCATTTCACCTTGTTTAGGGGTGAACATCCTCTGATTTCGGGGTTTCATCATGATGTTGATCAATCTTGGTCTTCTTCTGAGGAGAATTTTGATGTGGCTCAGCGTAGTCCAACAAATTTAAATCCTTCCTTAGAGGTTCTACGTAACAGTGCTCATGCAGACACATCTGGTTCTTCCACCAATGAATTAGCAAAATTTGGATTCTTCAGATCCATGGTGATACGTTCAAATTCTCAAGATCCTATTGTGGAGGTCATTCCAGATCGTAATCTTTTATTCGGCAGTTTCTTAGATTCATTTGAAACCTCTAAACCGATTACAAATTCAAAGTTCGTGGGGAAAAAATTTCAGCAGGATTTTTGTAAATCTCTTTCAATGGAAACTATTTTGCAGCTGCGTGATTTAAGGCAGGCTCATTATTCTGATCCGGAAATTAGGGAGATGTTGAACATTCCATTTGTCCCACCCATGGAAATTATTTCAAATTTAATTCCAAGTTGCACGACCTGTGGAATTGATGGACATTTGATTTCTGTATGCCCATAGAAGCTGGCCTGTTATAAATGTTTGGGCTCTGGTCATTTGGCCAAGAATTGTATTGTGGGTTGGAGATGTAAAAAGTGCAGTGATATTGGACATTTGGCCCGGTCTTGTTCGAAGAGATTAATGGTCCAGGTGTGGCGTCCTAAAGCCCATACTACTTCCAATGCTCCGACTAATTTATCGCAGCGTATCTGGGTAGTTAAGAGGAAAGAGAAAGACAAGGCAGAAAAAGAAATCAATCTCCACCTATTTCGGGACGACTCCACCCTTGCCGTTTCATCTCCTCCCCTGCCCCAAGCTACTGCTCCTCTGTCCGCCGCCATGGCAAACTTCCCAGTAAATCCTCTGGCTTTCCTCCCTGAAGGTATGACGGTGGATCATGGACCTGCTGATCGCAAAGTTCGTAGTGATTTGGTTGTATCGCCCAATGCGCCATTGCTCAATGACAAGGTCGTCATTGCAGAAACTAACAGGTTTGTCCCAATCCATCTGAGGCAGCAGCTGCGAGATGATCTTAGGGCACTGTTAGAGGAATCTGGATATTTGGTATCTGCTTTTGATGATCACCCCTTTGGGCTAGGATCCTATACTTTTATTCATACCTTGTCAGCAGATACGGTTATTGGATTATCCTTTGAGCTAGATGAGATTACTACTGTTACCTTTGTGAAACATAATGAGGCAAAAAACATGAGGCTAACTGCTTTTGGAAGAGTTTTTTGGCTTTTGATGTTAGGTTTTCCTCTAGATTATCAGACTACTTCCTACATTAGTAGTGCTGTGGAGGACTTTGGTCTGCTCAATGTGTGGGATAATCCTAGAGGGAACAACAAGTTTGTCCTTGTCAAAGTGCACATTGTTCACCCTAAATTTGTGCCAAAAAGCTTAGTCATCCATGAATTGGGTGGAACAAGGCACAGCTGGACTGTTCCTATAATCATGCTTAGAAGCTCTGACTGGAATGCACACATTCATGATGTGCCACCACCTCCTGAAGATCCTCCATCAGATAATCCACATCCTTTGTTTGGTGAGGATTTAACTGCAGAGCAAATTTTTCAGAACCAGCTAGCAGGGTGGCTTCAGCAGAATCAGAATGCTGGAGCACAAGGACAAGGACATCAACAGGGGCAGCGCATTGTGCAGATGCAGGTGCAGGCACCTTTGCTTCAGCAACAGATTTAGAATCAGAACCAAATTGATCAGCCAGTTCATTCCCCTCCTCATGAGTTTGGTCATGACAATGCTATTGATATTGTGGCCCCAACTCTTAATAATCAGACTTTGGTGCAAGGTGTCCCTTTCCATGCTGGCTTTCACCCCTCTGTTTCTAATCTTACTGATAGTCCTTTACAGGCATATAATGATGCAGTTTCAGATTCAGATTCTGATCTTATGATACAACATGTTTCTGTCAATCGGCAGGATTTTATGCGGCTAATTATCAAGCTTTGTCAAGATTCAAGCTAGCCAAAGTTGTTTGCTCTTCCTACTTGATGCCTTCAACTGCTATTGATAATGCACACTTTTTTATGCCCTATCTGAAGTTTGCTCAACCTGACATGTTTGAGTTATTTGGGGAAGTACTGCTCTTTGAGAACCAGAGAAAGAAGACCAGAAAATTGGCTGCTTGTCACAGTTCTATTGCTGAAATCACTGATTTCTCTTCTGAGATTTCTGACTAGGAGAATGATGTTGTCCCATATGAGGACCTTTCTGTCCAGGAAAATGAATCTCAGTTCCTCAATGACACCTCTTCTGCTTCCATGAAAAGGAAAAATTCAGATATAGCTTTCTCCTCCACTGAGCCTCTGATCTGTACAACTCAAGTTCGTCGAAGTGCTAGATGTAACAAGTATGATGGATTCAAGCCCAATAACCTCTCTGAAGCAAGGGCTGCCAAGTCCAAGGTCAAGCCAAGGAAGAATCCTCTGCTCCCTGTCTCTATTACTGAAGAAGAGGAGACAGCCAAGGAAAATACTTTGGCCTTGGTGAATTCTTCTCCTGCTGATGCTACTCCAATTCCTGTTTTGCAGTCAATTGGAATCAATCTGTGTGGTGTTCCCCCTGAAGAACTGTCTCCAAAGAAGCTGCTAGCTCAGCCTCAAGAGGGAGGAGAAGAAGATAGTGCTTAATTAGCATATTACCATTTTCTGTAATATCTTAATGCATATTTTGAAGAAGTGGATTGTACTATGCTGGAATATTAGAGGCTTGAATGATAAGTCCAAACAGTTGGCCCTCTTGAATGCAATTAATACTAGTGCCTGTTCTGTGGTGTGTTTGCAAGAAACAAAGAAATGCCACTTTGATATTGATTTCATTAAATCTTGCTGCCCTAGAAGGTTTGCCGATTTTGTATATATTCCTTCTACTGGTGCTTCTGGTGGTCTTATAATCATTTGGGACAACTCTGTCTTTTCTGGCATGATCATGCATTGTGAACCTTTTGCAATTTCTGTCCATTTTACCTCCACACAATCTGCTCAAAGCTGGACCTTAGTCAACATTTATGGACCATGTGATGGTGATCTTAGAGACTCTTTTATCCAATGGTTATTTCAGTTGAATATTCCCTCTGAGGAAGATTGGCTTATAGTTGGAGATTTTAATTTCATCAGGTCTTTGGCCAATAGGAATAAACCTGGAGGAAATGTTAATGACATGCTAATTTTCAATGATTTCATCAGAAGCCAAAATTTAACTGAATTACCAATTAAAGGGAGAAAATACACTTGGAGCAATATGCAAAAGGATCCACTCCTTGAGCAGTTGGATTGGTTCTTTACTTCCCTCCATTGGACTAGTTCATACCCTTCTACTCTGGTCACTCCACAGTGTAAACCCACCTCAGATCACACTCCCTGTATTATAACAATCCAAACTACTATTCCTGGTAGTAAGGTGTTCAGATTTGAGAATTTTTGGGTTTCACACCCTGGTTTTCTGCAAACTGTGTCTTCTAGTTGGAATAAGCCAACTTTCAAGCAGAATAGTGCTGCAAATGTAAATGCAAAGTTCAAAAGGCTGAGATATGACCTGAAGTTCTAGAGCAGATCAATATCTAGGCTGACTATATGCATTGAGAACACAACCAAGGCAATCTTTGAACTGGATAAACTGGAAGACTATAGAACTTTGTCTCACCCAGAGAATAATTTTAGAAAGATTCTGAAAAAACATCTTGCTAGATTGCTGGAATATCAGAACAAGTACTGGAAGAAAAGATGCACCATCAGATGGACTAAATTTGGAGATGAAAACACAAAGTTCTTCCATTCTATAGCCACTGAAAGATATAGAAGGAATAATATTGCTTCACTTGTTGCAGATGATGGTACTATTGCTACTGATCACAAAGCTAAGGAGAAAATCATTTACCAGACCTATAAAGAGAGACTAGGCTCCTCTGCTCAACCCCAGATGCTTTTTGATTTGTCTTCTCTGATACAACCTACTTCTGGCCTTGAAGAACTTTCTGCTCCTTTCACAAAGGAGGAAATTGATGCAGTAGTAAAATCCATGCCTCTTGACAAAGCCCCTGGTCCTGATGGATTCAATGGCCAATTCCTTAAATCTTGTTGGCATATTATCAAAGAAGATATCTACAAGCTTTGCTTTGATTTCTATGATGGAAATCTAAACCTGGAAAGCATTAACATGGGACACATCACTCTCATTCCTAAAGTTGCATCCCCTGAAACAGTAAATGAATACAGACCTATTACTCTGCTGAATTGTGTACTCAAGTTACTGACCAAACTGTTGGCAGATAGATTACAGAAAGTTGTGCTCAAAATTGTCCACAAAAATCAATATGGTTTTCTTAGAGGAAGATCTATCCAAGATTGCCTAGCTTGGGCCTTTGAGTTTCTTTACCAATGTGAGGCTTCTAGGAAGGAGATTATTCTCCTAAAGCTTGATTTTGCTAAAGCATTTGACACAATTGATCACTCTGCTATGCTTCAGATTATGAGACAAATGGGTTTTGATGAGAGATGGCTAAATTGGATTAAAGTTATTTTCAGCTCAGGAAAATCTTCTGTTCTGTTGAATGGTGTGCCAGGCAGGCAGTTCTTCTGCAAGAGGGGAGTAAGACAAGGAGATCCTCTATCACCACTTATCTTTGTTCTAGCTGCTGATCTTCTGCAAGCAGCTATTAACAAAGCTTTCAGAAGTGGTAGGCTACATGCCCCTTTCTCTCCTGACTTTGGAATGGATTTTCCTGTTGTACAATATGCTGATGACACTCTTGTCATCATGCCAGTAGACACCACTCAGATACTTATCATGAAGCAGATCTTGGAGAATTATGCTCTATCAACTGGCCTAAAGATCAATTTCCATAAATCTTCCCTGATTCCCATTAATTTGGATCCTGTCTCTGCCTCTGGCATTGCCCAACTCTTGGGATGTAATATTGCTTCCATGCCTTTCACATATTTGGGACTGCCCCTTGGTACCACTAAACCCACAGTTCAGGATCTCCTGCCTTTGGTTGATAGAATTGAGAGAAGAGTTTCTGCTACTTTCATGCTAATGTCATACAGTGGAAAAGTGTCTTTGATAAATTCTCTCCTAACTTCCATTGCCACATTCACTATGTGCTCCATTCATCTCAACCCCAAGATTCTTGAGCATATTGAAAAAATTAGAAGACATTGTCTTTGGGTGAAGAAAAAGGAAGAAGGTGAGGAAAAATGCTACCCTCTTGCAGCTTGGGATATGGTGTGTAAACCAAAAGATAGAGAGAAGACCATGACCTCCATCAAGTTTTCTTCATGATCTTTGACTACCATGTTGGTACATCAAAGTTTGATGTGAAGATCTACGACGGTACTTAGTGCCAGAAGGAGTACGAAGCTGAGGTGCACTTTCAGCAGATACTCCTTTTATGCAATCTCTTGTTCTGGTTATCCTTTTGCATGTTATCTGTAATAAGTAGTCGTGATGAATTTTATCTTGTGCCATCTTTATTAATAGACCATGGGAACGAATCCTCGTTCCGAGGTATGCTTTTGATGTATTATCGGGTTACCTTGAACCATACTTATTTTTGTCGAATATCGGGTTGCGAACAACCTAGTAATATGTCTCAAATAATCGCGGATACCGAATCTCAATAACTTGTTTATTTTACTTCATACGATTCGAGGGTCTGAGCCCCCGAGTGGAAAGAAAAATACTCATACGTATTGTCAAGTTGACCCAAAGAACCCGACCTGTGGCCTCATGTTCTGGGTTCAGAGGGTCATAACTCGAAAGTTTCTTGTCGCCATATTCCTTCTATGCATAGAACCGCCGTAGTTGCTCTGCATTCCATGGGTTGCTCTCATCTTTCCCCGTTTTTTTGTCTTGTAGTCGATAAGCTCCTCCTGGTATAACCTCTGTTACGATGTAAGGTCCCACCCATGGGGACTCTAATTTGCCATGACCGTCTTGCTTTAATCGCAAGACTAAATCTCCTACCACGAAAGATCGTGGATGAACTCGACTACTATGGTAGTTTTGTAGATTTTGCTGGTATTGCATAGCTCTGGCAAGTGCTACGTCTCTTGCTTTGTTGAGTGCATCAACGTCGTCTTGTAGAGCTTCCGTGGAAGTTGTTTCGTCATAAGCCGCAATTCTTGGGGCTTCATGGGTGATTTCGAATGGAAGCACGGCTTCTGCGTCGTGGACCAGAAAGAAGGGAGTTTCTTGAGTAGCCGCGTTGGGTGTAGTTCTGAGACTCCATAGCACAGAGGGCAGCTCGTCTACCCAAGCGTGTTTGGCTTTCTCGAGGGCTGCTAAAAGCCTCTTTTTTATCCCGTTGCATATTAAGCCATTGGCTTTCTCGACTTGTCCATTTGTCTTTAGATGCGCTACATATGCGAATTTCAGTTTGATTCCCATACTTTCACAGTAGCTCTTGAACTCTTTTGATGTGAAGTTTGTTCCATTGTCCGTGATGATGCTGTGTGGTACTCCGAAGCGAAAAACTATAGAATTGATGAAGTTGATTGTGGCTGTGGAATCTTGGGTTGTTACGAGGGCTGCCTCTACCCATTTGGTAAATTTGTCGACTGCCACCAACATGTAGACATGTTCTCCTGGCCAAGATTTGTGCAGTTTTCCTACCATATCGAGACCCCATTGCGCAAAGGGCCATGATAGCGGTATCGGTTGCAATTCTGCTGCTGGTGCGTGTGGTCGAGATGCGAAACGTTGACAAGCCTCGCATTTTCTTACTATATCTTTCGCATCTTCAATGGCTGTTAACCAGTAGAACCCTGCACGAAAAGCTTTAGCTGCAATGGCCCTGCTGCTAGCGTGATGTCCGCATACTCCTGCGTGGATGTCTTTTAATATTTCTTGTCCTTCTTGGGGAGTGACGCATCGTTGCAGGATGCCCGTTATACTTTTCTTGTGTAGTTTCCCTTGTAACACGACGAAAGCCTTGGATCGTCGTATTATCCTTCTTGCTTCTACTGTGTCTTCGGGTAGTGCCTTGTTTATCATGTATGCCAAGTATGGCTGCATCCAGGTTTCTTCGATCATCATAACTTCTTCTGGTTCTGATGTGCTTCCTTGGCCAGGCTTGCCAGCCCCCGAGCCTGTTGCTTGGTGGTGGCCTTGTTCTTCTGTAGTCAAAATTTTGTTGTTCTTTATTGATTTCTCTATGATTTCTTCCCAAAAGACTCCTGGTGGTATGAGTAAGCATTGGGACCCAATATTTGCAAGATTGTCGGCTTCCTCATTGCTGGCCCTGCTGACGTGCGAAACTTCGCATCTGTCGAACATTTCCTCTAGATAATAGTATAAGTTTCTGTATGCTGTCATATTGTCACTGATGGCGTCACACTTGTTCATCACTTGTTGGACGACGAGATTCGAGTCCCCGAATATTTTTAGTCAGGTCGCTCCGCATGCTTTGGCCATTTTCATTCCGTGGAGCAGAGCCTCATACTCGGCTTCATTTTTAGAAGCTTGAGGAAAACTCATCCTTAAAACATATTTCAACTTGTCGCCTTGTGGTGATATCAGGACTACTCCTGCTCCTGCGCCTTGGACTCTTTTTGATCCATCAAAGTACATTGTCCATACGCTTGATAGATCCGGCGGTCCTGTGTTTTGTAACTCTAGCCACTCTGCTGTGAAATCCGGCAGAACTTGTGATTTGATACCCTTTCGCTTTTCATACGTGATGTCCAGGGGTGATAATTCGATTCCCCATAAGGAGACATGTCCTGTCACTGAAGGGTTATTCAATATGTTGGATAGTGGTGCTTCGTTGACCACTATAATTGGGTGCACCACGAAATATTGTCGTAGCTTTCGTGCTGTTGTGAATACACTGTATGCAAGTTTTTGGTAGTGCGGGTACCTCTGTTTTGTTGGAGATAGTACTTCGCTGACGAAATATACTGGCCTCTAGACTCCATGAGCTTTTCCCTCTTCGCTTCTTTTGACTACTAATACTGTGCTCACCACTTGATGTGTTGCTGCAATATATAGTAGTAGCAGCTCCTTTTCATTTGGTGCGACCAACACCGGTGGTGTGGAAAGCACTTTTTTCAATTGTGCAAAAGCTGTATCCGCTTTTTCTGTCCACTCAAATTTGTCGTCTGACTTTTTCATGAGTGTGTAGAAAGGAAGTGCTTTTTCTCCTAATCATGCGACGAATCGACTTAGTGCCGTGACGCGCCCTGTGAGCTTCTGTACGTCGTGCAGTTTTGTTGGTTTCTCCATTGTTAGTATTGCTTGGATCTTCTCTGGGTTTGCTTCTATTCCCCTTGCTGATACCAGGAATCCCAGTAGTTGTCCTGCCGATACGCCAAAAGAGCATTTTGTCGGGTTAAGCTTGAGCTTGTACCTGTTTAAGTTGTCAAATGTTTCTGCCAGATCACTAATTAAGGACTCTTCTTTTCTTGTAGTGATGACCACATCGTCGATGTAAACTTGAATGTTGCGTCCTATTTGACTTGCAAGGCAGTTTTGCATCATCCGCTGGTAGGTTGCTCCTGTGTTTTTTAGGCCGAAAGGCATGACTTGATAGCAGAACATGCCGTATGGTGTGATAAAAGCTGTTTTTCCTCGTCTTCTTTCTTTAGCTTGATCTGGTTGTAACCAGAGTATGCATACAGGAAGGAAAGCGTTGGGCACCACGCTATTGAGTCTATTATCTGGTCAATGCAGGGTAGAGGGAAGGGATCCTTTGGACAGTGCTTATTGAGAGATGTGTAGTCGATGCACACTCTTTGCACGTTTGTGTTTTTCTTGGGTACAATGACTGGATTAGATACCCAAGTCGATGATTTGATTTCTCGGATGAATCCTGCATTTTCTAGCCTGTGTAGCTCGGATGCTATGGCTTTCCTTTTGGGTTCGTCAAATTGTTGCAGCGGTTGCTTGACTGGCTTTGCTTTAGGATCCACATTTAGTGCGTGCTCGACGAGTTCCCTGGGAACCCCTGGCATGTCTGAAGGACACAAGACGAAGATTTCCCAGTGCTCACGGAGGAACTCGATGAGCGCGCCTTCCTATGCAGGATCCAAGTTTACCGCTATAGAGGTGGTTTTGTTTGGGTCCGTAGGGTGGACCTGGATTTTCTTTGAGTCTTGGATTGCATCGAAAGCCTGATCTGGCAGGGATCGCCCGATGTCGGGTAGCATGTTGTGGTCAGTTTCGCCCTTCAGCCTTGCGTACTCTGCTGTCATGCCGAAGGGTTGCGCCAGCCTATTGAATTCTTTGTCACAAGTGTTGGATACTTCAAAGCTGCCTTGTACCGTGATTGTTCCTTTGGGTCCTGGGATTTTGAGCATGAGATATGCGTAGTGGGGTACTGCCATGAACTTTGCAAATGCTGGGCGCCCCAGGATTGCATGATACTGTGAAGGCCAGTCCATGACTTCAAACTCTAACTTTTCTCTATGATAATTGTTGTTGTTGCCGAAGCAAACGTCGAGTTCTATTTTCCCGAGGGGGTAATTTGTGCCTCCTGGTACTATTCCGTGGAAAGAACAATCTGTTGGCTTTAGACTTTCTAGTGAGATGCACATTGCCTTCAGAGTTCTTGCGTATATCAGGTTTATGCCGCTTCCTGCATCCATGAATACTCGCCCGACATCGTATCCCCCTATTTGCACCTTTAGCACCATCGGTGCGTGCCCTGGCCTGGGCACTTTCCTCGGGTGGTCTGCTCTGCTGAACCTGACTAGTTGATCGGACCATCTCAAGTACTCTGTAGTAGCTGGTGGTGATGATATTGCTAGATTTACTTGTCTGGATATGCTCTTCTGCTCTTTCTTGGATTTTGGCACCGGTTGGATCATTGCAGATATATATACTTTTGACTCCAGATGTTTTGCTAGACGCTGTACTTGGTATCCCTGACTCATACTTTTTCCTCCCTGTCGTGCTCCTTGGTTCGAGTCCATGGCACTTTGCAACCTCAGGATGGTTCTGCAATCCTTCATCTGGTGGTTAGAAACTCTCTTCCCATCTAGGTACGCATAATGGATGCAACAAGGTCCATAGAGCATGTCCTCCGCCGACGGGCCGGAGTACTTTGGTTTTTCTACTCCACAATTACCTTTTGCCAGAAACTCCCTGTTTTCATAGCCTTCCTCGTCCCTTCTTTCATATCCCGTGGGTATCTGATTTTGCCTTGCGTGGCTATCTCCATTGCGGTATCTTTGCCTTTGCCTGCTCGCTCTGTCGACTTCTGGTGAACGTCCCCTTTTATTGTTATATGTGTCCTCTCCATCGGCAAATATTTTGGCTACTTCTATTAATTCTGACACTGTCCTCGACTTTATTCTCCCTACCTCTTCCACGAGGTCAGAACGACAAAGGCCCGCCAAAAAAGCATCTATTGCTCTCTCGTCGGAGACGTCTTCTACAGAATTTTTGATTACACTCCAGCGTTGTATATAAGAGCACAGAGTTTCGTCTTTCCGCTGTACACACGACTTGATTTCTTCAAGTGATGCTGGGCGTTTGTATGTTGAGCGAAAATTTCTTGCGAATTGACTCTCCAGTTCTCCCCAACTCCCTATGGAATCGTTGGGTAGAGTATTCAAGCAGGACCGTGCTGCGTCGGTGAGGTGTAACTGCAAACTTTGCATTGCCGTTGCTCTTGTTCCTCCGAGTATTTGTACTGCTTGCAGGTAGTCTGATAACCATAGCGTGGGTTCTTGCGACCCATCATACTTTTGCTGATCATGTGGCAACTTGAATCCTTTGGGTACCCGCATTCTGCGAACCCTTCGGGTAAAGCATAACGTGCCCATCTCTTTTTCGTCGCTTTCGTAATTTTCTTCTTTCCACGCATAGCATGCATTGTTTACTCTTGCTTGTGCTATTATATTCCTTGCGTCCTCCTTTCGTGTTTGACGCTTTTTGTCGCCTGACAACTCGCTTGTTTTGTTTTGCAAAGGTTGGCACTTGAGTCCTTCCTTTCGCTTCTCCTTATGATATGTCGCCTTTTTCTCTAGAAGATGTTTCCTTAGCTTGTCTTCTACCAACCCGAGGCTTCGTATTGCGGCTTGATGCATGTGCTCCCACAGATCTCCGGGCTTTGGTTGTGTAGTTAGTAGGTACGCCTTTGCTGCTACCAATGTTGCTTCTGGTGTTTCTTGCACAAAGTCCTCTTCCTCATGTGCGCTTATACTTTTCGTATGGCTTTCTTCTCTTGTCTGTGCTATTGTCCTCCTGCTGTGCTTCGGGTCTCTGCGCCTTTCTATGCTAAACTCTGATGTATCACTGTATTCATCCCAATATCCTCCACTTGATGCGCTGTTGTTGTCTTGGCTTCTCATAAACATGTCTTTTTCCTCCCTCAACTTCTTTCTGTGCTGGTGCAGTGCATATTGATACCCCATCAGAACTTGTCTTCTTGAATCTGTGGGTACTTCCATGCTGTGATTAATGGTTGACATGATGATTCTCCACTCCCCAGTGGAGACGTGAATTTTCTCCTTCTCGTTCTTGCCATTGCTCCTTGGTTTGTCGACTTGCATGTCAACTTCTTCATTGCCTGTGTGATTATTCTCTTCCGCTGCTTCAGTGATAATAACACATAACTGGTGTATGCTTTTGGAGACGCCACTGCTTCCAGTGGCGAAATCCCTTGGACTGTCGTGTGACTTATCCACTGTTGCTTTCACGTCGGGCTGTCCCCGTGTTCCGTCGAGTTCCTCGAGTTTCTTTTGCATATTTTCTGTTGCTGCGATACTGACCGGTGAGTCTACCTTGCTGGAAGAGCCCACAGACGATCTAGACATTGTGATTGTCTTTGCTTTGCTTGCCGACAGACCCGATTTCGCTGGATCCGAGGAACGAGTCGAACCCGAAGGTCCGACGTAGAAGCTCAGACTTCCGATCGTCAATTCCATCTCTTGATTTTCATCGACTTCCGGATTGCTGTTGGCTAAAAGTGAAAAAGCCGTCGAATTCATGATTCCAACGCCCAGAGTCCCCACGGTCGGCGCCAATTGACGAGGGTTAACTCGACAAATGTCCAATATGAAGGACTTAGGATCGGGGGAGTAGGGCATCGGATCAACTCGAAGGTAAAATCAGTCAAACAAGGTGTGTACCAAAAGTAAATGTAGGTGTCAACTTGGCTTGCTTTCAATCTGTCCCTCACCGTCCTCTCCTGGCCCCTATATATAGGTGGCCAGGTCTCAAGGATCGAGAGGGGTCCGACACAAATTACAATATTGGTATACGACCTGAACTCGTATCTTGACTTGGATTACACTTGGGCCTAGCTTAATGGGCCTCAGGGGTACTCAAGTAATGGGCTCTATTATCTATACCCTTATCATGATGTAAAACAAGCATGGAGCTTCAAAAATTATAGATACGTTTGCAACGTATCAGCATCCCCAAGCATAACTCATGCTCGTCCTAGAGTAGGTAAGTGATAACAAAAATAATTTTTGAGGTGACAAGTAGCCAACACAATCTTGATCAAGTTATTGTAAAATCATTGCAAGCTGAGATAAAAGTACTCTAAACATAGGCTTAAAAGATATAATTTTAAGAATAGAACTTAGCAACCATGTTACAACATGAAAAGAAACACAAACAAAAGATCATGAATAATAATGCATTGAAAGTTATTTGTTTGTTTTGAGCATAGAGAAAACATAGAAAAGTGGTATTCAGCTTGTCCTTCATGGAATAGCAAACCATAAATGCATAGGACACCTTCAAAGTTCAAAGGGTGACTAGATACAAATAATTTGAGAACTATCAATACCATAATCATGAATTAATCAATAATAAATTTTGGGACTATGCTCATTATACTCAGAATGACAACTATGCTCTCTTAATTGGTGCATAAGGATAGAAGATGAAGACTCAACATAAAAGTAAAAAGAAAGGCTCTTCGCAGAGGGAAGTAGGGATTAACAAGTTTTATAAAGCTTCCAAAAATTATGGTACTCATTAGCTTTGAGCTCTCATTGCCCCTATCATAAGCATCTTGAATGGTTAAAGTTAATGTGACGGCAAGTATGAGTTATATGCTTGACAAATCACAAGTTGAAAATCTCATGTCCCTTGAATACGAGTACCTAAACCTCATGCTACTCAACTTAGGTCCCAATTAAGTTCTTGTCATTGTAAGCATACATGTATCATCGAGAACGCAAATGGGGTACCTCCTTCCCGATGATATAGAAGCTTTCCCATATCAAAATGACAAGACAAATAGACAATGAACACCTCGACATCTCTTTTATTTACCATTGGGTATAGCTTTTTATTATCACATGCGTCGTCGAATGCCCACTATGGTTATGCTGTAAATTTCCACCATGAATGATGCATGGCTTAGATTAGCGGCCCAGGCGTTTCTCTAACACATATACAAACTCCATGAGCTTACAAGTTTCCATCTTATTTCACACCGCTAGGCATCCATAAACAAAAGATCATGATATCAACTAAATAGGAATAAGTGGAATGTTGAAAATGTGCCCCATGAAAGCATGGATGTGCTAACTCTCAACTCACAATTTGCAAGCATATAATCTTCATAAGATAGTCATAATGGTCAAGTTTATTAAGTGCAAGAAAGTAAAATGTGCCATCAAGTTCGTGAGAGCTTTACTAACTAATTTTCTCATAACAAGTTTAATTTGGAAGATAGATAAAAACATGATGAATATACTTGGAATAGCAATAATGCTAATAGGTAGATATGGTGGACACATTGGCAAACTTTGGTTTTTTGGGTGTTGGATGCACGAGTAGAGCTCATACTTAGTACAGGTGAAGCCTAGCAAAAGACTGGGAGCGACCAATTAAGAGAGCAATAATGGCCATAATCACGCATAGTAACAAAACATTATTAATCAAAGCATAAAGTGATATTACAAGTCAAAAACTAAATGATCATAGAGGCTTGAGGTGACTGGTTCATAGTCATAACATGGTGTAAGCATGCACCAAGTCAACCTAAATAAAGCATCAAAGGAGAATACCACAATATTATGCTTTTGTATGATAAAAATAACACATGATTCTTTCAATGGTACATTAAACACTCTTAGTCATTTGAGACAAGTCATGCTACAACAATATCTACTAAGCTTATAATTAAAATAATATCTAGCATGACATACTAAAGTCTAAGCCACAGTCTAAACAATCTTCCTTTTGCACCACTATAAGCATGAAATATTTTACTCTTCTCCAACACCAATCAATTTATTTAAAACAACTCTCAAAGATAATAATCAATAAAGACCAGAGAGCTAATCATATATAAGTTAAGAAAACTAACAATCTCTGAACATAAGATGCATGAAAAACATGAGCTAAAAGCATTGCAATAGCTAGACAAGAATACTCCACAAATATAAGTGAAGAATACGAGTATTCACACGAAAAAGCGGAGCGTGTCTCTCTCATACACAAGAATGCTAGGATCCAACCATTTATTACAGCAAACAAAACAAAAGAAAAGTGAAAACAAAAATAAAGACGCTCCAAGAACAACACATAGCATATGAAGCAATAAAAATATAGTGTCTTGAAAGATGACCTGATATTTTTGTTGGTGAAGAAGGGGGTGTCTTGGGCATCCCCAAGCTTTGACGCTTGTAATTCTTGGATATTTATTGGGGTAATATGGGCATCCCCAAGCTTGAGCTTTTGTCCATCCTTCATCTCATCACATCATTCTCCTCTCCCTACACTTGAAAACTTCCTTCATACAAAACTTCACACAATTCTCATTAGCAACATTAGTGTATGCAAGATAGTAGATCCACTTTTGGTTCAATTTAAACTCAAGTAAAACATCCATTAAAATATTAGATACTATAGCAACTTCTTTTAAAAGTTCTTCCAATAAAATGAACTAAAAAAGAAAGAGATTAAGAGGCAAATGCAAATAGTGGTAGAAATCTGTCAAAACAGAACAGCAGGTCAAGATAGATTTTTTTCGAAAATCTTCTGTCGCTCAAATCGAAAAGTGCAAAACTAACGAAAGTTAGATAATAACCTGGGGCATGCACACAAAAAATTTCAGATCAAAATACTATTCTGAGATTTATCACGATGTTTTACAGTGAAGCACATAAATTTGTTTCTGGACAGCAACTTCCCCAAATCTTACTTCCTCCCCATTAGAGGCTACTCTTGGCACAAAAATAAAATAAAAAGGATAAGGAGAGGTTGCTACAGAGGTAACAACTTCCAAGACTCAGAGAAACAAAAATAAACTAAAAGCAAAAATATAATTGGTTGTCTCCCAAAAGATCTTTCTTTATAGCCATTAAGATACGCATAGTGATTCTAAAAGATGCTCACGTAAGAAATAAGAGTTGAAGCAAAATAGAGCATCAAATGGCAAATATGAAACACTTTTAAGTCTAACCCACTTCCTATGAAAAACAATCTTGTAAAGAAACAAGTCATGAAAGCACAATGCAACAAGCATAGGAAAGCAAAACAAGTGCAACTTCAAGATTTTCAACATAAAGAGGGGAAAATTAATATTGTTGAGATGCATCAAACCATGTTTCTCTCTCTCATAATAACTTTCAGTAGCATCATGAATAAAATTAACAATATAACTATCATATAAAACATTCTTATCATGGGCCACATACATAAAATAATTATTGCTCTCCACATATGCATAGTCATTCTTAGTAATCATAGTGGGAGCAAATTCAATAAAATAGCTATCATTATTATTCTCATCACCATAGTCATCAAATATATGAGGCATATTGTAATAATAATTAATTTTCTCCTCAATAGTAGGTGGACTGAAAATATCATATTCATCATTGTGATCATCATGTATTGGAGGTATAGTATCATCAAAGAAATTTTTCTCCTCCGTGCTTGGGGACTAAATATATCATGCTCAGCTTCCCCAAGCTTCGACTTTTCCATAGCATTAACAATAATGGTGTTCAAAGAATTCATACTAATAACATTGCTATTAGCATGCAAATAAAGTTCCATAGGTTCTTTAATTTTCTCTTCAAACACTTCATGTCCTAACTCAAGATAAATACTATAAAGCTCTCTAATTTTTGTTGTCGTTTTCCATTAAGCCTAACTACTGGAAATAAAAACAAGAAACAAAAAGATATAATTCCAGAATCTAAAGGAAATAACTTCGAGCACTCACACACCAGCAACAGTAATAGAAGATAGCATAGTAGCCAGAGGATGTGAGTACCTTTTACCTTACCTCCCCGGCAACGGCGCCAGAAAAGAGATTGTTGTCTACGCAAGCTTCTATTCTTGTAGACAGTGTTGGGCCTCCAAGTGCAGAGGTTTGTAGAACAACAACAAGTTTCCCTTAAGTGAATCACCCAAGGTTTATTGAACTCACGGAGGTAGAGGTCAAAGATATCCCTCTCAAGCAACCCTGCAATTAAGATACAAGAAGTCGCTTGTGTCCCCAACACACCCAATACACTTGTCAGGTGTATAGGTGCACTAGTTCGGCGAAGAGATAGTGAAATACAAGTAATATGGATGATTATTCGTGGTAATTGCAATCTAAAATAAAAATGGCAGCAAGCAAACATGTAGCAGAACTGGTTGTAAACGGAGTTTCAATGTTTAGAAACAAGGCCTAGGGATCATACTTTCACTAGTGGACACTCTCAACAATGATATCATAATTGAACAAATAATAACTTTTCTTCACTATGCTACCCTGAACTACTCTCCGGTTGGATAATGAACACCAATTCACTGCGTAGGGCTATAAAAACACTCCTTCCCCATCTAGATAACCCCACACTATCACGTTGAGCAGCCTAGATGGTTCCAAACAAACACCACAATTTCATAGAGATATCCACTACAAGGAAAATGCTAACTTATGACCCTCTAGTTTTGTCACTAGATCGTCATAATAAGTCGTTTATGATGATCTTATGACACAAATAGGATGTTTAAAAGCTGAGTGTCGCAAATGAAGTATAACGATGATTTTGTTGAAATCATCATAACCGTCTATGACGATCTTGGATCGCTGTAACCCTTATTACGATATAATATCATCACTAGCCCTCAGGCCAGGCCATGTCAGATCCTATGTGGCTAGTCCTACGTTGCTTGTCGTAATGCAGATTCAGCCCGGTCCGTTTTGGTGGTTTATATGGGCTGAGCCCAATAATTGTGGCCATTTTCATAAGCCTTTCTATAACACTGCATTATTCTTTTGGGCTGCTATTTCAGTACTTGTTTTGGGTCGTAGCCTCTTTCAAACTTTTTTATTTTAATTTTGAGCCTTTTTAGATCTTTCTCTGAAATGATTCTGCCAATATATTTGGGTCGTAACCTTTTAGAGCCCAAAAGAATTTTGTCCAGTAGAATTTTTAGCCTTTTTAATTAATTCTGTATTTGAAAATACAGAGAAAACAATCAATTATGTTCTATTTCCACATATTCGAATTACTCTGCGTCCCAGCAAACAATCAATATTTCACAAATGAAAAATATCAGTTCAAAGCCAAAACAAGTTGAACCAGAGCCATAAAAAATAAGATACATAATTCTTCTCAGTAACAATATCACAGGCACATCACCCAGGTCACGAGTCACCGGAAGCACATCGCAGCTCACCGGCTGGTGCACATCGCTACACCTCCCAAAAACCGGCAGCCGCCCCCAGCAGCTTGCTAGCCACATCGAGTAGCTCCAATGTGTCCCGGCACGCCCAGCACCCACCCAGCAGAGCGCCCATCACCCACGCTATAGAGCGCTGGCCAACACCTCCAAGTCCAAGCACGCCCCGGATGGCACATTACCTGCACATTACTTCCAGTTCAACAATACTGAAATTCACCACAGAAAAATTTAAGAACATGTGATACTTCTAAATTTCCAGGATGTGATCTTTAACAATTAGCATATCAAAATTTAGCAGAGTACAAGCACAAGAATAGCAATCACTTCTAGGTCACAAAGACCTAAGAATATCAAGCATCAAATTACCTCACCATTGCCTTGTAGTTTTAGCTCGATCAGGCCTTGTCTTTGTTCAAGAGCATCTCCACAAAAAGGAGAGAAGAATCACGGTAGCCCTAAAAGGTTGATCGACAAAATATGTCAGAAGACAAAAAATAATACTTTGAACATGTTTAAACCTTAACCAAATTGAAGATGTTTCTTCTGTTGCAAATGCTACTTGTTCAAGTACTACAATAATATTGACAGTTTCAGTCTAGTGCCTAACAATCTAACATTAATTAAAATGCAAGTAAAATCAAGTGAAATGCAAACCGAGACATAGATGCAAGTAACACAAGCCTAGAGACAATACTCCAAAGATTAACTACAGTGTTACAATTATCTTGTACAGAAATCACACACATTCTTCCTAGCATAAACAACACATAACCATCACATCCAAGTACTGCAATTAACTACTGGATTTGCTCACTAAGTATGTTAACAAGTATGTTAACTGGTCACATAAAATTGCAGCTATTCTAAGTTTTTAGTTAAGAAAAATTAAAGCCTATAAGTTATGCCCCTAATTAACAGAAATTAGGTAAACTGAAACCATTGTGTGCATGCGAAACAGTAGAAACAAGATTCCTTGCTTGCATTGATACCCGTAAATGTTACCAGAACTCAGTTAATAGAACATCCCATATTAAGCAATCCAAGGTATATACTATAACCAGCAATGCCAAGAAGAGAAACTGGTGTATACTATAACCAGCCTCAGGAAAGAAGAAAAACTGGTATATACTATAACCAGCAATGCCAAGAATTATTCAAAATATTGTCAACCTTAACTGCATTAACAGAGTATGATCACAGGAGCAAAAATAACTGCATTAACAGAGTAAAAACTAGGATTTGTGCCAATCATAATACAGAGCACACCCAGAAGCTTTGGCCATCTTCACCAAAGAAAAATACAGAGCACCAGCAGCATAATCTTATGACCTTAACACACCTCTGCCATCTTACTACAGGTCCTTGTCAAGGAAGATCTAGCCAGAGAGGATGTTGTTGAGGAGGCCGCTGAGCAATACAGTGATAAATGAGGATGACAGTATCTAGTAAAGCAAAAAAATAAAGGTTATAAGTTAAGACTTTATTTAACACATAGCAGATCTGAAACATGTTTTGGCAGATGAGGGTCGATCTTGCCGTCATCAAACAATTTGACCTTGAGAGCATAATATATATTGGTATAACTGGTGTGTTCTATAGATCAGTATATTACTTAAAGAGTCAGCAATTTCCATGAACTCAATCACCATGTTCCGTACTATTTCTAGCCTAGATAAGTAACTATAACCGATTTCAGTACATTTTCAGGTCTGAATGACAATATACAAAGGTATATACAATGACAAAACATCACAACTAAGAACGGGAACTACATACCATCAAGAACTACATAGCATCAGGAACTACATACCATCAGGAACTACAAAACATTACAACTAAAAAAAGTTCAGATCTAGAAAAAAAAGGGGAGGCATGTGCATACTTGCAGGTCGATTCGATGAAGGTGTCATCGATGAGGCCCCACGCCTCCACCAGCTTCCTCTGCACCCATCGCCGCCTGCACCAGCACCTGACGCAATCATGCTTCGACGCCCGCACCCAAGCGCAGTGTTTCTCCCAGCACCAAAAACCACGTCGGCGGGGCGCTGGAGTCCGACTGCTGAAGCCCTATTGGCCAGATACCATTCGGGAGATCGGGGTTAGAGAAGAGATCTAGGTCGAGGGGAAGCCGAGAGGGAGAGAGGGGTGCTCACAGGTACATCGAGGAGGAAGTCAATGAGGTGCGCGCTGGTTGTTGCTCCCTGTAGCAGAAGCAAGAGAAGCCGGATCTATGCCCATCCATGCTCTGGCATCTGTGCTGCTCGCCTAGATCGATACCAAATCCGTGCCCATCCGTGGTCGATGCGTCCTTCGGCGCCGATGATGTAACACCCCAACTTTTGTAACCATGTTTAAGCAGAGTTTAGTAATACCAAAATGAGGGCCAACAAAAACTTTTTGCATCTAGATAAGTAAAATAGTGCTTCCTGTATGTTTGCCTGGGTTGTTGTGTAAATCTTATCTGCAAGAGTGTTGTTCGATTGATGAGTTTGTGAACCAACACAATCCTTGTGCACTACTGATCATGTCATTAGCAGGTGCTACTAGTTATTTTATAAAAGAATTATCTTGGAAACCCCTTATTTTTTTCTCGAATGGTTTGACTATGTCTGATGAGTTGATTTTGTGTGACTTGTTTGACTTTGATTGAGTGTCTTGTGTGTAGCTAAGGCCGGTGGCCTAACATATCTAAAATACATCAAAGCATACAATGGCCAGTGGGGAATTCTTATATATTATTTTAGTTTATTTTCCAAATAAAACCTATTCTTATGTTTTCCTCTCCATAAACCCTAAAACTCTATTCCTTATGCTAGGAGTATTTATTTTCAAGACATAATTTTATCAAAAGAATTAGGAATGAGGTTCACTCTTATATGAGCACTCATTTCTTTTTTTAATGTTTTTTTATAAAGGTAGTTACATAACTTCTTTTCCTACTTTCGAAATAGCAGAAATAGGAAGAATACCTCTTTGGTATTATTCTTGTCTCTGAAAATTATGGGAATACTTTCCAAGGTTTGTAAAAGTGATTGAGGCTATTTTATTTCATAAACCCCACTTGGCTATGATCAAATTTCCAGTGCAAATCATCAGTATCAAGATTGATCTATTGACTCTGTTACCACACCTTATTCTTAATCAGCTAGTATGCCCAATATGAATCTTGGGAAAGATCTTATCCCCTATATATGAAAACTTATATCATGTGCAATACCCAAGATTCCACTTTGGATCATCAATACATAATAGGTTTAATTTTTTTTCTAGAAAAAAAACTCTATCACCTAGCCACAATGCCTCCTACCCATTTTGATGAGGATCTATCCATGGAATATGATGATTTTACTTGTTTGAGCTGGAAGGAAATATTGAGCCTAACTAATAATAATGATAAGGTGAATTCTTTCCTAATTGAAGAGAATGTTTTGATATATCCGAATTATATACTACCTAAGGCAAAGTACTGTGTTGTATTTAGGTATGTCATCTGTCAAGATATCGCCAGAGGGAGGACGGCGATCAAGAGACAAGTGGAGATCAAGTCTGCATGAGCACGAGCATGTGATGGCACACTAGGACTGCCTACGACACGATGTCTACATGTCTAAGGCGCGCCACACACATGGCCTGCGTGCCAGAAATAGGCCGAACCCATATATGGGTCGGTATATACTCGTTTGAGTCAAACCGAGTCAGTTTGGGCCCAAACCAGGTTGGTTTTGGGCCAGGTCCATGATGAGGATGCCCCAGCCTCCCTTAAGTAGCCCGGGGCGCCCCCTCAAGTCCCTTAGACCACGTTTAAACAAAACCCTAGTTTCTAGATAGAACCAAGTGTTCCTCTGAAATTATTTGCACCAATTCGTATCGATCTGGTGTTCGTTCTTCTGAAAGTCTGAGTGTAATCTGCTGTTCCATTGGGAATTAGTAAATTGCATCACCGCTTTGCGGTCAGCGGCTACGTGTGCAAGCGTGTGATGTTGCGAATATCCAAAGGGTTGAGAGCTGTTGCGCTGGCAGCAGGGATTAGCCGGAGAGTTTACAGTGACACTCGAGTTATCTTCATCACCATCATCGCCATCTACATCGCGCTCGCTGAGAAGATCAGGACACCCCTTATCATCTTGGTATCAGATTCCAGCGTTTCCTCGGTGAGCATCCACAAATCCATCCCCGTAGATTCGTTTTTGTTTTTGTCCTATACAGAAAAAGCCAAACAAAAAATTTTTAGGGTTCTTAGTTTTGCCATAGCCTAGATTACATCGAGTTACTTGTTTTAGTTGCTGATCATCTTTTCGTGTATCTTTTCATCTAATCTGTAGGAGTCTAGGATCCTCGTTCTTTTCTGCATCTTTGTTTCAGATTTCGTCATCGTTTGGTCAATCTTTGATCTCTTTCTTCTTCCATATACTGCTGGTTGTATACGTGTTCTTCACGATCCGCAATACCAGATCCGATCGGAATTCAGTCAAAAAAAAACAAGAGGACGCCGCACGCACTCGACCAGACAAAGGCAGCTTTTTGTCTGGTGCAAAGCGTTGGTGTACGATCGCTGTTGAGTTCTGCTCTCGTGGTGCGTCGTGCTGTTGAGTTCTGTTCGTAACACCGATCGCTAGTGCAAAAAAAAGAAAACAGAAATCACACGCACTCGATCAGACATAATCAGTTTTTTGTCTGGCCTCGCGCGTAGGCTTTTGTCTCCCAGGCCAGGCCAGATCGTTTACTTAAAAAAAAGAGACAAACTACTTTGTCCGTTTCGCGTCGCCGTCGCGCTGCCGTGCATTTCTGGCGTCGTATATCTCTACCGCGACACGTTTTTTGTCAATTTCTCTGCCGCAACAGCGTGTTACACTGTGTCCACATAGCGTCCTTTCTACACGATTTTGATCGCTTTAGCTACAGCCTGTCTACAGCATCGTGTTAGGAGCTTACCCATACGAGACTAGCTACTTCGTGCTCATCAGGCTGTTGCCGTGTGCGCAATCTTGTGCCTGTTCGTCGAGCCAGTGCTAGCGTCTCTCTTGTGCATTGCAACACGAGCTACTGTGCGTTGTCACTTATATCTTTTTGAGCTCACTTTTCAGAGTTGCTTTGCCCCATTTATCTCCACCGTGTGTGTTTCCGTGGGTCTTTGTCATACGATCAGCACTAGGACTTGTATTTCGGTGTAGTTAGGTATCCATACCAAGCCCCACCATATACCCTGGTTTGTCGTGTGATAGTTTCTTATACCCTCGGTATTCGCTTCATCACATCCGCACACGTTCTGCCACTACAAGTTGGTAAGCTTTCATAATTCACTTTGGAACGGTAAGATACCTTGTTCTTTCAGTTTTGAGTGAGCTGAGAGTTCCACCATATATATATATTGCTGCCGTTTCCTTTGTCTTTACTAATAATGGCAGATGATGACGAGGAGGATCCATTACCATTGCAGTTTGATTGCAGCAATACATTTTGGGAGGAGGATTCTGGAGTGGTGCTTAATTCGGGTTTGTTCCACTTCACTGCAGATATTAATGGTAGACCTGTTGTTGTTACCATTGATAACTGTTCTTTACCGAACTTGGTTAGTATTGAGGTTGTTGAAAAGATGCAATTGCGTACTTATGGAAAAATTAAACCATATATGTTGGCTTCTTATGATCATGCACTACCGATTACGCGAACCACCCATGTTCCTCTCACCATTTATGGCCATACAGTTCATGTTCGTTGTGATGTGGTTCCTAGAGCGCTAAATTTTTGCCATATTTTGTTGGGAAAATCTTGGTGTTCTCAGTTTCAGGTTGTTTTTGGTAGTGATCATCCTGACCCCTCCATCTTTTGGAATAGTAAGCACACGTGGTTGTCATATATTTGCATTACGGAATTTCAGGAGGTTAGGCGTCAAAACCTGCGTTCACCTGCAGCCCTTCTAATAAAACCACATGTTGCTCCTGTTCTTACATCACCTGACCTATGTATTCCCACCATGTGTACACCTCAGCCACCTAAAGTTAACTTGCATGATTCCACATTATGTGTAGATACGAGTGTGCACAAGAGTGCGAATGTCATTGTTACCGAAAAACTGAGCGAGGGAGTTGCTAGGACATGTGAGGATATTTCAACTAATGTAACCATGTCTACTCCTAGTGTTGTTTCTTGTGAAATGCAGGTTGCTTTTGAAGAAAGGGAGCCGCCTATTTTACAACCTGCATCACCGGTTTGTGTATTATCAATTGAAGAGGACGTTCCGGTGCCTACTACATCCGAGGAGCCTGTCATTGCAATAGGCACTATTTTGGAACTACAACCAGCCATGGGAAATATTTGTGAGTCTATTCCTTGTGATTTATCTTGCACTAATGCTTCGGCACCATGTGATACGTTGCTAAATTCGAATTTTGATCATGTGGTACTGATGACACATAAAGAAGTACTTGCTAGAATACCATGTGTTGACATTGTGTATTCCATCATGCTAAATAAACCTATTAGTTTGAGTTGTGCTATGAATAAGATTTCTGAAATTTCATATTTGAATTCTAGCACACATGCCTATTGTTTCACGTTTAATTTAATTGGTGAATATAGCATGAATGATATTTTTCTTGTCAATCACATATGCATAACTTGTGATAGAATCGCTGAACTAAAACTTGCTGTTTTCAGCCACATATGCAATGTGTCGAAGTGTTTTTGCTGTGGGAAAATAGTTAATTTTAGAGATAGTTTGATGCATTCTGGTCTACTTGATGTGTTTCAGCCCACAAAACTTGATATGTTGGGTTGCTCCAATCTTGCTAGTTTGCAATCAAATTGGCTATATTTATTGTGCTTGTCCCACACGTTGTTGCCTAAGTGTGCTACTGATCCGTACTTCACTTATATTTGCAAATTCCATTGCATATTACCTATAGGACATGCTGATCATGCACATATAAGTGAATACTTCTTTGTCCGTTCATCACTTGTTCATCATAATCGGAGTAGTGCAGTTGGAGCCTGGCATAAACCTATTTTGTTCTCATATTTGTTGGAATGGTTTGACCTTGCTCATAATAAATTTGATCATAGAGCTTCTGTGAGGACACTTGCTTTAATCTTGCACTATACGAATATATACATAGATCATCCTCGCTGTGCTCATGCTTATATGAATTTCACTTATATTTGCAATTTTAGTTGCATCTTGTCTACTGGGAATACTCATCATGTTCACAAAACCGATACAACATGTTATATATAAACATATTGTGCGTACACGTTGCTCTTTTTGTTTCTTTCACTTTCAGCTTACCCAAAGCCGAGGACGGCTTTTCTTGAAGAAAGGGAGGATGATGAGGATCTATCCATGGAATATGGTGATTCTACTTGTTTGAGCTGGAAGGAAATATTGAGCCTAACTAATAATAATGATAAGGTGAATTCTTTCCTAATTGAAGAGAATGTTTTGATATCTCCGAATTATATACTACCTAAGGCAAAGTACTGTGTTGTATTTAGGTATGTCATCTGTCAAGATATCGCCAGTGGGAGGAGAGGGAGGACGGCGATCAAGAGACAAGTGGAGGTCAAGTCTGCATGAGCACGAGCATGTGATGGCACACTAGGACTGCCTACGACACAATGTCTACACGTCTAAGGCGCGCCACACACATGGCCTGCGTGCCAGAAATAGGCCGAACCCATATATGGGTCGGTATGTACTCGTTTGAGTCAAACCGAGTCAGTTTGGGCCCAAACCAGGTTGGTTTTGGGCCAGGTCCATGATGAGGACGCCCCAGCCTCCCTTAAGTAGCCAGGGGCGCCCCCTCAAGTCCCTTAGACCACGTTTAAACAAAACCCAAGTTTCTAGACAGAACCAAGTGTTCCTCTGAAATTATTTGCACCAATTCGTATCGATCTGGTGTTCGTTCTTTTGAAAGTCTGAGTGTAATCTGCTGTTCCATTGGGAATTAGTAAATTGCATCACCGCTTCGTGGTCGGCGGCTACGTGCGGAAGCGTGTGACGTTGCGAATATCCAAAGGGTTGAGAGCTGTTGCGCTGGCAGCAGGGATTAGCCGGAGAGTTTATAGCGACACTCAAGTTATCTTCATCACCATCATCGCCATCTACATCGCGCTCGCTGAGAAGATCGGGACACCCCTTATCACATTTTCTTATAAAACCTACCTATAAATCATTAGCTTGCTTCTAAAATAAAGGATAAGATCCAAGGAACTACTACCTCACTTATTTTGCTAGAAGTGCTTCCAAAACATTTTTTCCCTGAAACCTTCCTTGTCCCTATGCCGTTAATAAGGGACTTAAGAAAACCCTTACTTCATTCTTCTCTATTCTCTTCTCAAAGTTGGCAAGGACCTACTCACCATCATTACTACTCTCCCTAATCCATCAACTCACGCTAGCGCATGGATATGGTTTCAGCAAAACTCAAATCAGATTTGGATTAACACATGTGATGACCTCCATTTTGACTCTCTCTCACTCCCTTGATGAACCGGCCATCCTTTTTAATACCCATCCATCCAAGCTCCCTTTCCCTCTATCTGATCGTTCTACACCGATGCAGTGCCCTCTCTTTGGCCGTTTCCTGTCGGAGCGAACGAGAGGGAAGGAACCGAGGCCAATCTTTCAGATCTTGCTGTCCTCTCTTTTTCCACCCTCTCTGGTGACCCTTCTGCTCTGAACCCTCCCCCACGCGTGCACACCACCACATGCCTGCCCAGCAGCCTCCAACTCGAGACCACGTAGTTCAACTCACACATGCACGCCGTGCACCCTCAGCCCGTGGTGTCCATGCCGGGTAGTGCACGTCGTTGCCCCACACACCACTTCCGTTCTAGGTCGGGTCCGACCAAACACAGCATGAAGGAGCTGCCCCAGAAACTTCCCAGACACGATTCTTAGCGGCACCTCCACCCTTGAACACCGTGATGGACACCGCTCTTGGCGCGTCGTTTCATCGAGCAGATGGTGGGCATACCTTGGGCACCTTTTCTCCATACCGGTCGACCCTCTCCTGATCCATGCTTTCACCATCGACCGATACACACCCTCTTGGACTCCTTGGCATAGCCTTGAAGGCTCTTCTTGTCCCCTTCCTTCTGTCCACTCTCGCCGCGCACCCCGGCCAGACAACGACCGCCACGTCTTGGCAGGGCACCGGCCGACTCCTATATAAAACGCCCCCGAGCCTC
The DNA here is from genome assembly GCA_007115705.1 of Dactylis glomerata. Taxonomy (NCBI): domain Eukaryota; kingdom Viridiplantae; phylum Streptophyta; class Magnoliopsida; order Poales; family Poaceae; genus Dactylis; species Dactylis glomerata. The sequence continues at coordinate 4,873,690 of QXEO01000406.1, read as the reverse complement.
TCTTTCTGTCCTCACCACTCCACTAGCCCTCCTCCCACTCCCAGAACACCCCCTTAGGAGAATCCCTGCTTCATATCCATCTCGCTCCGGCGAGGAAACGAGCAGGAGCTCATCGTCCTGCCGCTCGCCGCAGAGGTCACCCCTCTCCGCCCTTTTTCTCTGCCTCCCTGCCCTCCCCTATATCGTGCGCATCTAACATATCCCACCATCTCTATCCAGGAGCTCTCGAGGAGGCCGGCGTTGTTGAGTTCATCTGCAGCAACGTCGAGCTGGCCGACGTCCGCGCCGTCGTCTAGGAGCTCCGCCGGCGCGACCGAGGCACCCAGCCAGTCCGCCCTTGCCTTCACGGCACCCCCGTAGCATTTCCCCATTGTCCCCGAGCCCCACGGTGAGTCCCCTTCCCTTCCCTATCATTGGCGTCGTGAGCGCCGCCAGTTTCTGTCGGGGTCATCAAAGAAGAAATCATCACAAGCACCGATGGGTGCATGCAGCTGATGGGCCTCGCCCAGGCCCTGCCTGCTCTTGCGCGCGTGGCCGCCAATTCGAGCTGGCCCAGCACGGTGCTGTCCGGATCCGTTGAGCCCGGCCCGTTTCTCTCCCTTTTTTTCAGAAAAAAATTATTGCTTCAAATCTATTTTAGTTTAAATTAACCATTTGATCCCCGATGACCAAAATCTATAGATATTATTTTCTACATGTTCCTAAGATATTTCTACAACATTCAGAGCAACTATCAGGTCCAAATAGTTTCCAGATTATTCCTTGAATTTAATCTACCATAATGTGTCTATGTCACTATTAAATCAATATGTTTAAACCCAGAAACTCAAAAAGAGTGAATTAGATCTTGTTGGAAATTATTTTAGGGTACCTTTCATGTGTAACTGGTCTGCATGCAAATGAAGCTATATTTATTGAATGGTTGTTTTTACAAAATAGCACCAGATCTGCCTTTAGGGAATTATAAAACTTATTCTGTGAGGTATTTTTGGGTGAAACCAATTTTGGGTGATCATGTACTGTTAAAACTTGCTACTGACCATAGGATAAATTTTTCTGAGCTTGTATGATTTTCTGGTAGATTTATCTCTGAATCGGTAGTTATTTTCACTATAAAATGCTTAGTATATTCTCTATTAATCAGAAATTTGCAAATCCAATTTTGTTGGGTTTGTATTGTTGTGGGATATCTGTAGGTACCTTGTTTTCCTATTATATGTTCCTGTAGCTATGTTTGTTAATCAAAGTGCTTAAATGGCTTTGTGTATTTCTGAAATTACTTGTTAATAGGAATAGTATGTTCTAAAACAAGAGTCACTTATTTTAGTGTCTTACAGGTCACTAGTACCTGTAATTGAGGAGTGCACCCCTTGTTTGATTATATTTATTATTTATCTGTTAGTGTTGAGTCGTAGTGTGAAAACCCTATTTATAAGTAGGGAAAATAATCAGAAACTTGATATTGTTGTGTTGCACCCCTATAAGAGAGAATGTTTTCACCCTCCTTCTCTAGTAGTGTGTTTGAGATGGCTTGTTAAATGTTTGCTCCTTTGCATGTTGGTGTGATGATTGAATGCTTTTATTTTATTTTGCGACGCTAGATTCGAATGCCACTGGAGAGGAAGAGGACTACCTCAAGAATGCATAAGAAGAATCAGAACACTTTGAGTACTTATTTTAAGGAAGGAGCCCAGGGACATAGCTATTTAAGGCAAGCCATCTAACTTGTTGCATCTCTGATCCTAGTTTTACTCAATGCATGATTTATTACTGTTTATCCAAATGCATGATTTCATATTGCTATTACTCTTACATAGCAATTGTTGGCGACTTAGCTCCACAAGTCGTTGTTATCATCCTCATGGGTGACACCCCCTTTGACACCTATTTATCCCCCTGAGTTAGCGGCATAATGGTTAGCATCATAGCCTTTGGAAAACTTTGTAGTGGAGCAAAAACTCTAGGTTGGGAACACTCAAAATGAGATTTTGAAATTGTCTTTGAAAACCATGGAATAAGAAACTATTCCATTGATGGATTTCATAAATGAGGTTTTGAAAAATGGAGAAAAAGGAGATGGTGGATTTAAGAAAAAGGCATTGTGTATAAGTGTTCGCCAAACCAATTAACACGTGCAACCACAATTACCCTGGTATGGGACGGGGCGTAGCGGAGTAGTTTGTTCATCTTAGTATGGGATCTACAAGATGTAATGGCAGTCCGACCATGGACACCTTTTCTGTGGCACCCTGGGTAGGGGCGGTTACCTAGGCTCGCTTTGTCACCTTTTTAGGGGGCAGGGGTACAAGCCGAGAGCCCTCATTGAATAATGAGCTACCGTGAGTAGAGGACTACTACGTGTAGTGTCATTCCGAAGGGTCAAGTGGGCTGGGGAATTTGCAACTCCTGGGTCAAACAACCACTTGGGCTTCGGTGTTGAGGGATACCCCTCTTGGCGGTAGATCCTATGCTAAGGTGGGCAGGTGAAAAACTATGATTGGGTGCTTGTCGTGGCATATGTTGTTATGCGGGGAAGATGCCCACACGATAAGTATCTGGATGATTGCGGGTAAAGTGTACAACCTCTGGAGAGTGTAAATCTATTCGAATAGCCAAGTCCTCGGTCATGGACAGTTGGAATGGCCATACTTAACCTGTGTCGGTTTTGGTTTTAAATGTGGTTTTCAAAAAAATGGAGAAAGGTGCCAGACAAAGTACTCGGAGGGTACTATCATGGTACGAGAAAAGTTTGGAGTACTTGGAGGGCACTGCCGAGGAAATGGAGATGGTCATGTTTGATTGACCTGGTTTAAGAAACAGAAAGGGTTATTCCCTTCCTAGAGATTTTTACTAAAACTGTTTTATAAAAGATTTTAGTAAGGGTATAGAGATGTCGTAGAACATGTTTCTGGACAGGCTATATCAACACAAGAAGAAGGTTTTTAAAGAAAATAAACTATACTAGAGCCTTTCCTTGCTACAGCCAAACTGCATATCAGTTCACTCTCCTTAGATGGTTTGCGAGTACAATTCCAAAATCTACTCATGGCTTTGTCCCTGGCTATTAACTTGGTCAGACCTGGAGGAAGACTTCAGTGAAGATGACGATGGTTATGATGATGTTGGTGCGAACTAGGAACGTCTCCCAGTCAGTTGCCTGTAGGGTAGTAGGCATGATGTGGGTCATCAACGCTGCTTGGGATCTGCTGCTTAGTTGTAGGCTTGCCCTGCATGGCAATATCATACTTGGTCATGTGACCAATTGTAATTATTACTCGGTACTGTAATGGATGATGGATGATGTAAATCTGTTATCAACTCGGATATGCGGATTCATGACACACTGATCATGGGATCGTGAATTGTATGCATATCGGGTATTCCGGGTGGGTAATCCGGGGTCCCCACAGAGTTGGTATCAGAGCCATCCTGACTGTAGGAGACCTTAGTTAGCATGGGCGTTAGTTAGGAAAGTAGTATCTTGGATAAAACTAATTTCAAAGTTTATTCTCCTAATCAGCCAATAGAGCGGCTTATACTCCTCTTATCTCTTCAAAACTTCTAATCTTACCTCTCTGATTTCCAAACAATTTTTAAGGTTTTACTCTTTTGTCTCCTCCACTTCAAATTTAATTAATGGACACTGTACCCAAATAGACCTAAAGCTTAGCAGGACAAGATGGAGCAAATATTCAGAAGGACGTCTTCAAACATCTCTAGCTACAAAAGAAAGAAGAGCGTTGACAAGTATTTTGCCTATTGGTTGACACCAACGGCTCTATCGAGAATTTGAACTTGTTCCTCCCTAGACTTGCACTTTTGCAGTTGCCAAGGACCAAGTACTCAATTTCTTGACTAGTATTTGTTAGGTTTGTCACGCGAATATGACACAAATGGCACACATCAACAATCCCTCTGAAGACCCCGCCACCATGTGATGAGACTCAAGAAGACTAGAAACTCTGCACTTCCCAAATCAACATCAACGGCTCAACCACAACCGCCATCAAGTTTTAGCTGAAGACAAAATCAAGGAAAGGAAGGAGTCAAGAACTAGGACCAACCATGACCCTAGGATGAATAGGATAAGCTCAATTGTCTCATATGAGCTACCCCCAACTATCGTGAGTATTAGGTGTTGTTGCGTTTGATGGACGTGGAAGCAGACGGTCCTTGTGCGTGGTGGATAACCAGCCCGTTGGGAACCCCAAGAGGAAGGTATGATGAGTATAGCAGCTAGTTTTCCCTCAGTTTAAGAAACCAAGGTTTATCGATCAGGAGAGGAGAGACAATAACGACTGAAGGTGATGCGGACTGGCTTAGTAACACTCCAACAAGGGCGCCGTTTAACGATACTTGTTGACTCGTCTTCGGCCAGTAGCAACGCGGAACCTGCACACAACACAACCAAGTACTTTGTTCCCAACTTGCGATGAGGTTGTCAATCTCACCGGTTTGCTTGAAACAAAGATTATGAGCGTATCGAGTGGAAAACAATATAGTATGCGAGTAAAGTAAACAGTATGAGTAAAGTAAACAGTGCGAGTAAAGTAAACAGGTGATAGCAATATGATGGAAATAGGACCGGGGTCCACAGTTCACTAGTGGTGTCTCTCCATAGATAAAATAACACATGCTGGGTAAACAAATTACAGTTGGGCAATTGATAGAATAAAGATAAACGTGATATGTCAAGAAGATCACTATGAGATTTACTCTGGGCATTACAACAAAATACATAGACCGCCATCCAACTGCATCTATGACTAATAATCCACTCCCGGGGATATCAATCCGAACACCCCAGTAGTATTAAGTTGCGAACAACAGATAATTGCATTAAGCAAAGTGTGTAATGTAAACAAAGCATATGCCCTTGAGCATATGAATGTTGTTTTCTCCCTAGTAGCAACAGCACATCTACCACCTTAGAGGTTTCTGTCACTCCCCCAGGTGAAATAGAGGCATGAACCCACTATCGAGCATAAATACCCCCTCTTGGAGTCACTAGCAACTACTCGGCCAAGATAGCTACTAAGAACGGAGAGCATGCAAGATCATAAACAACACAGAGATAACAAAAGATAATATTCAGTACAGCAACTTAATCATAAACACCAATATTCATCGGATCCCAACAAACCAAACATGTAGAATTACATAACGGTGATCTCAAACATGTAGGGCAGCTCATGAGATCTAAACATGAAGCACATGGTGGAGAAGACAACCATCTAGCTACTGCTATGGACCCATAGTCCAAGGTAGACTACTCACTCATCGCTCCGGAGGCAAGCATGGCGATGAAGAAGACCTCCGGTGGCGATTCCCCTCTCCGGCAGGGTGCCGGGAAGAGCTTCTGGACCCTCCTGATCTTTGGGTCGACGGTGGCGGCGGATCGCGATGTGTTCTAGAAAAGTGATCGGGTATTTAGGTTTTTTCCGTCGGGGGGTCTTTATAGGCGAAGGGGCGTCGTCAGAGGAGGAGCCAGGCGCCCTCACGCAGGGCCCACGCGGCCAGGGGCCTGGCCGTGCCACCCCTGCGTGTGGGGCCCTGGTGGCCCCCCTCCGACTCTTCTTTGGATCTCTGGAAGCTTCCGGGTAAAATAAGACTTCAGGAACTTGTTTCGTCCAATTCCGAGAATATTTCCTGTGTATCACTTCTGAAACACAAAAACAGCAGAAAATAGGAAACTGGCACTGTGGTAACTCGTTAATAGGTTAGTTCCGGAAAATGCATAAAAGTGCCACAAAGTGTAACGAAACAATAGGCAAATGGTGTAAAAACAAGCATGGAGCATCAAAAATTATAGATACATTGGAGACGTATCAAGCATCCCCAAGCTGCTCGTCCTCGAGTAGGTAAGTGATAACAAAGAATAATTTTTGAGGTGACATGCACCTACACAATCTTGATCATATATGTAAGCATTGGTGAGCTGGGATCATAAGAACTTAAAACATGGGCATGAAGATATAATCATGATAATAAGAAACTGAGCAACCATGTTGTAAACATGCAAATGAACACAAAAAAAAGATCATGAAAATGAATCAATGAAAGTCAAACATGTGTTCAAATCATAAGGAAAAACATACAAATGGTTTTCAGCTTGTCCTTCAAAGAGAGCAAAACATAAATGCATAGGACACCTTCAAGTTTAAGAGGGCGACTAGATACAAATAATTTAAGAACAAGTGAAACCAACTATATGAATCAATCAATGAACTTTGGGACAATGCATATCACACTAGGAATGACAACTATGCTCTCTTAATGGTGCATAAAGAAAGAAGGTGGTGACTCAACATAAAAGTAAAAGAAAGGCCCTTCGCAGAGGGAAGCAGTGATTGCAAGTTTTATAACCTTCAAAAATTATGGTACTTACCGGATTTGAGCTCTCATTGCCCCCATCATAAGCATCTTGAATGGTTAAAGTTAATGCGAGAACAATTATGATGCATATGCTTGACAAATCATAAGTTGAAAACCTCGTGCCCCGTGAATACGAGTACCCAAACCTCATGCTACTTTACTTAGAGTCCCAAGCAAGGCTCTTGTCATTGTAAGTATATGCATATCATTGAGAACCGCCAATGGGGTACCTCCGTGCCCGATGACATGGAACAAGCCCACACCAAAATGACAGGACAAGCAGACAATGAACACCTCGACATCTCTTTTATTTGCCTTTTGTTTCGCTTTTTATTGTGAGATGCGTCGTCGAATGTTCACCATGGGTATGCTGCAAATTTCCACCATGAATTATGCATGGCTTAGATTGGTGGCCCGGCGTTTCCCTAACACATATACAAACTCCATGATCCCCACAAGATTCCCAATTCATTTCACACCGCGGGCATACATAAACAAAAGATCACGATATCAACTCAAATAAGAAGTGCAATGTTGAAAGCTTGCCCCATGACAGCATGGATGGGCTAGAATCCAACTTACAACTTGCAAGCATAACAACTCAACATAAGAGACCACAATGTCAAATATTTAAGAACAGGAAAAAGTAAAGTGTGCCTTCCGGTTCGTGAGAGCTTTACTGACCGAATTTCGCATAACACTGGTAAGAGTTTAATTTGAAGAGAAAATAAAAGCAAGTCAAATTTACTTGGAATAGCAAATTGCTAGTAGGTATGTATGGTGGACACTTTGGAAAACTTTGGCTTTTAGGAGTTGGATGCACGAGTAGAGCTCATACTCAGTACAAGGCGAGGGCTAGCAAAAGACTGGGAGCGACCAACTAAGAGAGCAATAATGGCCATAATCATGCAAAGCAACAAAGCAACATTAAAAGAAGCATAAGATGGCATCAAAAGTAAAAAACTAAATGATCATGAAGGCTATTGGCTACTTTGTAAGAGTCTAACATGTGTGAGCATGCGCCAAGTCAACCCAAATAAAGCATCAAGGAGAAAACCAAAATAATGCTTCCGTACAATAAAAACAACGCATGATTTTTTCAAAGGCTCATTAAGCAATCTCAGTTATTTGAGACAAGTCATGCTACAGCAAAACCACTAAGCATACTATCAAAAAGACATCAAGCATGACATGAAAAAGCCTAAGCCGCAGTCTACACAAGCTCCTTCTTGTACCACTATTTTGCACAAAGCTTTTTCTCTTTTCCAACACCATTTGAAATTTTTATAAACACCTCTTTTGATGAAAACCAATAAAGATCAGAGGCAAAAATACACCTTGATGAAAAGATATGACAAGGTCTGAATGCAAATCAAGGCGAAAACGAAAACCAAAAGCAGTAGCAGAAAAAGAAGAACACTCGATTTTTAAGAAGAGTGAAAACTAGAGCGTTCTTGGCAAATGAAAACGAGTACATCTCCTCCAAAGGAAATTTGTTGGGGTCCAACCATTTATTGCAGAAAACAAACAAACTAAACTAACTAAGAAAACTAAAACAACTGACGCTCCAAGAAAAACACATAGTGCATGAAGCAATAAAAATATAGTGTTTTGAAAGGTGACCTGATTTTTGCCGATGAAGAAGGGGTGCCTCGGGGGCATCCCCAAGCTTTGACGCTTGTACTTCTTGGATATTTCTTGGGGTGATGCATGGGCATCCCGAAGCTTGAGCTTTTGTCCATTCTTCAACTCATCTCATCATTCTCCAATCCCTACACTTGAAAACTTCCTTCATACAAAACTAAACACAATTCTATTAGCAACATTAGTGTAAGCATAACATATAATCAATCCTCTATTTGCTTCAGGTTTCAACTCAAAACCACCACATATATAGCAAATACTACTGTAGCAACCTCCCCAAAAGTTCCATGATCAAAAGAACTCAAAAGAAAGCGATAAAGTGGCAAACACAAATATTGGCAGAAATCTGTCAAAACTGAACAGCTGACAAAGGTCGAATTTTTAGGGATTTTCTGTTGCTCAAATCAAAAAGTGTTCAACTAACAAAAGTTTGGATATAACCTGGGGCATATGAAAAAGAAATCGCAGGTCCAAAAGATATACAGAGAATTTTCACGAATTTTTACGGTGCAGCACCGAAAACAGTTTCAGGACAGCAACATCCCCAAATCTTTACCTCACTCAAATTAGAGGCTTCTCTTGGAACAAAAACTAAATAAACAAGATAAGGAGCGGTCATTACAGTAGTAATGACTTCCAAGACTCAAATAAAAGAAAAAGTACTGAAAAGAAACATTGGGTTATCTCCCAAGAGTGCTTTTCTTTAACGCCTTTGAGCTAGGCGCAGAAAATTGCGAATCAAGTAACATCAATAGATGAAGCATCAAGCTCATAATTTGCTCTAAGAATAGAGTCAAAAAGTAATTTCTTTCTTTTCCTAGGGAAGTGTTCCATACCTTTCTTTAGTGGGAATTGATATTTGATGGTGCCATCCCTCGTATCAATGATGGCACCTACAGTTCAAAAAAAGGTCTTCCCAAAATAATAGGACATGAAGCATGGCATTCAACGTCCATAACAAGGAAATCAACGGGAACAAGGTTATTGTTAATCACAATAAGAACATCATTAATTCTTCCCAAAGGTTTCTTCTTAGCAACATCAGCAATAGGAACATCAAAATAACATTTTTCAAGCGGTGGTAAATCAAGCATGTCATAAATCTTTCTAGGCATGATAGAAATACTAGCACCTAGATCACATAAAGCATGGCAATCAAAACCATTAACATGCATATCAATGATGGGTTCCCAACCATCTTCTAACTTCTTGGGAACAGAGGCTTTTTGCCTCAACTTTTCATCCCTAATTTTTATAAGAGCATTGGTAATATACTTAGTAAAAGCAATATTTAGAGAACTAGCATTGGGAGTCAAAGCAAGCTTTTGCAAGAACAAAATTACTTCAGATATATTGCAGCCATCAACATCAAAATCATTAAAAGAAATAGAGCTATCATCTCCTACACTCCGAAAAATTTCAGCACTCTTTTGAGAAAAAGTTTTGGCAGTTTTAGGCTTTTTAACACAAGGAGTGGGAGTTTTCTCTACACCAATCAAAGTAAGAGGATTGCTAGCAGTAGGAGCAACATCATTAGAGGTAGTAATAGTACATACCTTCATCTCTCTAGCCATCTCATCTTCTCTTTCCCACCTGGCATGCAATTCCGCTAACAATCTAATATTTTCATCAATTCCAACTTGAATAGCATTAGCGGTAGCAAAAACATTGCTCTCTTTCACATCATTAGGAAACACTTTTAATTTTAGAAGTTCAACATCATGAGCAAGGCTATCAACTTTAGAAGCAAGAATATCAATTTTGCCTAACTTTTCCTCAACAAACTTGTTAAAAGCAGTTTGCTTACCGATGAAGTCCTTGAGCATTACCTCAAGCTCGGAGTGCGCGGCCCTAGTGTTGTTGTAGGAATTACCATAAGAGTTACCATAACCATTACCATTAGTAGAAGGATACGGCCTATAATTGTTACTAGCAAAATTGTTACTATAAGCATTGTTGTTAAAATTATTGTTTCTAATGAAATTCACATCAACATGCTCTTCTTGAGCAACCAGAGAGGCCAAAGGAACATTATTAGGATCAACATGAGTCCTATCATTAGCAAGCATAGCCATAATGGTATCAATCTTATCATTCCAGGAAGAGGTTTCCTCAACAGAATTTACCTTCTTACCTTGTGGAGCTCTCTCGGTGTGCCATTCGGAGTAATTTACCATCATGTTGTCGAGTAGCTTTGATGCGGCGCCCAAGGTAAGGGACATAAAAGTACCTCCAGTAGCTGAATCAAGTAGGTTCATTGAAGAAAAATTCAGTCCTGCATAAAAAGTTTGGATAATCATCCAAGTAGTCAGTCCATGAGTGGGGCAATTCTTTATCATAGATTTCATTCTTTCCCAAGCTTGAGCAACATGTTCATTATCAAACTGAGTAAACTTAATAATATTGCTATGCAAGGATATAATCTTAGCAGGAGGATAGTATCTACCAATAAAAGCATCCTTACACTTAGCCCATGAATCAATACTATTTTTAGTCAAAGGCAGCAACCAATCTTTAGCTTTTCCTCTCAAAGAAAAAGGAAACAACTTGAGCTTAATAATATCACTATCAACATCCTTATATTTCTGCATCTCACATAGCTCAACAAAATTGTTGAGATGAGCTGCAGCATCTTCAGTACTAGCACCAGAGAATTGCTCTTTCATAACAAGGTTCAACAAAGCAGGCTTAATCTCATAAAAGTTTGCAGCAGTAGCAGGTGGTGCAATAGGAGTGCAGATAAAATCACTATTGTTTGTGCTAGTAAAGTCACACAACTTGGTGTTTTCAGGATTGGCCATTTCAGCAAAACGAAAGTAAACAAGTAAAAACAACTACCAAGGATTCTAATTTTTTTGGGTTTTTGATATAAAACGATGCAGGTAAAATAAATAAAGTAAAGCAAAACAATAACAAAGTAAAGGATGTGTGTGCGAAAAACTCCCCTCGCAGAAGTCTTCTCTTCCTCCCCGGCAGCGGCGCCAGAAAAGAAGCTGCTGAGTTTGATGGACGTGGAAGTAGACGGTCCTTGTGCGTGGTGGATAACCAGCCCGTTGGGAACCCCGAGAGGAAGGTATGATGAGTATAGCAGCTAGTTTTCCCTCAGTTTAAGAAACCAAGGTTTATCGATCAGGAGAGGAGAGACAATAATGACTGAAGGTGATGCGGACTGGCTTAGTAACACTCCAACAAGGGCGCCGTTTAACGATACTTGTTGACTCGTCTTCGGCCAGTAGCAACGCGGAACCTGCACACAACACAACCAAGTACTTTGTTCCCAACTTGCGATGAGGTTGTCAATCTCACCGGTTTGCTTGAAACAAAGATTATGAGCGTATCGACTGGAAAACAATATAGTATGCGAGTAAAGTAAACAGTACGAGTAAAGTAAACAGTGCGAGCAAAGTAAACAGGTGATAGCAATATGATGGAAATAGGACCGGGGTCCACAGTTCACTAGTGGTGTCTCTCCATAGATAAAATAACACATGCTGGGTAAACAAATTACAGTTGGGCAATTGATAGAATAAAGATAAACGTCATATGTCAAGAAGATCACTATGAGATTTACTCTGGGCATTACAACAAAATACATAGATCGCCATCCAACTGCATCTATGACTAATAATCCACTCCCGGGGATATCAATCTGAACACCCCAGTAGTATTAAGTTGCGAACAACAGATAATTGCATTAAGCAAAGTGTGTAATGTAAACAAAGCATATGCCCTTGAGCATATGAATGTTGTTTTCTCCCTAGTAGCAACAGCACATCTACCACCTTAGAGGTTTCTGTCACTCCCCCAGGTGAAATAGAGGCATGAACCCACTATCGAGCATAAATACCCCCTCTTGGAGTCACTAGCAACTACTCGGCCAAGATAGCTACTAAGAACGGAGAGCATGCAAGATCATAAACAACACAGAGATAACAAAAGATAATATTCAGTACATCAACTTAATCATAAACACCAATATTCATCGGATCCCAACAAACCAAACATGTAGAATTACATAACGGTGATCTCAATCATGTAGGGCAGCTCATGAGATCTAAACATGAAGCACATGGTGGAGAAGACAACCATCTAGCTACTGCTATGGACCCATAGTCCAAGGTAGACTACTCACTCATCGCTCCGGAGGCAAGCATGGCGATGAAGAAGACCTCCGGTGGCGATTCCCCTCTCCGGCAGGGTGCCGGGAAGAGCTTCTGGACCCTCCCGATCTTCGGGTCGACGGTGGCGGCGGATCGCGATGTGTTCTAGAAAAGTGATTGGGTACTTAGGTTTTGTCCGTCGGGGGGTCTTTATAGGCGAAGGGGCGTCGTCAGAGGAGGAGCCAGGCGCCCTCACGCGGGGCCCGCGCGGCCAGGGGCCTGGCCGCGCCACCCCTGCGTGTGGGGCCCTGGTGGCCCCCCTCCGACTCTTCTTCGGATCTCTGGAAGCTTCCGGGTAAAATAAGACTTCAGGAACTTGTTTCGTCCAATTCCGAGAATATTTTCTGTGTATCACTTCTGAAACACAAAAACAGCAGAAAATAGGAAACTGGCACTGTGGTAACTCGTTAATAGGTTAGTTCCAGAAAATGCATAAAAGTGCCACAAAGTGTAACGAAACAATAGGCAAATGGTGTAAAAACAAGCATGGAGCATCAAAAATTATAGATACATTGGAGACGTATCAAGCATCCCCAAGCTGCTCGTCCTCGAGTAGGTAAGTGATAACAAAGAATAATTTTTGAGGTGACATGCACCTACACAATCTTGATCATATATGTAAGCATTGGTGAGCTGGGATCATAGGAACTTAAAACATGGGCATGAAGATATAATCATGATAATAAGAAACTTAGCAACCATGTTGTAAACATGCAAATGAACACAAAAAAAAGATCATGAAAATGAATCAATGAAAGTCAAACATGTGTTCAAATCATAAGGAAAAACATACAAATGGTTTTCAGCTTGTCCTTCAAAGAGAGCAAAACATAAATGCATAGGACACCTTCAAGTTTAAGAGGGCGACTAGATACAAATAATTTAAGAACAAGTGAAACCAACTATATGAATCAATCAATGAACTTTGGGACAATGCATATCACACTAGGAATGACAACTATGCTCTCTTAATGGTGCATAAAGAAAGAAGGTGGTGACTCAACATAAAAGTAAAAGAAAGGCCCTTCGCAGAGGGAAGCAGTGATTGCAAGTTTTATAACCTTCAAAAATTATGGTACTTACCGGATTTGAGCTCTCATTGCCCCCATCATAAGCATCTTGAATGGTTAAAGTTAATGCGAGAACAATTATGATGCATATGCTTGACAAATCATAAGTTGAAAACCTCGTGCCCCGTGAATACGAGTACCCAAACCTCATGCTACTTTACTTAGAGTCCCAAGCAAGGCTCTTGTCATTGTAAGTATATGCATATCATTGAGAACCGCCAATGGGGTACCTCCGTGCCCGATGACATGGAACAAGCCCACACCAAAATGACAGGACAAGCAGACAATGAACACCTCGACATCTCTTTTATTTGCCTTTTGTTTCGCTTTTTATTGTGAGATGCGTCGTCGAATGTTCACCATGGGTATGCTGCAAATTTCCACCATGAATTATGCATGGCTTAGATTGGCGGCCCGACGTTTCCCTAACACATATACAAACTCCATGATCCCCACAAGATTCCCAATTCATTTCACACCGCGGGCATACATAAACAAAAGATCACGATATCAACTCAAATAAGAAGTGCAATGTTGAAAGCTTGCCCCATGACAGCATGGATGGGCTAGAATCCAACTTACAACTTGCAAGCATAACAACTCAACATAAGAGACCACAATGTCAAATATTTAAGAACAGGAAAAAGTAAAGTGTGCCTTCCGGTTCGTGAGAGCTTTACTGACCGAATTTCGCATAACACTGGTAAGAGTTTAATTTGAAGAGAAAATAAAAGCAAGTCAAATTTACTTGGAATAGCAAATTGCTAGTAGGTATGTATGGTGGACACTTTGGAAAACTTTGGCTTTTAGGAGTTGGATGCACGAGTAGAGCTCATACTCAGTACAAGGCGAGGGCTAGCAAAAGACTGGGAGCGACCAACTAAGAGAGCAATAATGGCCATAATCATGCAAAGCAACAAAGCAACATTAAAAGAAGCATAAGATGGCATCAAAAGTAAAAAACTAAATGATCATGAAGGCTATTGGCTACTTTGTAAGAGTCTAACATGTGTGAGCATGCGCCAAGTCAACCCAAATAAAGCATCAAGGAGAAAACCAAAATAATGCTTCCGTACAATAAAAACAACGCATGATTTTTTCAAAGGCTCATTAAGCAATCTCAGTTATTTGAGACAAGTCATGCTACAGCAAAACCACTAAGCATACTATCAAAAAGACATCAAGCATGACATGAAAAAGCCTAAGCCGCAGTCTACACAAGCTCCTTCTTGTACCACTATTTTGCACAAAGCTTTTTCTCTTTTCCAACACCATTTGAAATTTTTATAAACACCTCTTTTGATGAAAACCAATAAAGATCAGAGGCAAAAATACACCTTGATGAAAAGATATGACAAGGTCTGAATGCAAATCAAGGCGAAAACGAAAACCAAAAGCAGTAGCAGAAAAAGAAGAACACTCGATTTTTAAGAAGAGTGAAAACTAGAGCGTTCTTGGCAAATGAAAACGAGTACATCTCCTCCAAAGGAAATTTGTTGGGGTCCAACCATTTATTGCAGAAAACAAACAAACTAAACTAACTAAGAAAACTAAAACAACTGACGCTCCAAGAAAAACACATAGTGCATGAAGCAATAAAAATATAGTGTTTTGAAAGGTGACCTGATTTTTGCCGATGAAGAAGGGGTGCCTCGGGGGCATCCCCAAGCTTTGACACTTGTACTTCTTGGATATTTCTTGGGGTGATGCATGGGCATCCCGAAGCTTGAGCTTTTGTCCATTCTTCAACTCATCTCATCATTCTCCAATCCCTACACTTGAAAACTTCCTTCATACAAAACTAAACACAATTCTATTAGCAACATTAGTGTAAGCATAACATATAATCAATCCTCTATTTGCTTCAGGTTTCAACTCAAAACCACCACATATATAGCAAATACTACTGTAGCAACCTCCCCAAAAGTTCCATGATCAAAAGAACTCAAAAGAAAGCGATAAAGTGGCAAACACAAATATTGGCAGAAATCTGTCAAAACTGAACAGCTGACAAAGGTCGAATTTTTAGGGATTTTCTGTTGCTCAAATCAAAAAGTGTTCAACTAACAAAAGTTTGGATATAACCTGGGGCATATGAAAAAGAAATCGCAGGTCCAAAAGATATACAGAGAATTTTCACGAATTTTTACGGTGCAGCACCGAAAACAGTTTCAGGACAGCAACATCCCCAAATCTTTACCTCACTCAAATTAGAGGCTTCTCTTGGCACAAAAACTAAATAAACAAGATAAGGAGCGGTCATTACAGTAGTAATGACTTCCAAGACTCAAATAAAAGAAAAAGTACTGAAAAGAAACATTGGGTTATCTCCCAAGAGTGCTTTTCTTTAACGCCTTTGAGCTAGGCGCGGAAAATTGCGAATCAAGTAACATCAATAGATGAAGCATCAAGCTCATAATTTGCTCTAAGAATAGAGTCAAAAAGTAATTTCTTTCTTTTCCTAGGGAAGTGTTCCATACCTTTCTTTAGTGGGAATTGATATTTGATGGTGCCATCCCTCATATCAATGATGGCACCTACAGTTCAAAGAAAAGGTCTTCCCAAAATAATAGGACATGAAGCATGGCATTCAACGTCCATAACAAGGAAATCAACGGGAACAAGGTTATTGTTAATCACAATAAGAACATCATTAATTCTTCCCAAAGGTTTCTTCTTAGCAACATCAGCAATAGGAACATCAAAATAACATTTTTCAAGCGGTGGTAAATCAAGCATGTCATAAATCTTTCTAGGCATGATAGAAATACTAGCACCTAGATCACATAAAGCATGGCAATCAAAACCATTAACATGCATATCAATGATGGGTTCCCAACCATCTTCTAACTTCTTGGGAACAGAGGCTTTTTGCCTCAACTTTTCATCCCTAATTTTTATAAGAGCATTGGTAATATACTTAGTAAAAGCAATATTTAGAGAACTAGCATTGGGAGTCAAAGCAAGATTTTGCAAGAACAAAATTACTTCAGATATATTGCAGCCATCAACATCAAAATCATTAAAAGAAATAGAGCTATCATCTCCTACACTCCAAAAAATTTCAGCACTCTTTTGAGAAAAAGTTTTGGCAGTTTTAGGCTTTTTAACACAAGGAGTGGGAGTTTTCTCTACACCAATCAAAGTAAGAGGATTGCTAGCAGTAGGAGCAACATCATTAGAGGTAGTAATAGTACATACCTTCATCTCTCTAGCCATCTCATCTTCTCTTTCCCACCTGGCATGCAATTCCGCTAACAATCTAATATTTTCATCAATTCCAACTTGAATAGCATTAGCGGTAGCAAAAACATTGCTCTCTTTCACATCATTAGGAAACACTTTTAATTTCAGAAGTTCAACATCATGAGCAAGGCTATCAACTTTAGAAGCAAGAATATTAATTTTGCCTAACTTTTCCTCAACAAACTTGTTAAAAGCAGTTTGCTTACCGATGAAGTCCTTGAGCATTACCTCAAGCTCGGAGTGCGCGGCCCTAGTGTTGTTGTAGGAATTACCATAAGAGTTACCATAACCATTACCATTAGTAGAAGGATACGGCCTATAATTGTTACTAGCAAAATTGTTCCTATAAGCATTGTTGTTAAAATTATTGTTTCTAATGAAATTCACATCAACATGCTCTTCTTGAGCAACCAGAGAGGCCAAAGGAACATTATTAGGATCAACATGAGTCCTATCATTAGCAAGCATAGCCATAATGGTATCAATCTTATCATTCAAGGAAGAGGTTTCCTCAACAGAATTTACCTTCTTACCTTGTGGAGCTCTCTCGGTGTGCCATTCGGAGTAATTTACCATCATGTTGTCGAGTAGCTTTGATGCGGCGCCCAAGGTAAGGGACATAAAAGTACCTCCAGTAGCTGGATCAAGTAGGTTCCTTGAAGAAAAATTCAGTCCTGCATAAAAAGTTTGGATAATTATCCAAGTAGTCAGTCCATGAGTGGGGCAATTCTTTATCATAGATTTCATTCTTTCCCAAGCTTGAGCAACATGTTCATTATCAAACTGAGTAAACTTAATAATATTGCTATGCAAGGATATAATCTTAGCAGGAGGATAGTATCTACCAATAAAAGCATCCTTACACTTAGCCCATGAATCAATACTATTTTTAGTCAAAGACAGCAACCAATCTTTAGCTTTTCCTCTCAAAGAAAAAGGAAACAACTTGAGCTTAATAATATCACTATCAACATCCTTATATTTCTGCATCTCACATAGCTCAACAAAATTGTTGAGATGAGCTGCAGCATCTTCAGTACTAGCACCAGAGAATTGCTCTTTCATAACAAGGTTCAACAAAGCAGGCTTAATCTCATAAAAGTTTGCAGCAGTAGCAGGTGGTGCAATAGGAGTGCAGATAAAATCACTATTGTTTGTGCTAGTAAAGTCACACAACTTGGTGTTTTCAGGATTGGCCATTTTAGCAAAACGAAAGTAAACAAGTAAAAACAACTACCAAGGATTCTAATTTTTTTGTGTTTTTGATATAAAACGATGCAGGTAAAATAAATAAAGTAAAGCAAAACAATAACAAAGTAAAGGATGTGTGTGCGAAAAACTCCCCTCGCAGAAGTCTTCTCTTCCTCCCCGGCAGCGGCTCCAGAAAAGAAGCTGCTGCGTTTGATGGACGTGGAAGCAGACGGTCCTTGTGCGTGGTGGATAACCAGCCCGTTGGGAACCCCGAGAGGAAGGTATGATGAGTATAGCAGCTAGTTTTCCCTCAGTTTAAGAAACCAAGGTTTATCGATCAGGAGAGGAGAGACAATAACGACTGAAGGTGATGCGGACTGGCTTAGTAACACTCCAACAAGGGCGCCGTTTAACGATACTTGTTGACTCATCTTCGGCCAGTAGCAACGCGGAACCTGCACACAACACAACCAAGTACTTTGTTCCCAACTTGCGATGAGGTTGTCAATCTCACCGGTTTGCTTGAAACAAAGATTATGAGCGTATCGAGTGGAAAACAATATAGTATGCGAGTAAAGTAAACAGTACGAGTAAAGTAAACAATGCGAGTAAAGTAAACAGGTGATAGCAATATGATGGAAATAGGAC
Source organism: Dactylis glomerata (assembly GCA_007115705.1). Lineage (NCBI taxonomy): Eukaryota > Viridiplantae > Streptophyta > Magnoliopsida > Poales > Poaceae > Dactylis > Dactylis glomerata. The sequence continues at coordinate 4,855,356 of QXEO01000406.1, read as the reverse complement.
CGGGGTCCACAGTTCACTAGTGGTGTCTCTCCATAGATAAAATAACACATGCTGGGTAAACAAATTACAGTTGGGCAATTGATAGAATAAAGATAAACGTGATATGTCAAGAAGATCACTATGAGATTTACTCTGGGCATTACAACAAAATACATAGACCGCCATCCAACTGCATCTATGACTAATAATCCACTCCCGGGGATATCAATCCGGACACCCCAGTAGTATTAAGTTGCGAACAACAGATAATTGCATTAAGCAAAGTGTGTAATGTAAACAAAGCATATGCCCTTGAGCATATGAATGTTGTTTTCTCCCTAGTAGCAACAGCACATCTACCACCTTAGAGGTTTCTGTCACTCCCCCAGGTGAAATAGAGGCATGAACCCACTATCGAGCATAAATACCCCCTCTTGGAGTCACTAGCAACTACTCGGCCAAGATAGCTACTAACAACGGAGAGCATGCAAGATCATAAACAATATAGAGATAACAAAAGATAATATTCAGTACAGCAACTTAATCATAAACACCAATATTCATCGGATTCCAACAAACCAAACATGTAGAATTACATAACGATGATCTCAATCATGTAGGGAAGCTCATGAGATCTAAACATGAAGCACATGGTGGAGAAGACAACCATCTAGCTACTGCTATGGACCCATAGTCCAAGGTAGACTACTCACTCATCGCTCCGGAGGCAAGCATGGCGATGAAGAAGACCTCCGGTGGCGATTCCCCTCTCCGGCAGGGTGCCGGGAAGAGCTTCTGGACCCTCCCGATCTTCGGGTCGACGGTGGCAGCGGATCGCGATGTGTTCTGGAAAAGTGATCGGGTACTTAGGTTTTTCTGTCGGGGGGTCTTTATAGGCGAAGGGGCGTCGTCAGAGAAGGAGCCAGGCGCCCTCACACGGGGCCCGCGCGGCCAGGGGCCTGGCCGCGCCACCCCTGCGTGTGGTCCCCTAGTGGCCCCCCTCCGACTCTTCTTCAGATCTCTGGAAGCTTCCGGGTAAAATAAGACTTCAGGAACTTGTTTCGTCCAATTCCGAGAATATTTCCTGTGTATCACTTCTGAAACACAAAAACAGCAGAAAACAGGAAACTGGCACTGTGGCAACTCGTTAATAGGTTAGTTCCGGAAAATGCATAAAAGTGCCACAAAGTGTAACGAAACAATAGGCAAATGGTGTAAAAACAAGCATGGAGCATAAAAAATTATAGATACATTGGAGACGTATCAGGCGTCGTTGGTACATGAAGTACCTCATGTGATTCTTGCAATTGTATGTTGATTGCCTTGTGTGTTCTTGATATTATTTGTAGTTACCTTGTGTGTTTCTTGAGTGAGTGTTGTTGCCTTCTGCTTGTGCCTATTTTTGGCCTCTCATCCTTAAAACCCCCTCTGGCATGTAAAAACCCGAATAGTAAGTCTCTCTAAAATGAGTTTCCCTCTCATCCATTTATGTCAGCACGAGTAGCATAGATAAGTTAAAACTGAAATGCTAACTCTAACCTTGATAATAGTGGGTTATGACTCTTCTTGCAACACATACCCGAGATCTCATACAACAGTTTGTGCTGAGTATCTCAAGCTTCGTCAAGACCTCTCTACAACATCAGGGAAGCAGAAGATAGACCCGCCTGGACTACAAAGGACTTCTGGAAGACAAAGACTTGACTAACCCAGATCACCTAACCTTAAATCTAGAGTTTCGCTAACATTGATGATAGTCTCTTAACACCCCAACACTTGCTAAGCTTCTAACAAGCCAACTAACATGGAGCATGGAAGTATCAAAGCCAAGCCTAACTTTTGAAGATCAACCCGTTATCGCCACTTGAAGCCCAAAGACTCACGTGCTTGATATCCACTAATCAAATAAGAGAGTGAAGATTCTCCAAGATCAATCCATCAATGTTGACTTTGCATTTAGGAGAGACCAAGGGAGGTAGCAACGAGAAGAAGTGAAGACTTTTCTAACTAACTCACCCACTCATTCAAATTTTGATGGTTTGAAACCAAAACGGACTTATGTCACGGGTAGAAATCCACATGAAGATTTCTCAGAAGATGAATTCGACTCAAGGTATCCCAATATATCTCAAGACCCTCAAGGCTACAAGAAGATAGAGAAGCAAGAAGATCTTCAATGGTCTCCACCAACCTGAAGACAAGAAGAAACAAATCATTAACTACTGGAAGACACACCATTGGTGGTGCGCGGCCACCTGGAGCATTTTTAGCTCATTCACAAGACAACCCAGAAGAATGGTTTCTATTATGACTAACCTGCACCTTGGTAGTTAGGAAGCGTAGAGGACTAAGTCGATAGATTTGGCGTGCCTATCAAGATTGAAGCAAAAATGCTCTTGTCTACCATCCTTAGAGGACTGCAAGCTCGAGATTAAAGGTCTACACCAACATCAAACTTCAAGATGCAACACCAAGATTTGAAGATTCCATCAGGCTATGCGAAGGAAGCGATGACCCCAAGCCAACAAAAGTTACCCGAGAAGCCTCCACTCTTTAGGACCCCGATTGCGATTGAGAAACCCTTTAACTCTTGTGGAATATTTTGGGCATACTAGATAGCTTGACCCCCATTAACCTTAGAAGTGTCTTGGCGAGGTTTCATCAAGACCCCTTTCGGCAACACCAACATTTCGGCCATCAACTTCAACAAATGAAGACAAAACTGCATCTTTGGCAGAAGCAAGTCTTCGACGCAACTCAAGGTATCACTGGTAAGTTGGAAGAGGAACCACTGAAGCCTAACTCTAACCTAGTATCTACACCTCTATACTACTACGCTTAGGAATCTCGGGATGAGATTCTTTTTAAGGGGGGAAGATCTGTAACACCCCAACTTTTGTAACCATGCTTAAGCAGAGTTTAGTAATACAAAAATGAGGGCCAACAAAAACTTTTTGCAACTAGATAAATAAAATAGTGCTTCCTGTATGTTCTCCTGGGTTGTTGTGTAAATCTTGTCTGCAAGAGTGTTGTTCGATTGATGAGTTTGTGAACCAACACAATCCTTGTGTACTACTGATCATGTCATTAGCAGGTGCTACTAGTTATTTTATAAAAGAATTATCTTGGAAACCCCTCGTTTTTTTCAAATGGTTTGACTATGTGCGATGAGTTGATTTTGTGTGACTTGTTTGACTTTGATTGAGTGTCTTGTGTGTAGCTAAGGCCGGTGGCCTAACATATCTAAAATACATCAAAGTATACAATGGCCAGTGGGGAATTCTTATATATTATTTTAGTTTATTTTCCAAATAAAACCTATTCTTATGTTTTCCTCTCCATAAACCCTAAAACTCTATTCCTTATGCTAGGAGTATTTATTTTCAAAACATAATTTTATAAAAAAAAATAGGAATGAGGTTCACTCTTATATGAGCACTCATTTCCATTTTTTAATGTTTTTTTATAAAGGTAGTTACACAACTACTTTTCCTACTTTCGAAATAGCAGAAATAGGAAGAATACCTCTTTGGTATTATTCTTGTCTCTGAAAATTATGGGAATACTTTCCAAGGTTTATAAAAGTGATTGAGGCTATTTTATTTCATAAACCCCACTTGGCTATGATCAAATTTCCGGTGCAAATCATCAGTATCAAGATTGATCTATTGACTCTGTTACCACACCTTATTCTTAATCAGCTAGAATGCCCAGTATGAATCTTGGGAAAGATCTTATCCCCTATATATGACAACTTATATCATGTGCCATACCCAAGATTCCACTTTGGATCATCAATACAATCCTAAGTTTAATTTTTTTTTGAGAAAAAAAAACTCTATCACCTAGCCACAATGCCTCCTACCCATTTTCTTATAAAACCTACCTATCATTAGCTTGCTTCTAAAATAAAGGATAAGATCCAAGGAACTACTACCTCACTTATTTTGCCGGAAGTGCTTCCAATTTTTTTCCCCTGGAACCTTCCTTGTCCCTATGTCGTTAATAAGGGACTTAAGAAAATACTTCATTCTTCTCTATTCTCTTCTCAAAGTTGGCAAGGACCTACTCACCATCATTACTACTCTCCCTAATCCATCAACTCACGCTAGTGCATGGATATGGTTTCAGCAAAACTCAAATCAGATTTGGATTAACAGATGTGATGACCTCCATTTTGACTCTCTCTCACTCCCTTGATGAACCGGCCATCCTTTTTAATACCCATCCATCCAAGCTCCCTTTCCCTCTATCTGAATGATCTACACCGATGCAGTGCCCTCTCTTTGGTCATTCCGGTTGGAGGGAATGAGAGGGAAGGAACCGAGGCCAATCTTTCAGATCTTGATGTCCTCTCTTTTTCCACCCCCTCCATTGACCCTTCTGCTCTGAACCCTCCCCCACGCGTGCACACCACCACATGCCTGCCCAGCAGCCTCCAACTCGAGACCACGTAGTTCAACTCACACATGCACGTCGTGCACCCTCAGCCCGTGGTGTCCACGCCGTGTAGTGCACGTCATCGTCCCACACACCACTCCCATTCTAGGTTGGGTCCGACCAAACACAACATCAAGGAGCTGCCCCAGAAACCTCCCAGACACGATTCTTAGCGGCACCTCTACCCCTGAACACCGTGATGGACACTGCTCTTGGCGCGTCGTTTCATCGAGCAGATGGTGGGCATACCTTGGGCACATTTTCTCCATACCGGTCGACCCTCTCCTGATCCATGCTTTCGCCATTGACCGATACACACCCTCTTGGACTCCTTGGCTTAGCCCCGAAGGCTCTTCTTGTCCCCTTCCTTCTGTCCACTCTCGCCGCGCACCCCGGCCAGACAACAACCGCCACGTCTTGGCAGGGCACCGGCCGACTCCTATATAAAATGCCCCCGAGCCTCTCTTTCTGTCCTCACCACTCCACTAGCCCTCCTTCCACTCCCAGAACACCCCCTTAGGAGAATCCCTGCTTCATATCCATCTCGCTCCGGCGAGGAAACGAGCAGGAGCTTGTCGTCCTACCGCTCGCCGCAGATGTCACCCCTCTCCGCCCTTTTTCTCTGCCTCCCTGCCCTACCCTATAACGTGCGCATCTAACATATCCCACCATCTCTATCCAAGAGCTCTCGAGGAGGCCGACGTCGTTGAGTTCGTCTGTAGCAACGTCAAGCTGGCCGAAGTCCGCGGCGTCATCTAGGAGCTCCACCGACGCGACCGAGGCACCCAGCCAGTCCGCCCTTTCCTTCACGGTGCCCCTGCAGCGTTTCCCCGTTGTCCCCGAGCTCCATGGTGAGCCTCCTTCCCTTCCCTATCATCAGCGTCGTGAGCGCCGCCGGTTTCTGTCGGGGTCGTCAAAGAAGAAATCATCACAAGCACCGATGGGCGCATGCAGCTGATGGGCCCCGCCCGGGCGCTGCCTCCTCTCGCGTGCGTGGCCACCGATTCGGGCTGGCCCAGCACGGTGCTGTCCGGATCCATTGATCCTGACCTGTTTCTCTCCCTTTTTTCTGAAAAAAATTACTGCTTCAGATCTGTTTCAGTTTAAATTAACCATTTAATCCCTGATGATCAAAATCTGTAGATATTATTTTCTACATATTCCTAAGATATTTCTACAACATTCAGAGCAAGTATCAGGTCCAAATAGTTTCCAGATTATTCCTTGAATTTAATCTACCATAATGTGTCTATGTCACTATTAAATCAATATCTTGAAACCCAGAAACTCAAAAAGAGTGAATTAGATCTTGTTGGAAAGTATTTTAGGGTACCTTTCATGTGTAACTAGTCTGCATGCAAATGAAGCTATATTTATTGAATGGTTGTTTTTACAAAATAGCACCAAATCTGCCTTTAGGGAATTATAAAACTTATTCTATGAGGTATTTTTGGGTGAAACCAATTTTGGGTGATCATGTACTGTTAAAACTTGCTACTGACCATAGGATAAATTTTTCTGAGCTTGTATGATTTTCTGGTAGATTTATCTCTGAATCAGTAGTTATTTTCACTATAAAATGCTTAGTATATTCTCTGTTAATCAGAAATTTGCAAATCCAATTTTGTTGGGTTTGTATTGTTGTGGGATATCTGTAGGTACCTTGTTTGCCTATTATATGTTCCTGTAGCTATGTTTGTTAATCAAAGTGCTTAAGTGGCTTTGTGTATTTCTGAAATTGCTTGTTAATAGGAATAGTATGTTCTAAAACAAGAGTCACTTATTTTAGTGTCTTACAGGTCACTAGTACCTGTAATTGAGGAGTGCACCCCTTGTTTGATTATATTTATTATTTATCTGTTAGTGTTGAGTCGTAGTGTGAAAACCCTATTTATAAGTAGGGAAAATAATCAGAAACTTGATATTGTTGTGTTGCACCCCTATAAGAGAGAATGTTTTCACCCTCCTTCTCTAGTAGTGTGTTTGAGATGGCTTGTTAAATGTTTGCTCCTTTGCATGTTGGTGTGATGATTGAATGCTTTTCTTTTATTTCACGACGCTAGATTCGAATGCCACTGGAGAGGAAGAGGACTACCTCAAGAATGCATAAGGAGAATCAAAACACTTTGAGTACTTATTTTAAGGAAGGAGCCCAGGGACATAGCTATTCAAGGCAAGCCATCTAACTTGTTGCATCTCTGATCCTAGTTTTACTCAATGCATGATTTATTACTGTTTATCCAAATGCATGATTTCATATTGCTATTACTCTTACATAGCAATTGTTGGCGACTTAGCTCCACAAGTCATTGTTATCATCCTCATGGGTGACACCCCCTTTGACACCTATTTATCCCCCTAAGTTAGTGGCGTGATGGTTAGCATCATAGCCTTTGGAAAACTTTGTAGTGGAGCAAAAACTCTAGGTTGGGAACACTCAAAATGAGATTTTGAAATTGTCTTCGAAAACCATGGAATAAGAAACTATTCCATTGATGGATTTCATAAATGAGGTTTTGAAAATGGAGAAAAAGGAGATGGTGGATTTAAGAAAAAGGCACTATGTATAAGTGTTCGCCAAACCAATTAACATGTGCAACCACAATTACCCTGGTATGGGATGGGGCATAGCGGAGTAGTTTGTTCATCTTAGTATGGGATCTATAGGATGTAATGGCAGTCTTACCATGGACACCTTTTTCGTGGCACCCTGGGTAGGGGCGGTTACCCAGGCTCGCTTTGTCACCTTTTTAGGGGGCAGGGGTACAAGCCGAGAGCCCTCATTGAATAATGAGCTACCGTGAGTAGAGGACTACTATGGGTAGTGTCATTCCGAAGGATCAAGTGGGCTGGGGAATTTGCAACTCCTGGGTCAAACAGCCACTTGGGCTTAAGTGTTGAGGGATACCCCTCTTGGCGGTAGATCCTATGCTAAGGTGGGCAGGTGAAAAACTACGATGGGGTACTTGTCATGGCATATGTTGTTATGCGGGGAAGATGCCCACACGATGAGTATCCGGATGATTGCGGGTAAAGTGTACAACCTCTGCAGAGTGTAAATCTATTCGAATAGCCGAGTCCTCGGTCATGGACGGTTGGAATGGCCATACTTAACCTGTGTCGGTTTTGGTTTTAAATGTGGTTTTTGAAAAAATGGAGAAAGGTGCCAGACGAAGTACTCGGAGGGTACTGTCATGGTACAAGAAAAGTTTGGAGTACTTGGAGGGTACTGCCGAGGAAATGGAGGTGGTCATGTTTGATTGACCTGGTTTAAGAAACAAAAAGGGTTACTCCCTTCCTAGAGATTTTTACTAAAACTGTTTTATAAAAGATTTTAGTAAGGGTATAGAGATGTCGTTGAACATGTTTCTGGACATGCTATATGATGCGGCACGGTGTTGATTATGAAAAGCACCGTCCAGTTGGGAACCCCAAGAGGAAGGTATGATGAGTACATCAGCAAGGTTTTCCCTCAGTAAGAAACCAATGTTTATTGATCCAAAGGGGAAGAAGCCAAACGATTGAAGGTGATGCTTGATAGCCTAGTGACACTCCAACAAGGGTGCCGTTTACGATCAAACGAGTTAGTGCGTCTTCAGCTAGTAGCAACATGGAACCTGCACACAACACAACCAAATACTTTGCTCCCAACTTACGATGAGGTTGTCAATCTCACCGGTTTGCTGTAAACAAAGGAATGAGCGTATCGAGTGGAAAATAGTAATAGTATGCGAGTAAAGTAAACAGTGCGAGTAAAGTAAACAGGTGATGGCAATATAAAGGAAATAGGACCGGGGTGCATAGTTCACTAGTGGTGTCTCTCCATAATATAAAATAACACACGCTGGGTAAACAAATTACAGTTGGGCAATTGATAGAATAAAGACAACGTGATATGTCAAGAGGATCACTATGAGATTTACTCTGGGCATTACAACAAGATACATAGACCGCCATCCAACTGCATCTATGACTAATAATCCACTTGTGGCGAATCAATCCGAGAACTCCATAAGTATTAAGTTGCGAACAATAGATAACTGCATTAAGCAAAGTGTGTAATGTAAACAAAGCATATGCCCTCGAGCATATGAATGTTGTTTTCCCCCTAGTAGCAACAGTACATCTACAACCTTAGAGTTTTCTGTCACTCCCCGAGATTAAATAGAGGCATGAACCCACTATCGAGCATAAATACCCCTCTTGGAGACACTAGCAACTACTCGGCCAAGATAGCTACTAACAACGGAGAGCATGCAAGATCGTAAACAACATAGAGATAACATAAGATAAAATTCAGTACATCAACTCAATCATAACACCAGTATTCATCGGATCCTAACAAACACAATATGTAGAATTACATAACGGTGATCTCGATCATGTAAGGCAGCTCATGAGATCTAAACATGAAGCACATGGTGGAGAAGACAACCGACTAGCTACTGCTATGGACCCATAGTCCAAGGTAGACTACTCACTCATCGCGTCAGAGGCAAGCATGGCGATGAAGAAGACCTCCGGTGGTGATTCCCCTCTCCGGCAGGGTGCCGGGAAGAGCTTCTGGACCCTCCCGATCTTGGGTCGATGACGGCGGTGGATCACGATGTGTTTCTAGAAAAGTGATCGGGTGTTTAGGTTTTTCCCGTCGGGGGGTCTTTATAGGCAAAGGGGCGGCTTCAAAAGTGGGCCAGGGTGGCCTCACCACCAGGGGGCACGGGCCAGCCCTAGGCCGCGCCGCCCTGTGGTGTGGGCGCCCTGTGGCCCCTCTCCGTCTCCTCTTCAGTCTTCTGGAAGCTCCGTTAAATATCTGGACGTCTGGCTTTTGTGTTGTCAAATTCTAAGAATATTTCCTATGTAACATTTCTGAAACACAAAAACAGTAGAAAACAGGGAACTAGCACTGTGGCATCTCGTTAATAGGTTAGTTCCGGAAAATGCATAAAAATGCCACGAAGTGTAACGAAACACTAAACAAATGGTGTAAAAACAAGCATGGAGCATCAAAAATTATAGATACGTGGGAGACGTATCAGCATCCCCAAGCTTATCTCCCGCTCGTCCTCGAGTAACTAAGTGATAACAAAAGAAATAATTTTTGAGGTGACATGCACCTACACAATCTTGATCATATATGTAAGTGTTGTGCGCTGGGATCAAAAGAACTTAAAACATGGGCATGAAAGATATAATCTTGATAGAAGAAACTTAGCAACCATGTTATAACATGAAAAAGAACACAAACAAAAGATCATGAAAATGAAACAATGAAAGTCAAATGTGTGTTCAAATCATAAGGAAAAACATACAAATGGTTTTCAGCTTGTCCTTCATGAGAGAGCAAAACATAAATGCAAAGGACACCTTCAAGTTTAAGAGGGCGATTAGATACAAGTAATTTAAGAACAAGTGAAACCAACATCATGAATCAATCAATGAAAACTTTGGGACAATGCACATTATACTCAGAATGACAACTATGCTCTCTTAGATGGTGCATAAAGGTAGAAGGCGGAGACTAAACATAAAAAGTCAAAGAAACGCCCTTCGCGGAGGGAAGCAGTGATTAAACATGTGCTAGAGATTTTCATTTGTAAAACAGAGAGATAAAACTTGGGTTTTGAGAGGTGGTTGCTTTTGTCAACGACTGGCAATGGGGTTCTTACTATCTTCCATACAAAAATGAAGCAAGTTTTTGAGAGATAGATTGGCACTTTTTGTGCTCTTTTATAAAGCTTGGCACTCCTCCCCACCTTTTTTCCTTTCTCAAACCATGGCTAACCGATTCCATCGGGTGCCCACCAACATTCACATACCATGGAGGAGTGCCTTTTTTTTCTTTTTTTTCTTTTTGGAATAAAACAATATGGAAGATAGAAAATCCGACCACTACGTCCCCATGAGCTGAAAACAGTGTCACAAAACGAGAAGTGTTTTGAAGGTTTTTTGAAAGGTAGCACATGAAAATTTACTTGGAATGGCTTACAAATACCATGCATAGGAATTTATAGTGGACACAATGGCAAACTTGGTTTTTAGGAGTTGGATGCACGAGTAGAGCTCATACTCAGTATAAAATGAGGGCTAGCAAAAGACTGGGAGCGACCAACTAAGAGAGCAATAATGGCCATAATCATGCAGAGCAACAAAGCGACATTAAAAGAAGCATAAGATGGCATCAAAAGTCAAAAAACTAAATGATCATAGAGGCAAAGGCGACTTTGTATGAGTCTAACATGTGTGAGCATGCGCCAAGTGATATGGGCACGAAGGAGGAGGTGAGGCCCAATTTTAGGACTCCACCAAGATGAGGGAAGATCGTTGCTGATTGGCACGCTAGGACGACCTACGATATGAAATAATTTAGTCTAAGGTTGTGTCAGCAATTTACATATCTGCTTATGTTATTCTATGTGCTAGGTCATGTTATGGGCCACTTAGAACTATTTGTGTTTTGGGTTTGGGCCTATCCAAGCCCAATAGTTTTATGGCCGTCTATATAAGGAGGCCAGCAGTCTAGGGTTTAGGGGAGGTCAGTTATTTAGTTGAAAACTATCGTGTGCTCCACCGTGTATCATCCCTCCGGGGAAACGACGCTGCCGTGTTATCAAATAAAGATTGCTGCAAGGGTTTTTGTGTTCATCAAGGATTATCAGGCTCAGGTTTGAGGCGTGGTGATTCTCATCACGTTGCTTGCTGGATTCGTTCCTCTTCTTCAGGTGATGTTCTTCGCGTTATTGGAAGATTTCTATTTGGTTGACTCGCTGTGAAAGATCGGGACAAAACTCATAGGATCACCGGCGTGATCCTTATCATGTGGTATCAGATTACTGGGTTTATCACTGCAAGTATTTTCTATTGATTATTGGATCTGTGGATTGTTCATCCTTGGGCGGTTTTTAGATCAGCTGGTTTGATCTGCGCATTGTGTCGGAGGTTTGCAGATCGAATTGTTTTCATCGGCTGTCCAGATCCGATCGCTCCAAGACAGCTATGTTGGATCAAGGTTCCTTTTAAGATCGATCTGGTGGCCAGCATAGCCCTGTTGCCAGACCCGATCACGGCTGATTTAGGAATTGAAGGGAAAAAAGGGGGAAGGCGGCGGCCGCTTGCATAAGGGCGCCTGCGATCCTACTTGGACTACATCGGGATCGATCTCTGAGTCTAGCCATGCCACGGTTACCAGATCCGATCGGAAGCTAGTATTAAAATAAAAAAAGGGGAATCGATCTCATGCGCCTGGGCACGGAGCGTGTCTGCCCCCTGGCGACCGCCCGCCCCATCGAGGGATCGCAGCCACTTGCGCTCGCCAGGTTGCTGGCCCTCGTGGGCTGGCCCAACTGCCCCTGGTTGCTCGCGCTCGTCAGGTTTGCGGCCGCTCGCGTGCTCGCTCGACCACAGACGGTCTTTGTGGTCAGGCGCCCGGATGCTCACCCAGTTTTGGTTCATTTTTGTCAGTTTCGTTTGCTGGTTTTGACTGCAATTTTGACATATACTAATCAATACCAATAGCTGCAAGGAAAAGCACAGGTGAAATTGTTTTGTATTGAGAAATCAGTGAAGTCTGGGTTTGGTACACACGTTATTTCAGATTTTGGTGTGACGGACCAAGAGGCACAAGATGGATTCTTTTCCGGGTGATTATTATGGCTACAGGTGTCACAGTGGTAAAAAGTTGGGTGATATTTTTAATGACTATCTTGACCTGTTGGATGGTGTTTTAGCATATGATGAATATGAGATCAATTGGCAACTGACCAACGATGCAACAGCTGAAGAGTTTGAGTCATGGGAACGTCATATGCTACAGGGTTTCTACAGATGTGCTACCTTTGATCACGACATGAATGATTCTACACGTTTGGCTCTTGCAGACCGACGCGTGGATGATAGGCTATACAGTTGGTGGCATAAAGCGTTGCGGGAGAAGAGCATTACCTCTGCAACTTGGGCGAATTTCAGGAAATTTCTGCGAGAGTGCTTTATACCTTCTAGCACCGTGGTTCCTTCTCAAAAGCCCATGGTAACCGTAGAAGTGATTAAGCAGCCACCCAAGGTTGTGCATGGGATAGAGGATGTTGGCAAGAGCATAGCTCCTATACCGAAGGTTGCGACAGCTGTGACTACTCATGAGAAGTTGACAGTTGTTCCATTGTCGACAATTAACAAGGTGGCAGCCACGATTTCTGAATTGTCAGCGGTTGATGTTGTCAAGGCTGATATTGTCAAGGATGTCGTGGAAGAGGTTGTACCATTGAGTGGGCTGAATATGCAACTCAAAAGGGTATATGATGATACTTGTATGACAGCGGATAAAGGCCAGTGATGGAATTTATTTCAGATGCAGTGCATAATCAAAGGCAAAGCATGCAAGTTGATGATTGATAGTGGTAGTTACTGTAATGGCATTAGCAAGACAGTTGTGGAGGCTTTGAGTTTATCCACATGGCGTACTCCTGAACCGAGGCATGTTGAGTGGGTTAATAGCTGCGGTATGCTGATGATTACTCACAAGGTGCGTGTGCCATTTACAGTTGATGACTATGTTGATGAGGTGGAATGCGATGTGTTGCCATTGGAGGTGTGGGGGCTATTACTTGGACATCCATGGCAATATGATCGCAATAATATGCATGCTGGGAGAGCAAATACATATTCTTTTGTGCATGATGGTAAACAACGGACTTTGAAGCCTATGAGAAATGATCAAATCAAGTCCGATGTCATGTTGGTGATTCGCAAGGAGAAGTTGCATAAAGCTAAGCTACAACAAGGGCTAGCTAAGGTGCAGCTTGAGGAGCATGACGCGAAGAGCATTAGTGGTGATATTGTTTCAGCCAAGCCTGTAGATGACAAGCTAGTTGTTCTTGTTAGTGACAAGCCGATTGAAGTCAAGCCTCATATTGATGACGGGAAGGATATGTCAGCATGTGTTCCATGTGTTCCACTTCCAGTTCGTGTTGACATGGGTGTTCAGACCGATGATGATGGTGCTGATCGTGGTCCGGTGCATATGGTGCTGCGGGTAGTCAGCCACAGTTTTGCGAGAACACCTCGGCGACATTTTGTTGGAGCAGCAGTGCGTGTGCATATAGGCAAGGATGGACATGTTCGTCAGTTGTGTGGCCCAGGCATTACTACTTTGCAGGGTCATGCTAAGCAGGTTTATGTTCAGCAATGCAAGGTTCCAGCAAGGATTGAGAAGAAGAAGGTGGATGCACCTAAGTACAAGTTCATTTGGCGAAGAAAAGAGGTGCAACCACCCAGGGCTGTATCAAGTCGAGCAGGCCAAGAGGGAGGATGTGGTGAGGTAGGCAAGCAAGACTTGAAGACGACGAATATGCGTGGTGCTATTGTTGATTTTTCACCACCCTTTCAAGCAGACCCTCACGAGTTGGGGACAATGCTTTTTGAAGGGGGAGGATGATATGGGCACGAAGGAGGAGGTGAAGCCCAATTTCAGGACTGATAAGGGGAGCATAGCTACTACTCCTAATATTTTACAACCTCCTTATGTTCTGAAGCTTGGACAATTCTGCTTTGAAGTGCCTCCAGAAGATGATGTGAAGCTTAACTTTCGTACACCTCCAATGGAGTTTCATGTTCGCCGAGGCGCTGCAGCTAAAGATATTTAGGTGTTCTATTTTAATTAAGTTCGCGTCATGTTTTTATTTCAGTTTGGTTTTATTTGTGTGATGGTTTTGGGCCTGTCCAAAATCAAGTGTGTTTTAGCCATTTAGGCTTTTTGTTTGGTATGGGGCCTAGCCCAGCCAAAGTAGCATTGAGAGTCACCCCATATAGGGTTATGGCAGCCGCCATGGTATCATAGACTTGTTATTTTCGAGCTAAGAAAGAGACCAGAAAAGTCCCAATGTTTGGGGGCGCATATCGGTGTGTTTGATTGCTGATCTTTGAGATCTGATGTTATGCCATGCGTGGGAATTGATTCCGGTCAGTTTTAACGCAATGAATTGAAGAGAGATCAGTTTGATCTATTTCAGATTGAGTTCTCTTTGCTATCTTGTTGATTCTATTGATCGCCATGAAAGATTGGGCCTAAAACCCCTTCGGATCACGTTGATCCGTATCATCTTGGTATCAGATTCATCGGGTTTCTCACGGTAAAATTTGTTGTTGAGATTGATTTTCTAGCTGAGATTTATTTGCTTGAGGTTGTTCTGCTGAAGAGCTTGATGCCGGAGGCGATCTGCCAACACACTAGTCGTGAAGTTTCCATCGGTCTCCAGTTCGTCCAGATCGCTCTCCAGTTCCTTTGGATCGCTGATTTGCTTTGAGTCCACATTGGAATTTCCGATCGGGATCAATCTACCCGGTGTCCTCCTACTCTATGCTTTCCTGCCAGGGCCGACCGAGCCAATTCAAAAAAAAAACAGAGGACAACGCCCGATCGCTAGACCCCAGACTCGCTCTATGGTCGAGCGAGGCTATCGATCAGCTCTTGGTCATTGTGCAGCGTACAAAAGTAATTTCCATCAGATAGTGTGGCTATCCGATTGGTGTCTTGCACGTGAAGGTTACATATAGATCAGACCTTGGTTTTTGGTTCAGCCTGACGTATCAAAAATGAATTTTGCATTAGCTTGGTCCAGATAGATTGCCTTACTATTCACCTCCGATCCTCGTCTTGGCAGCTCTCTGGTCGTATCGCTATTCAAGGACAGAGTATGTTTGCGCTGAGGCTTGCCCGCTCGATCGTTCTAGGCGTACCGCTCGTGAGGGCTCGCTCGAGCGCGGAGGCGGTCTGGCCTCGAGCGCCAGGCTCCCGCTTTCCTCGCTCGTCGGATCGCCAGGGCGTGGAGACGGTCTGGCATCTGGCGCCTGGGCCGGTCCAAAGCACAACGCCAGTCTACTTTGATTCCTCTTTGCTGAATTTAACTGCTGTTCTTTTTGAAGATGGTCAAATCTGTTGAGGGAGATAATTCCGTTGCTGATGGAGAGAAGATAGAAGAGCTTGTACCGCCTATTTTTGCAACTGATTTAGCTCCTAATGTTCGGGCTGGTTTTGATAGCACATGCGACTTTATTCTTCAGAGTCATGCCGCATTGGCAACACAAATTGCATAGCTAGCTACCCGGATTGATGCAATGGGCGATGCTACAGCCCGTGCACCTGTGCAGACCCCTCCTGCTGCACAACCTCGTGCCATGGTACAACGCCGCCCTGCTGAATATTACGATCCTCGACAAGTGGCACCCGCTTATGACGGAGAACTTGACGATGATGCTGATTATGCACCACAACAACGATAGTTTGCTGCTCGTCCTACCGGTGCTCATCATGTACGGCCACATGATCGTGTCCGTGTTGGCCATGCTGGTCGTGTTCCACTTGATGATGGGGGTCTTGGACGCATCAAATTATCTATACCTCCTTTTTCCGGTGACCGCGGACCTGAAGATTATTTGGAGTGGGAGATGCACATGGATCAGATTTTTACCACCCATTATTACACTGAGGAGAAGAGACTTCAACTTGCTGCTGCTGAATTCATCGGTTATGTGCTGATTTGGTGGAATCAAATTCTGCGTATGCGTACTCGCCCAACGTCATGGAAAGGTATGAAAGATCTTATGCGACATCGCTTTGTTCCTGAACACTACAAGAGAGAGATGTATAATAAACTACAGCAGCTCACTCAAGGTACTAAATCTATGGATGCGTATTATAAAGAGATGGAGTTGTTGATCATACGTACAGGAACAAGTGAGGACATCGAGGCCATGATGTCTCGGTTCTTGAATGGACTGAATTTTGAGGTGCGTGATCGTGTGGAGATGGTTTACTATAATGATCTTCAGGATCTTGTGCACCAAGCTGAGCATGCAGAGCAACAAATCAAACGACGCCAAGCTGCCGCACCTACAAATTCATGGCATCGTTCCCATACCGAGGCTGCTGGTCCTAGTGTTAAAACGACACCTTCTACACGCTCTAATAGTGTTTCTCCTAGCGAGGCACCCAAATCTGGAGTGTCCAAAACTGCATCTACACAGTCCACAACAAACATCGAGTGTTTTACTTGTGGAGGACGAGGACACATGAAGCGTGATTGCCCTAATAGAAAAAGGGTGATGCTCACACATGATGGCTATGTTTCTGCTAGTGATGATGAGAAAGCTGATGCGTCATCAAGTGAGGAATCTGAGGAAAATCCTGAAGTGATCGTGGATGGGTATGAACTTGCTGCAAATTTAAAAAATCTAATGGTGCAACGCGTACCAGAAGATCGCATACACGACCAAGGGCAGCGCTGGAATATATTTAAGACCCAATGCCTCATCAAGGACACCACTTGCAAACTGATTATTGATGGTGGCAGCTACACAAATGTTGTTAGCAAGAGTTTGGTGGATTCTCTATCATTGCCTACATGGAAGCACCCACAGCCACATTGTGTTGAGTGGTTGTATAATTTGGGGAAGCTGAAAGTCACACATAAGGTGCGCCTGAAATTTTCAGTAGGTAATTATGAGGACACAGTGGTCTGTGATGTTTTGCCTATGGATGCATGTCATGTGCTGCTAGGATGACCGTGGCAATTTGATAGGCGTTCCATTCATGAAGGCTGGTCCAATGTGTATTTTTTGTGGCATAAGGGGAAGCGTCATGTGTTGCAGCCTATGCTCGATAAGGATATCACAGTGGACGTGTTTGCTGCACAGAAAAAGGTCCAACGCATTAAGGCGAAACCGAGGACGGTTTACTTTCAAGTTGGGGGGGATGATAAGGGGAGCATAGCTACTACTCCTAACATTTTACAACCTCCTTATGTTCTGAAGCTTGGACAATTCTGCTTTGAAGTGCCTCCAGAATATGATGTGAAGCCCAACTTTTGTACACCTCCAATGGAGTTTCATGTTCGCCGAGGCGCTGCAGCTAAAGATATTTAGGTGTTCTATTTTAATTAAGTCCGCGTCATGTTTTTATTTCAGTTTGGTTTTATTTGTGTGTGATGGTTTTGGGCCTGTCCAAAATCAAGTGTGTTTTAGCCATTTGGGCTTTTAGTTTGGTATGGGGCCTAGCCCAGCCAAAGTAGCGTTGAGAGTCACCCCTTATAGGGTTATGGCAGCCACCATGGTATCGTAGACTTGTTATTTTCGAGCTAAGAAAGAGACCAGAAAAGACCCAATGTTTGGGGGCGCATATCGGTGTGTTTGATTGCTGATCTTTGAGATCTGATGTTATGTCATGCATGGGAATTGATTCCGGTCAGTTTTAACACGAGGAATTGAAGAGAGATCAGTTTGATCTATTTTAGATTGCATTCTCTTTGCTATCTTGCTGATTCTATTGATCGCCGTGAAAGATTGGGCCTAAAACCCCTTCGGATCACGTTGATCCGTATCAAGGACTCCACCAAGATGAGGGAAGCTCGTTGCTGATTGGCACGCCAGGACGACCTATGATATGAAATAATTTAGTCTAAGATTGTGTCAGCAATTTACATATCTGCTTATGTTATTCTATGTGCTAGGTCATGTTATGGGCTACTTAGAATTATTTGTGTTTTGGGTTTGGGCCTGTCCAAGCCCAATAGTTTTCTGGCCGTCTATATAAGGAGGCCAGCAGTCTAGGGTTTAGGAGAGTTCAGTAGTTTAGTTGAAAACTATCATGTGCTCCACCGTGTATCATCCCTCCGGGGAAACGGCGCTGCCGTGTTATCAAATAAAGATTGCTGCGAGGGTTGTTGTGTTCATCAAGGATTATCAGGCTCAGGTTTGAGGTGTGGTGATTCTCATCACGTTGCTTGCTGGATTCGTTCCTCTTCTTCAGGTGACGTTCTTTGCGTTATTAGAAGATTTCTATTTAGTTTACTCGCTGTGAAAGATCAGGACAAAACTCATAGGATCACCGGCGTGATCCTTATCACCAAGTCAACCCAAATAAAGCATCAAGGAGAAAACCAAAATAATGCTTCCAAATAATTAAAACAATGCATGATTTTTTCAAAGGCTCATTAAGCAATCTTAGTTATTTGAGACAAGTCATGCTACAGCAAAACCACTAAGCATACTATCAAAAAGACATCAAGCACGATATGCAAAAGCCTAAGCCGCAGTCTACACAAGCTCCTTCTTGTACCACTTTTTTGCATAAAGCTTTTTCTCTTTTCCAACACCATTCGAACTTTTTATAACCAACTCTTTTGATGAAAACCAACATGGACCAGAGGCAAAAATACACCTTGATGCAAAGATATAACAAGATTTGAATACAAATCAAGGCGAAAATCGAAAGCTAAACGTAGTTCTAGAAAAAGAGAACACTCGTGGAAACGAATAGAGTGAAAAATGGAGTGTTCTTGGCAAATGAAAAACATGGAAACTTCGCCAAAAGAAATTTGTTGGGGTCCAACCATTTATTGCAGCAAACAAAACTAAACAAAACTGAAAACTAAAACAACTGACGCACCAAGAAAAATGCATAATGTATGAAGCAATAAAAATATAGTGCGTTGAAAGGTGACATAATTTTTGCCGATGAAGAAGGGGTGCCTCGGGGGCATCCCCAAGCTTTGACGCTTGTACTTCTTGGATATTTCTTGGGGTGACATGGGCATCCCCAAGCTTGAGCTTTTGTCCATTCTTCAACTCATCTCATCATTCTCTAATCCCTACACTTGAAAACTTCCTTCATACAAAACTAAACACAAATTTATTAGCAACATTAGTGTAAGCATAACATTGAATCAACCCCTTTTTTCTTCAAGTTTCAACTCAAAACCACCACATATAAAGTATATACTACTGTAGCAACTTCCCCAAAAGTTCCGTGATCAAAAGAACTCAAAAAGAAAGCGATAAAGCGGCAAACACAAATATTGGCAGAAATCTGTCAAAACAGAACAGCTATCAAAGGCCGACTTTTTAGAGTGTTTTCTGTTGCTCAAATCAAAAAGTGTCCAACAAATAAAAGTTTGGATATAACCTGGGGCATATGCACAAGAAATCGCAGGTCCAACAGATATACAAATAATTTTCACGAATTTTTACGGTGCAGCACCAAAAACTGTTTCAGGATAGCAACATCCCCAAATCTTACCTCACTCAAATTAGAGGCTTCTCTTGGCACAAAAACGAAATAAAAATGACAAGGAGAGGTCATTACATTATTAATAACTTCCAAGACTCAAATAAAAGAAAAAGAACTAAAAGTAAAAACATTGGGTTATCTCCCAAGAGTGCTTTTCTTTAACGCCTTTGAGCTAGGCGCAGAAAATGCGAATCAAGTATTTTCAAAAGAAGCATTAAGATCAACTGCAGAGATCTTATCAATAAGGCATTGTATTTCATCCACATAAGTTTTTGAAGACCCTTTGTGATCACGCTTTGGTTCACTCAAATCACTAAAAAGATTTTTGGGACAAATCCAATCAAAATTACTTTCAAAAGCTTCATACAATCCCAAAAGCTTGCTAGGTATAGGTATTTCGGTTCCTTCATTGTTTGTACTAATAACCTTTATAGGTGAACCGAGTTTATTAAAGCGCTTAAGAACTTTCCTAGCTTCAATGGCAACATCTCTAAATTCTATACGCAAAGTTTCCAAGATAAAAGCTATCTTTTCAGGATCTTCAATTTCATGAAGCTTAAGGAACATGTGTTGCATAAAAGGATTAAGACTAGCAAACCTAGCTTCCAACATGTGAATTAAATAAGCAGAAGCAACTTCAATACTAGGAGCAAGCTCAGCCAAAGACTTTTCCTCAACATCTTTATGCATACTAATATAATTAAAGAACTCCTCAATGTTACTTTTTCCAATAATTGAACCACTACCTATTGAAAGGTCCTCCAAAACATACTTAGGGAACAACATAATGAACTAAAAGTAAAGAAATAACAACTATAAAGGATACTAATTTTTTGTGTTTTTGATAAAATGATGCAAGTAAAAATAAAGTAAAGCAAAACTTAAAACAAAGTAAAGGATGTGCATGCGAAACTTCCCTTGCAGAAGTCTTCTTTTTCCTCCCCGGCAACGATGCCAGAAAAGAGCTTGATGTGGCACGGTGTTGATTATGAAAAACACCGTCCAATTGGGAACCCCAAGAGGAAGGTATGATGAGTACAGCAGCAAGGTTTTCCCTTAGTAAGAAACCAAGGTTTATCGATCCAAAGGGGAAGAAGCCAAATGACTGAAGGTGATGCTGGATAGCCTAGTGACACTCCAACAAGGGCACCGTTTATGATCAAACGAGTTAGCGCATCTTCAGCTAGTAGCAACGTGGAACCTGCACACAACACAACCAAATACTTTGCTCCCAACTTACGATGAGGTTGTCAATCTCACCGGTTTCCTGTAAACAAAGGAATGAGCGTATCGAGTGGAAAATAGTAATAGTATGCGAGTAAAGTAAACAGTGCGAGCAAAGTAGACAGGTGATGGCAATATAAAGGAAATAGGACCGGGGTCCACAGTTCACTAGTGGTGTCTCTCCATAAGATAAAATAACACATGATGGGTAAACAAATTACAGTTGGGCAATTGATAGAATAAAGACAACGTGATATGTCAAGAGGATTGATACGTCTCCAACGTATCTATAATTTTTGATGCTCCATGCTTGTTTTTACACCATTTATCTATTGTTTCGTTACACTTCGTGGCACTTTTATACATTTTCCGGAACTAACCTATTAACGAGTTGCCATAGTGCCAGTTCCCTGTTTCTGCTGTTTTTGTGTTTCAGAAGTGATACACAGGAAATATTCTCGGAATTGGACGAAACAAGTTCCTGAAGTATTATTTTACCCGGAAGCTTCCAGAGATCCGAAGACGAGTAGGAGGTGGGCCACCAGGGGCCCACATGCCTAGCTGGCGCGGCCAGGCCCCTGGCCGTGCGAGCCTGGCGTGAGGCCGCCTGGTCCCTCCTCTGACATCGCCCCTTCGCCTATAAAGACCCCCCGATGGAAAAAACCTAAGTATCCAATCAATTTTCCAGAACACATCGCGATCTGCCGCCGCCGATGACCCGAAGATCGGGAGGGTCCAGAAGCTCTTCCTGGCACCCTGCCGGAGAGGGGAATCGCCACCGGAGGTCTTCTTCATCGCCATGCTTGCCTCCGGAGCGATGAGTGAGTAGTCTACCTTGGACTATGGGTCCATAGCAGTAGCTAGATGGTTGTCTCCTCCACCATGTGCTTCATGTTTAGATCTCATGAGCTGCCCTACATGATTGAGATCACCGTTATGTAATTCTACATGTTTGGTTTGTTGGGATCCGATGAATATTGGTGTTTATGATTAAGTTAATGTACTGAATTATATCATTTGTTATCTCTATGTTGTTTATGATCTTGCATGCTCTCCGTTGTTGGTAGCTATCTTGGCCAAGTAGTTGCTAGTGACTCCAAGAGGGGGTATTTATGCTCGATAGTGGGTTCATGCCTCTATTTAATCTGGGGGAGTGACAGAAACCTCTAAGGTTGTAGATGTGCTGTTGCTACTAGGGAGAAAACAACATTCATATGCTCAAGGGCATATGCTTTGTTTACATTACACACTTTGCTTAATGCAATTATCTGTTGTTCGCAACTTAATACTTGTGGAGTTCTCGGATTGATTCGCCACAAGTGGATTATTAGTCATAGATGCAGTTGGATGGCAGTCTATGTATTTTGTTGTAATGCCCAGAGTAAATCTCATAGTGATCTTCTTGACATATCACGTTTATCTTTATTCTATCAATTGCCCAACTGTAATTTGTTTACCCAGCATGTGTTATTTATCTTATGGAGAGACACCAGTAGTGAACTGTGGACCCCGGTCCTATTTACATCATATTGCTATCACCTGTTTACTTTACTCGCACTGTTTACTTTACTCATATACTATATTGTTTTCCACTCGATACGCTCATAACCTTTGTTTCAAGCAAACCGGTGAGATTGACAACCTCATCGCAAGTTGGGAACAAAGTACTTGGTTGTGTGTGTGCAGGTTCCGCATCACCTTCAGTCGTTTGTCTCTCCTCTCCAAGATCGACATACCTTGGTTTCTTAACTGAGGGAAAACTAGCTGCTATACTCATCATACCTTCCTCTTGGGGTTCCCAACGGGCTGGTTATTCACCACGCACAAGGACCGTCTGCTCCCACGTTAACCACACGCTATCAAACGCAGCAGCTTATTTTCTGGCGCCGTTGCCAGGGAGGAAGTAGAAGACTTCTGCGAGGGGAGTTTTCGCACGCACATCCTTTACTTTGTTATTGTTTTGCTTTACTTTATTTATTTTACCTGCATCGTTTTATATCAAAAACCCAAAAAAATTAGAATCCTTGGTAGTTGCTATTTCTTTACTTTAGTTTATTATGTCTAGTTCAGTTGCTACTACTATGTCGCCCGAGGACATGATTTTTACTTTTAAGCAGAAAGATGAGGAAAGCTTTAAAGAAGCTTGGTCTAGAATTTATGATTGGCATGGAAAAACTGAACCTAAAATGGCTTTGAGTTTGCTTCTTAGTAGCTTTTACTTTGGGCTTGCTCTTCGTTATAGATATGCTTTGGATGCTACTGCAGAGGGAGATTTCCTTCATTGCGATGGAGATCAAGCCTTCAACATTATAAAAAAGTTGATTACAATTTATAGCATGCCAACCTATTTTGATTCCTCTCTTGTGTGCATTTTTAATAGACTTGATACTCTTGAGACTCGCACTGCTAGCTTGAATTCTTGCTATAATACTTTGCGCCAGCATTTTGATTATGTGCCAACAAATTCTGAACCTTCGAATTGGTATCCTACGATAAAAATCACCATTAGTGGTGAAACTTTTCATGCTCGTTGTGATATTATGTCTGAATTTTGTCTCATGCCAAAGGATGTTTATGAATCTTTGAGCCTTTGGAATCTTTCTGAGGGGGGAGAAGGAATTTCTCTTACTAAAAATGCCACTATATTTACCATTGGAATAGCTGAAGGAGTTTTTACAAAAGTCCAAGGAAGAATGATATCTACTGATTATCTTGTTATTGAATGTGTAGGAAAAGGACAAATCACACTTGGAAGATCCCTCTTGAAGCTCCTAGGCGCCATCATTGATGTGGGAAAAGGCAATATAAGATTTATCTCTCCACCTTGCAATAACCATGTCTTTCCTAGAGTCAAGAACAAAGGTAAGAAAGGAAGACGTAAGGCATGCGCTGATCCTAGTGTTTCATCACTTGATATTACTTGATTCGCAATTTTCTGCGCCTAGCTCAAAGGCGTTAAAGAAAAGCACTCTTGGGAGATAACCCAATGTTTTCCTTTCAGTACTTTTTCTTTTATTTGAGTCTTGGAAGTCATTACTACTGTAATGACCGCTCCTTATCTTGTTTATTTCGTTTTTGTGCAAAGAGAAGCCTCTAATTTGAGTGAGGTAAAGATTTGGGGATGTTGCTGTCCTGAAACTGTTTTCGGTGCTGCACCGCAAAAATTCGTATAAATTTTCTGTATATCTTTTGGACCTGCGATTTCTTGTGCATATGCCCCAGGTTATATCCAAACTTTTTTTAGTTGAACACTTTTTAATTTGAGCAACAGAAAACCCCTCAAAAATTCGACCTTTGTCAGCTGTTCAGTTTTGACAGATTTCTGCCAATATTTGTGTTTGCCACTTTATCGCTTTATTTTGAGTTCTTTTGATCACGGAACTTTTAGAGAAGTTGCTACAGTAGTATTTGCTATATATGTGGTGGTTTTGAGTTCAAACCTGAAGCAAAAAGAGGGTTGATTATACGTTATGCTTGCACTAATGTTGCTAATAGAATTGTGTTTAGTTTTGTATGAAGGAAGTTTTCAAGTGTAGGGATTGGAGAATGATGAGATGAGTTGAAGAATGGACAAAAGCTCAAGCTTGGGGATGCCCATGCATCACCCCAAGAAATATCCAAGAAGTACAAGCGTCAAAGCTTGGGGATGCCCCCGAGGCACCCCTTCTTCATCGGCAAAAATCAGGTCACCTTTCAAGACGCTATATTTTTATTGCTTCATGCACTATGTGTTTTTCTTGGAGCGTCAGTTGTTTTAGTTTTCTTAGTTAGTTTAGTTTGTTTGTTTGCTGCAATAAATGGTTGGACCCCAACAAATTTTCTTTTGGAGAAGTTGCCTTGCTTTTCATTTGCCAAGAACGCTCTAGTTTTCACTCTTATTAAAAATCGGGTGTTCTTCTTTTTCTGCTACTGCTTTTGGTTTTCGTTTTCGCCTTGATTTGCATTCAGACCTTGCCATATCTTTTCATCAAGGTGTATTTTTGCCTCTGATCTTTATTGGTATTCATCAAAAGAGGTGTCTTTAAAAATTTCAAATGGTGTTGGAAAAGAGAAAAAGCTTTGTGCAAAATAGTGGTACAAGAAGGAGCTTGTGTAGACTGCGGCTTAGGTTTTTTCATGTCATGCTTGATGTCTTTTTGATAGTATGCTTAGTGGTTTTGCTGTAGCATGACTTGTCTCAAATAACTGAGATTGCTTAATGAGCCTTTGAAAAAATCATGCATTGTTTTTATTGTATGGAAGCATTATTTTGGTTTTCTCCTTGATGCTTTATTTGGGTTGACTTGGCGCATGCTCACACATGTTGGACTCTTACAAAGTCGCCAATAGCCTTCATGATCATTTAGTTTTTGACTTTTGATGCCATCTTATGCTTCTTTTAATGTCGCTTTGTCGCTTTGCATGATTATGGCCATTATTGCTCTCTTAGTTGGTCGCTCCCAGTCTTTTGCTAGCCCTCGCCTTGTACTGAGTATGAGCTCTACTCGTGCATCCAACTCCTAAAAGCCAAAGTTTTCCAAAGTGTCCACCATACATACCCACTAGCAATTTGCTATTCCAAGTAAATTTGACTTGCTTTTATTTTCTCTTCAAATTAAACTCTTACCAGTGTTATGTGAAATTCGGTCAGTAAAGCTCTCACAAACTGGAAGGCACACTTTACTTTTTCCTATTCTTAAAAATTTGACATTGTGGTCGCTTATGTTGAGTTGTTATGCTTGCAAGTTGTAAGTTGGATTCTAGCCCAGCCATGCTGTCATGGGGCTAGCTTTCAACATTGCACTTCTTATTTGAGTTGATATCGTGATCTTTTGTTTATGGATGCCCGCAGTGTGAAATGAATTGGGAATCTTGTGGGGATCATGGAGTTTGTATATGTGTTAGGGAAACGCTGGGCCGCCAATCTAAGCCATGCATAATTCATGGTGGAAATTTGCAGCATACCCATGGTGAACATTCGACGACGCATCTCATAATAAAAAGCTAAACAAAAGGCAAATAAAAGAGATGTCGAGGTGTTCATTGTCTGCTTGTCCTGACATTTTGGTGTGGGCTTGTTCCATGTCATCGGGCACGGAGGTACCCCATTGGCGGTTCTCAATGATATGCATATACTTACAATGACAAGAGCCTTGCTTGGGACTCTAAGTAAAGTAGCATGAGGTTTGGGTACTCGTATTCACAGGACACGAAGTTTTCAACTTATGATTTGTCAAGCATATGCATCATAATTGTTCTCGCATTAACTTTAACCATTCAAGATGCTTATGATGGGGGCAATGAGAGCTCAAAGCCGGTAAGTACCATAATCTTTGAAGGTTATAAAACTTGCAATCACTGCTTCCCTCTGCGAAGGGCCTTTCTTCTACTTTTATGTTGAGTCACCACCTTCTTTCTTTATGCACCATTAAGAGAGCATAGTTGTCATTCTTAGTATAATATGCACTGTCCCAAAGTTCATTGATTGATTCATATTGTTGGTTTCACTTGTTCTTAAATTATTTGTATCTAGTCGCCCTCTTAAACTTGAAGGTGTCCTATGCATTTATGTTTTGCTCTCTTTGAAGGACAAGCTGAAAACCATTTGTATGTTTTTCCTTATGATTTGAACACACGTTTGACTTTCATTGTTTCATTTTCATGATCTTTTGTTTGTGTTCATTTGCATGTTTACAACATGGTTACTAAGTTCTTATTGTCATGATTATATCTTCATGCCCATGTTTTAAGTTCTTATGATCCCAGCTCACAAATGCTTACATATATGATCAAGATTGTGTAGGTGCATGTCACCTCAAAAATTATTCTTTTGTTATCACTTACCTACTCGAGGACGAGCAGGAGTTAAGCTTGGGGATGCTTGATACGTCTCCAACGTATCTATAATTTTTGATGCTCCATGCTTGTTTTTACACCATTTGTCTATTGTTTCGTTACACTTCGTGGCACTTTTATGTATTTTCCGGAACTAACCTATTAATGAGTTGCCACAGTGCCAGTTCCCTGTTTCTGCTGTTTTTGTGTTTCAGAAGTGATACACAGGAAATATTCTCGGAATTGGACAAAACAAGTTCCTAAAGTCTTATTTTACCCAGAAGCTTCCAGAGATCCGAAGAGGAGTAGGAGGTGGGACACCAGGGGCCCACACGCCTAGCTGGCGCGGCCAGGCCCCTGGCCGCGCGAGCCTGGCGTGAGGCCGCCTGGTCCCTCCTCTGACATTGCCCCTTCGCCTATAAAGATCCCCCGACGGAAAAAACCTAAGTACCCGATCAATTTTCTAGAACACATTGCGATCCGCCGCCGCCGTCGACCCGAAGATCGGGAGGGTCCAGAAGCTCTTCCCGGCACCCTGCCGGAGAGGGGAATTGCCACCGGAGGTCTTCTTCATCACCATGCTTGCCTCCGGAGTGATGAGTGAGTAGTCTACCTTGGACTATGGGTCCATAGCAGTAGCTAGATGGTTGTCTCCTCCACCATGTGCTTCATGTTTAGATCTCATGAGCTGCCCTACATGATTGAGATCACCGTTATGTAATTCTACATGTTTGGTTTGTTGGGATCCGATGAATATTGGTGTTTATGATTAAGTTGCTGTACTGAATTATATCTTTTGTTATCTCTATGTTGTTTATGATCTTGCATGCTCTCCGTTGTTAGTAGCTATCTTGGCCAAGTAGTTGCTAGTGACTCCAAGAGGGGGTATTTATGCTCGATAGTGGGTTCATGCCTCTATTTAATCTGGGGGAGTGACAGAAACCTCTAAGGTTGTAGATGTGCTGTTGCTACTAGGGAGAAAACAACATTCATATGCTGAAGGGCATATGCTTTGTTTACATTACACACTTTGCTTAATGCAATTATCTGTTGTTCGCAACTTAATACTTGTGGAGTTCTCAGATTGATTCGCCACAAGTGGATTATTAGTCATAGATGCAGTTGGATGGCGGTCTATGTATTTTGTTGTAATGCCCAGAGTAAATCTCACAGTGATCTTCTTGACATATCACGTTTATCTTTATTCTACCAATTGTCCAACTGTAATTTGTTTACCCAGCATGTGTTATTTATCTTATGGAGAGACACCACTAGTGAACTGTGGACCCCGGTCCAATTTCCTTTGCATTGCTATCACTGTTTACTTTTACTCGCACTGTTTACTTTCTCACATACTACTATTGTTTTCCACTCGATACGCTCAATCCTTTGTTTACAGCAAACCGGTGAGATTGACAACCTCATCATAACTTGGGAGCAAAAGTACTTGGTTGTGTTGTGTGCAGGCTCCACGTTGTTGCTGGTGCAAAGCAAAGCCCTAGACGAGGCACCTTATAAATTGTCCAGAGCTGTCGCGAAGCTAGCAGGCATCACCTTCTGAAGTTTGGATTTTTCCTACTGGTTCGATAAACCTCGGTTTCTTATTGAGGGAAAGACTTTCTATTGTACTCATCATACCTTCCTCTTGGGGTTCCCAACTGGGTGGTTATCCTGCCCGCATCACTGCCTGAAAGGGAAAACCACTAGTGAACTGTGGACCCCGGTCCTATTTACATCATATTGCTATGAGATTTACTCTGGGCATTACAACAAGATACATAGACCACCATCCAACTGCATCTATGACTAATAATCCACTTGTGGCGAATCAATTCGAGAACTCCACAAGTATTAAGTTGTGAACAACAGATAACTGCATTAAGCAAAGTGTGTAGTGTAAACAAAGCATATGCCCTCGAGCATATGAATGTTGTTTTCCCCCTAGTAGCAACAACACATCTACAACCTTAGAGGTTTCTATCACTCCCCCAGATTAAATAGAGGCATGAACCCACTATCGAGCATAAATACCCCCTCTTGGAGTCACTAGCAACTACTCGGCCAAGATAGCTACTAACAACGGAGAGCATGCAAGATCATAAACAACATAGAGATAACATAAGATAAAATTCAGTACATCAACTCAATCATAACACAAATATTCATCGGATCCCAACAAACACAACATGTAGAATTACATAACGGTGATCTCGATCATGTAAGGCAGCTCACAAGATCTAAACATGAAGCACATGGTGGAGAAGACAACCGACTAGCTACTGCTGTAGACCCATAGTCCAAGGTAGACTACTCACTCAGCACGCCGGAGGCAAGCATGGCGATGAAGAAGACCTTCGGTGGCGATTCCCCTCTCCGGTAGGGTGCCAGGAAGAGCTTCTGGACCCTCCCGATCTCGGGTTGACGACGGCGGCAGATCATGATGTGTTTCTGGAAAAGTGATCGGGTGTTTAGGTTTTTCCCGTTGGGGGGTCTTTATAGGCAAAGGGGCGGCGTCAGAAGTGGGCCAGGGTGGCCTCACCACCAGGGGGCGCGGGCCAGCCCTAGGCCACACTGCCCTGTGGCCCCTCTCCGTCTCCTCTTCAGTCTTCTGGAAGCTCCGTTAAATATTTGGACGTCTGGCTTTTGTTTCATCCAATTCCGAGAATATTTCCTATGTAACATTTCTGAAACACAAAAACAGCAGAAAACAGGGAACTGGCACTGTGGCATCTCGTTAATAGGTTAGTTCCGGAAAATGCATAAAAATGCCACGAAGTGTAACGAAACACTAAGCAAATGGTGTAAAAACAAGCATGGAGCATCAAAAATTATAGATACGTTGGAGACGTATCACTGCATCAACACAAGAAGAAGGTTTTCAAAGAAAATAAACTAGACTAGAGCCTTTCCTTGCTACAGCCAAACTGCATATCAGTTCACTCTCCTTAGATGGTTTGCGAGTACAATTCCAAAATGTACTCATGGCTTTGTCCGTGGCTATTAACTTGGTCACACCTGGAGGAAGACTTCAGTGAAGATGATGATGGTTACGATGACGTCGGTGCAAACTAGGAACGGCTCCCAGTCAGTTGCCTGTAGGGTAGTAGGCATGATGTGGGTCATCAACGCTGCTTGGCATCCGCTGCTTAGTTGTAGACTTGCCCTACATGGCAATATCATACTTGGTCATGTGACCAATTGTAATTATTACTCGGTACTGTAATGGATGATGGATGATGTAAATCTGTTATCAACTCGGATATGCGGATTCACGACACACTGATCATGGGATCGTGAATTGTATGCATATCGGGTATTCCGGGTGGGTAATCCGGGGTCCCCACAGATGATGGGGAGGCGGAGAGAGGTGCAGGGGTAGGCGAGGTGGGATTGAGGTGGCGGAGGAGAACGGCATGGGTGGCATCTGGATCACAGGATCTATGGTGGCCGCCGCACTAGTGGAGAGGGTCGTGCAGCGAGGGGAGGGGAGAGGAGTGTGCAGATTTAGGGTTTCAGAGGGGAGGGGGAGAGGAGTGTGCGGAGTTTGGGTTTCCGGTGCGAAGGGGAGGGGGGGGAGGTTGGATCGATCGGTGCATTGGATTGGCACGGATATACGATGCAGATGAGCATGCAAGGGAGGATCCGTGGGAAGGCAGGTACTGCATTCTAATTGGCTGTTATGTTGGCTGGTTTGTGCCTTTTTGTTATTTTTATTTTAAACCTTTTCAAATTGGTTTTTTGTGAAGCATCCACCAAAACCATGGCATAGTTTGCACAAATGACATCATATTGTCCAAATGTGTGCAACTTGGGATGTCAAACAAAGTTCATTTTGGGTGTTTTCCTTTTCTTTGCATAAAAAGTTCATTTTCTATTTTTCGAGTGTCAAACTGGATTCTTTGTGTGAAACAACTACCAAATATTTGATGTCAATTGGAACACATGAGTTTTATAGAATAATGGATCATATTGTATTCACAAATAACCAAATCTTTGAGTGTCCAAAGATTTTCATGTAGCTCCCATGAAAAAGAAAAACTTCTGCCGAATCAACTGGAAATGGGTCTAATTTGAACTACATGTGCATCATAGTTTGTTCAATAATATTTCATCGTAGATCCAATAATATTTCTGCAAGAATCAACTCCTAGCTAAGAATGACCATGCCCACCGTTTTGACCATAATTTAAATCGAGCATAAGAAATTCAAAAAAAAATAAAAAAATGTGAAACCTTCACATTGTATCATGTTTTGTGACCTAGTTGTAAGGAAAGTTAACAAACTTTGACTATCACAAATATTCGAGAAAACCCTTCTCAGAAATGAGCTACCAAGTATAGCGTTCCATGACTTCCAAGCAAAATGAGCTAGGTCAAGACCAAAATCATGGCATATTTTGTTCAAATGACCCCATATTGCGCACATGTGTGCGACATGGGATGGCAAACAATCTTCATTCTAGGTGTTTTCCTTTTCTTCTCATAAAAAGTTCATTTTCTATTTTTTGAGTGTCAAAACTGGGTATTTTTGTGAAGCAACTACCAAATATATGATGTTTAATTGGACCACAATATTTTTATAAAATAATATATCATATTTCATACACGTATCATCAACTCTTTAAGTGTCCAAAGATTTTCATGTAGCTCTTATGAAAAAGACAAACTTCTGCCGAATCTGATGGAAATGGGTCTAATTTGAACTACAGGTGCATCATAGTTTGTTCATGTTTTTTTCCAAAAATCATTTTTAGCTTCACAAGTATATATTTCATCATAGATTTAATAATATTTTTGCAAGAATCAACTCCTAGCTAAGCATGGCCATGCCCACCGTTTTGACCGCAATATAAATCGAGCTTAAGAAATTAAAAAAAAATTAAAAAAATGTGAAACCTTCGCATTGTATCATGTTTTGTGACCTAGTTGTAAGGAACGTTAACAAACTTTGACTATCGCAAATATTCGAGAAAACCCTTCTCAGAAATGAGCTACCAAGTATAGAGTTCCATGACTTCCAAGCAAAATGAGCTAGGTCAAGACCAAAATCATGGCTTATTTTGTTCAGATGACCCCATATTATGCACATGTGTGCGACTTGGGATGGCAAACAATCTTCATTTTGGGTGTTTTCCTTTTCTTCACATTAAAAGTTCATTTTCTATTTTTTGAGTGTCAAAACTAGGTTTTTTCGTGAAGCAACTACCAAATATATGAAGTTTAATTGGACCATAATATTTTTATAAAATAATATATCATATTTTATACAGGTATCATCAACTCTTTAAGTGTCCAAAGATTTTCATGTAGCTCTCATGAAAAAGACAAACTTCTGCCGAATCAGTTGGAAATGGGTCTAATTTGAACTACAGGTGCATCATAGTTTGTTCTTCTTTTTTTCCAAAAATCATTTTTAGCTTCACAAGTATATATTTCATCATAGATCCAATAATATTTTTGCAAGAATCAACTCCTAGCTAAGAATGGCCATGCCCACCGTTTTGACCGCAATTTAAATCGAGCATAAGAAATTCAATAAAAAAATGTGAAACCTTCTCATTGTATCATGTTATGTGACCTAGTTGTAAGGAAAGTTAACAAACTTTGACTATCGCAAATATTCAAGAAAACCCTTCTCAGAAATGAGCTACCAAGTATAGAGTTCCATGACTTCCAAGCAAAATGAGCTAGGTCAAGACCAAAATCATGGCATATTTTGTTCAAATGACCCCATATTGTGCACATGTGTGCCAATTGGGATGGGAAACAATCTTCATTTTGGGTGTTTTCCTTTAATTCGCATAAAAAGTTCATTTTCTATTTTTCAAGTGTCAAAACTAGGTTTTTTCATGAAGCAACTACCAAATATATGATGTTTAATTAGACCACAATATTTTTATAATATAGTATATCATATTTTATACACGTATCGTCAACTCTTTAAGTGTCCAAAGATTTTCATGTAGCTCTCATGAAAAAGACAAACTTCCGCTGAATCAGTTGGAAATGGGTCTAATTTGAACTACAGGTGCATCATAGTTTGTTCATTTTTTTCCCAAAAATCATTTTTAGCTTCAGAAGTATATATTTCATCATAGATCCAATAATATTTTTGCAATAATCAACTCCTAGCTAAGAATGGCCATGCCCACCGTTTTGACCACAATTTAAATCGAGCATAAGAAATTAAAAAAAAATTAAAAAAAATGTGAAACCTTCGCATTGTATCATGTTATGTGACCTAGTTGTAAGGAAAGTTAACAAACTTTGACTATCACAAATATTCGAGAAACCCTTCTCAGAAATGAGCTACCAAGTATAAGGTTCCATGACTTCCAAGCAAAATGAGCTAGGTCAAGACCAAAATCATGGCATATTTTGTTCAAATGACCCCATATTGTGCACATATGTGCGACTCGGGATGACAAACAATTTTCATTTTGGGTGTTTTCGTTTTCTCGCATAAAAAGTTCATTTTCTATTTTTGAAGTGTCAAAACTAGGTTTTTTCGTGAAGCAACTACCAAATATATGATTTTTAATTGGACTACAATATTTTTATAAAATAATATATCATATTTTATACACGTATCATCAAAACTTTAAGTGTCCAAAGATTTCACGTAGCTCTCATGAAAAAGACAAACTTCTGCCGAATCAGTTGGAAATGGGTCTAATTTGAACTATAGGTGCATCATAGTTTGTTCATGTTTTTTTCCAAAAATCATTTTTAGCTTCACAAGTATATATTTCATCATAGATCCAATAATATTTTTGCAAGAATCAACTCCTAGCTAAGAATGGCCATGCCCACCGTTTTGACCGCAATTTAAATCGAGCATAAGAAATTCAAAAAAAATATAAAAATGTGAAACCTTGGCATTGTATCATGTTATGTGACCTAGTTTTAAGGAAAGTTAACAAACTTTGACTATCGCAAATATTCGAGAAACCCTTCTCAGAAATGAGTTACCAAGTATAGAGTTCCATGACTTCCAAGCAAAATGAGCTAGGTCAAGACCAAAATCATGGCATATTTTGTTCAAATGACCCCATATTGTGCACATGTGTGCGACTTGGGATGGCAAACAATCTTCATTTTGGGTGTTTACCTTTTCTTTGCATACAAAGTTCATTTTCTATTTTTTGAGTGTCAAAACTAGGTTTTTTCGTGAAGCAACTACGAAATATATGATGTTTAGTTGGACCGCAATATTTTTATAAAATAATATATCATATTTTATAGATGTATCATCAACTCTTTAAGTGTCCAAAGATTTTCATGTAGCTCTCATGAAAAAGACAAACTTCTGCCGAATCAGCTGGAAATGGGTCTAATTTGAACTGCAGGTGCTTCATAGTTTGTTCATGTTTTTTTTTCCAAAATCATTTTTAGCTTCACAAGTATATATTTCATCATAGATCCAATAATATTTTTGCAAGAATCAACTCCTAGCTAAGAATGGCCATGCCCACTGTTTTGACCGCATTTTGCATAGAGCATAAGAAATTCAAAACAAATCAAAAAATTGTGAAACCTTCGCATTATGTCATGTTACATGACCTAGTTGGATGGAAAAATAAGAAACTTATACTATCGCAAATATTCTAGAAAACCCTTCTCACAAATGAGCAACCATGTATAGAGTTTCTTAACTTTCAAGCCAAATGAGCTAGGTCAGGACCAAAATCATGGCATAGTTTGTTCAAATGACCCCATATTATGCACATGAGTGCCTATTGGGATGACAAACCATGTTCATTTTTGGTATTTTCCTTTTCTTTGCATAAAAAGTTCATTTTTCTATTTTCCAAATATCAAAATGGGTTTTTTTGAGAAGGAAGTACAAAAAATACATATAAAAATTGCACCTCCACAATTTTAAGAAATAGTAGAACTCATTTAATGTACAAACACCAACTGGTGGTGTGTCCAAAGATTTTCATCGACCTCTCATGAAAAAGACAATTTCTTTTGTGGAGAAAAAGATTTAATGTTATTATATATGTAATAAATAGAATTTACAAAGTTTGTTTGAACAAGTTTAGTTCTACTTTCTACTTTTTTTGTGGATAAAAATATATAATTTTATTATATATGAAATATACATAATATAAAAAAATTGTTTTGAATTTATTTGGCCTTGTTTTGAACCTTCTTCAAGTATTTTTTTGTTAAAAACAGAAAAGAATTGGAAAAGATAAAGTGGGAAAAGACATCACCAATTCCAAGTGTAGTAGAGGCCCATGCCCTTTTTCAGAGCGGGCCAGGCCCAACAATGACCGCTAACACTATATTAAAAGCCATAGTGCACTGTACCTCTCACAAAGGTTGCTTGGCCTAAGTGGTTGAGAGCCACGCGACCGACCTGGAGGTCGTGGGTTTGATTCCCTCCCGGGACACTTGTTTTGCTGCTTTATCTCAAGGTGCAGTGGGGCCAAGCTGTCAGACTTGTGGTGCGGAGGGGCCACCCTTGTAGGTCGGTATGGCCAGGCGGACAGGGTGATGCTATGCGGCCAGATTGGTGGGGACCCCAATGCCAGGTCTCTTGGTCAGGCGGGACTCACATATCAGATAAGCGGGTCATGGTGGGACACCTTGCCAGGGTTGATGGTTCGGTGGGACCCATATGTCAGGTGTGAGTTACCTAGGTCTGAATGTCAGGATGACATGTGGGCCCTACCTGTATGTGACATCTTAAAGGAATATCAGATTGACATGTCGGGTTTGCATGTTAATTAGATAATTTAGATTGCCATGTAGATATGACACGTAGGTGAATTGCTTAGCTCTCATTCCAGTCACCATTTTATATGAGAAAATACTACGTAGAAAAAGTCATGACGATTTGACATTGGTCGTAATCGCCTATAAAGAACGTCGTAAACTGTGGCTAGCAGGTTATGATGATTTTAGCTCACAAAATTATGACGATCTTGGCTCAAATCGTTGTAAGTTTTTAGGGTTTTGACCCTTTCAACCAGCTTATGACCATTTGCAAAAAAAATTGTCGTAAATCTATGATGATCCTATCCATTGTCACTACGAGAAGGTCACCAGCTGACATATTTCTTGTATAACTCATGATAAGTATTACTGTAATCTTTAGCCTAAGAACCACACATGATGCGCACAGTGTCACCTTCACATCATGGGACAAGGTGTCTCCGGAGATCACATTAATAAAATCACTTGAGTAGTATAATAGATGAAGAGTAACATCTACTTATTCAAGATTACAAAGCTCATGATCACATAAAGATCACACCATGGGAGAGAGAGATAAACCACATAGCTACCGGTAGAGCCCTCAAACTCAGGGGAGACCTACTCCCTCCTCATCATGGGAGTCAGCAACATCGATGGAGATGACTCTGGGGGCAATTCCCCGGCCTGGCAGGGTGCTGGAACAGAGATTTCTATCCCTCGAAACTTGTATTCGATGGCGGCAGCGCTGCAGAACTTTATGTGGATGGAGACTTATTCTTTTAGGGTTTTCGCGTCGGGGGCAATATATAGGCGGAAGGGCGGGGTCGGTGGGTGTGGGCACCCTGGCTTACCACCCGGGATTCCCGTTATGCATACAATTCATGATCCCAGGAAGACCATCGTGAATCCACATAACAGAGTTGGCATTACAGAGTACATCATCCATTACATAACGAGTTCAAATAGTCTTACATGGCCACTTGGCTGAATTCAAATGCCATGCAGGGCAAGTTCAACTAGCATTGCAGCGGATAAAAGGGTAGAGTTGGTAGCCCGTGTCATGCCTCTACCCTATAGGCGACTGACAGGGAGACAGATCCTAGTTCGCACTGGCATCGTCGAACTCCTCACCATCATCCTCATAATGTTCACCATAATCTGACCAAGTTAATAGCCAGGGACAAAGCCGTGAGTACATTTTGGAATTGTACTCGCAAACCATCTAAGAGGAAGTGTTGACATGCAGTTTGGCTGTAGCAAGGTGAAAGGCTCTAATCTAGTTTACCCTATACTATCATTTCTCTTGTCGATATAACATGTCATAGGACATCTCTATATCCTCATTAAAGAAAACATTTAGAAAACATTTTTAGTAAAATCTCTAGGAAAGGGGGAACTCATTTATCCTTCAAGAGAGAGCCGGTGGTCCATCAAACATGACCACCTTCCTTCATAAAACAGGTCAATCACACATGACCCTCTCCATTCCATCGGTAGTACCCTGCAAGTACTCCAAACTATACCCGTGCCACGGAAGTACCCTCCGAGTACTCCGTCCGGCACCTTCTCCTTTTTCTTGAAAACATTTTTCTGGAAACAAAACCGACATTGGGCTAGATAGCAACCATTCCAACCGTCCATGACGTAGGACTCGGCTATTCGAATAGGTTTACACTCTGCAGAGGTTGTACACTTTACCCACAAGATTCAATAAATCCACTGAGATACCACCATAGACCATCATACACAAGTATGCGGGGTTCAGATAATCGAACAGAGTCTTCCATATATCTACCTTAGTACGAGTGCCTGCCCTGTGGAGTTAACCTCCCCGGCAAACCCTAGCAGCCTACCTCCATCTTCTCGAGTGTAGCTCTAGTGCCACGGCGGGAGAACCCAAGTGTCTTCCGGCCGGATAAATCCCGAAGGATCCCGATTCACTATTGCCCATGCTGTTGCGGCAACCCAGATTCTGGGGTCCTACAAACCCTTATATAGTGTGAGGCTCCCTGCACTAAAGCAAATAAACTTTGAACTAAGCCCCGTCCCATGCCGGGGTAATGTGGTTGCACGGGTTAATTGTTCTGGTGGATACCTAGTGATCACCAATGTCCTTTGAAAAGCCACCAACTCCTTTTTCCTTTATCCCATCACCAGTAGTATAAAAACCATTTTCATAAACATTTCAGTGGAGTAGATGTTACTCCAAGGTTTTCGAAAACATTTTCGAAACTTTTCCTTGAGTGTTCCCATCCTAGAGTTTTTGGCTCCACTAGAAGTTTCCCAAAGGCTTTGGTGCTAATCAACAAGCCACTACTGCAGGGGTATTGAATAGGTGTTCAAAGGGGTCATCTCGAAGGATGATAACAAATTGTCTTGTGGAGCTTGAGCCAACAAATAATTGCTACGAGGACTATAGAATTATAAAAACATGAAATTTGATAAACCTTTAGGAAACATGCAAGGTAAGTGAATAGGATTCAGATATGCATCAAGTATAGATGGCTTGCCTTGATTGGCTAGTCTCTGGTTTTCTTCTTCCTGGTACTCAAAGACTTCTCCTTCCTCTGCACACTCTTCATTTGATTCTATCGTCGGAAAAATAATAACACACAATAAGCACACATGCATACACAAGTCACAAACATATCATCACTCAACATCACACAACCAGAGAGTATCATAAACAAACATGTTTAGAATTCAAAACAAGATTTTATAGGTTTTTAGTAGCAAGTTAATTCCATTAGAAACTAGGGTTCTTTCAAACATAACAATCACAACACCACTTCACTTCAAACAAGCATGCAGGTGTCCACATAGGTCAAATAGCATACTCAGCACACTTGCAGATAGACAACAATTTTATGAACCCAACAAAGTTGGATTCACTCCAAAACAAATTGTGGTTGAATTTCTATGAATTAAATAATAGGGACTATAACTAGAACACCAAAATAATTCCCAGATATTCTCTGATAATCCAAAAAATATGCCCAAAAGTGTTCTGGAAAGATCTTCTAGAACAAAATCCAAAGAAATTGGATTCACCCTAAAATTCCTAATTTACTACAAATTAGAATTTATCTAAGACTAAATACACAATCATCCATATTAATTACTTCTGCAAATATACATGCCCTAAAATATCAAAACCAGTGGGACATGCAAGCCAATACATCAAGCTACTACTGAAAATTGGAATCACTCTAATTGAGGACATACAACTCAAGATTTGAATTAATGCTTGAAAAGTGACCTATTTAACCACACAAAATATCATTTCCTCTACAGTAACCTTACAGGCATGAGACTAGTGCCATCTGAAAGATAATAAGCTAGTAGACTCATAGAAATTTGAATCACACAAATTGAATGCACAGGGAAATATCTATGAATTTTCAAACTTAGCAAGCAGATCTAATTAACAGAACAATTTCTGAAAAAAGGAAACAGGCCGAGAAACTTCCAGGCCTCAGCGGATGCGAGCCGGGCTGGCCCATTGGCGGCCTACCCGCACCGGCATTTAAGCCGAAGGGGTATGCGCCCGTCTGATCAAGACCGGACGGTCCCGATGC
Source organism: Dactylis glomerata (assembly GCA_007115705.1). Lineage (NCBI taxonomy): Eukaryota > Viridiplantae > Streptophyta > Magnoliopsida > Poales > Poaceae > Dactylis > Dactylis glomerata. The sequence goes on along the minus strand of QXEO01000406.1, from coordinate 4,816,557 downwards.
ATCCCGAACGCCGGCAACCATATTTCGGCGGCGCTACTGGGCGGCCTCACTGGAGAAATGAGCGCTCTCACCTAGGGCTCGTCGGAGGGGCTGGTGGTGATGGGAACGGCGGCGGCGACGTGAAGGAGATCTCGGTGGTCGTGGCGTAGTCCTCGCGGTGGCGGGTCATGGCTGGGGAGTCCCGCGTCGTTCCCGTACCGTGGCGGCTCAGGCGAGCTTCCATCGAGCTCAAGCAAGGGCTCCTGGGCATGGGAAAAATGATGCGTGCGTGCGGTGCAACTCGAGAGAGAGAGGGAGAAGAAAATGGCGGTGAGTTTCAGTCGGAAATGGCCGCCATTGCCACCTTTCTCCTCGGGTGCTGCGAGAGTGTTGAGCTCCCTCTCCGCACAGGAGAGGAGCTGGCTCGCTCTAGGGCTTCTCGGTGGGCTAGTGGGGTGGTACTGGATGGTCTGAGCGAAAGAACGGTGGAGAGGAGAAGGGGGCTGGCTTTATACTGCCAGAGTGGCGTACGGTAGACTAGGAGCAGGAGAGGAAGAAGGGGTGGGTCTAGGCCTCGCCATTGGCCATGGGCGGCGGTGTTGACGTTGCAGGCAGCGTGGGTGGTGGTTTTGGACGCTAGCTAGCATTGGCTATCGCTTGCCTTCTCTTGTCCAACGTCGCCCTTCAGGTGCTCGACAAAAAGAAGACTGGACGGGTCGCAGCGCTGTCATGGTGAGAGAGGGGGGGAGAGAGAGAGAGCAAGCGTGCGGCAGAAGGCTCCTGGCTGCCTCCTCTCTCCACGCGCATGAGCGAAATCGATGGGGAAACAGCGTGAGGTCGAGCCCAGCGTCGTGTCTGCGGTGATGTGGCCGGCGTCGGTTGGGGGTCGATTGGCGGCGAGGATGCACGAGCGGGTGAACGGTCTTGCCTAGGGACTATGCGAGGTAGAGGGCTCCTACTGCGCACGCTAACCCAATCGGAGGGACAGAGAGGAGGGGTGGGCTTCGAGGTGCTCGACCCGGTTCCCTATCCAGAGCGAGGGCGATGGAGGCGGCTAGGGTTTACCCCAGAGACTGACAGGTGGGGTGGGGTGGTCGACAGGGTACAGACACCCGCCTGGCGAGTGGAGGAGAGGAAAGAGAAAGGTTGGAGAGGATCTCGGCGAGATTTGGCATGCATGGCTCGGTCTTCCTCTCTCTCTCTCTCATTTCCGAAAATTTCAAATGCTGGTCATGCTTGGGATCTTCCTAGGGTGGTTCTAATCAGCATTACCAGGATAGGAGGGTTAGAGTGTTGAGGGGAGTGATTGTCTTTGAGAAAAAGAATTACCCCAAGTTCACATAAAATGATAGGTCAAAACGTGTAAAAACAAGATTTCTCTTTGAATCCTAGTTTGGGATGGTTTTTGAAAAGTTTAGAAACAAGATACATGCCAAGTCAAACTTGCCAGAATTAAAGAAGAAATAAATCTGAAAAGAAAAAAAATTAGGTAGCACCACACACATGCACATACAATCATGCACTCACACATGAAATCATACATATTAGCACACACGCACACATCTCAACAAAAGTTTTTAATTTACACTAATTAAAGCATTAAGCCTTGGTCTTAATTTGGTCTACCAAAAGTTGGGTGTTACAGTGGACGCCCGAGGGGCCCACACCATGGGGCGGCGCGGCCAGAGGGGAGGGGGCGCGCCACCACCAGCTGTGGCCGGCTCGTTGCCCGTCTTTGTCTCTACTTCGGACTCCGTGAACGTGTCAGGAAAATAGACACTTTGGCTTTTGTTTCGTGCAATTCCAAGAATATTCCTTCAGTAATAATATGGAATAGAAAAACAGCAGAAAACAGGAACTGGCACTTTGACATCTTGTTAATAGGTTAGTTCTAGAAAATGCATAAAAATGCCACGAAGTGTAAACAAAACATAAAGCAATTGGTGTAAACAAGAATGGAGCATCAAAAATTATAGATACGTTTGCAACGTATCAGTAGTACATAGCACAAGAAACCCTAGAGGAACTCCTTTTAGACATGTTATACATATTCCCTTTAAGAGTTTTTTCCTAATAAGGAAATTGAAAATTGAGGGACACATGTAATAGCAGTCTATTGAACAAATATCATATTTACCTCAGCTTCATCATCTATGGTTGCTAAATGAAGTCACACACCCCTTATAGCTCCAAATGATGTCATTTGTTACAATTAATTATTATTTTGCTTTCTTTAGAGTATAGGAGTTTTAAGACAACATAACTTGTGCTAGATAGTCAAACTAAGTCAAGTTTGACCAAACTTTTAGAAGAATCTATCAACAAATATGATATTTTGTAGATACCATATGAAAATATATTTCACTATCTATCTAATGATATTAACTTTTTATTTTGTGTATTAATTATTTTTTATAAAAACTTAGTCAATCTTGACATAGTTTGACTTTCTAAAAAAATATAGGCCTTAAGCCTTGTGATGGAGGTAGTATATACTAGTAGCACAAAATCCCATAATTGAATGTTTCTTGATGGGACTTTTTAATTTTAGTTTCCCAAAACATTGCAAAATAATACTTTTAAAACGATTAGTATTTTATTTATGCGCCCACATAACAACGATGATCAATTAGTTGACCGTAACATATATTGAATGTGAGCAGTAGGGCTGAACATTCCGGACAACAACTGGGTATAGAAAAGTCAATGACATGTGGGTCCAAATAAGTTGCGGTCCCAAATTTCATTCATTCAGGTTCACTGCAGTTTGTTTGAGCACTACTTGCCTCTTTAATTGCGCCCGTGCCATCAGTTCATCAGGTAGATGAGAATTAGTAATTTCAGTGCACCGGAATTCTCTACGTATCATAGCAGTTTGACCGACTCGCAGGAGATCGTGTGTTCATGGCACACGTTGGTCGGTTAATTTCCTCAGCTTTTGGGCACACCCCCTTGGTTGACCCGCCTTCTTTGGTTATATGCAGAGTCCTCTGCCTCATTGCACTTCACACTGTCGTGCATCCATTGTGATCTTTTTTCTTGTTTCTATTATTCATCATCATTTGGATTGATTTTAACTGCTGACCATCTACATATAACTTCTTGCAGGGCAAGATAGTTCTTGATGCTCCTACCTCTACGGCGATGCCGACAGAGTTACATGTCATTAAGGACCTCACGACTAATTTGAGCAAGGCGGACAAGGATTTAGTTGATTCCTATGAGGAGCGTAATAGGCTTCCTAGCCAGATGATAGGTTGCCAAGAGAAGGTGCTGAAGGGGCAAGAGGTCTCGCCGAAGGCTCTAGAGAGGCTGAACAGTCTGGCATTGTTGGAGCTATCAACGATGAAGGAATTCATGGCGGTGAACACCAAATTGACTGGGCAGATTGGCCTCTTCAACTAGTTGCTTGCTGTCAAGACCCAGCATGCAGAGCTCCTCCACAAGGAACTTGCACTGGCCAAAGAGGGCGGTCCTAATAATTCTAGGGCTGGTGACGGTTCCCATGTCTAAATAGTTTAATTCATCTGTTTATGTCTAAGTAGTTTAATTTCTGAAGTTTATGTCTAGCTTTGCCAATCAATATGTATTAAGTGCGTGTCAAACAGATGAATGCTGCAATCTGTTATGTTAAGAAGTTATGTTATCTGTTTCTTAAAAATGTGGAATGTGATTTTGTTCATCGAATATATAAAATCACCATGATATGTACTTCAGAATTCAAATTAGTGTATGCAAAAATTACAGGAACTCACTGATGTATATGCTTGCAGAACTGGCAACTGAGATCTTACAATAGGTCACATTTAACATGTAAATTGCAATGTCACCACCACCCATTGGCCACCCCTCTAGCCTGAGCCCCGACAGCCCTGATGCATGCCGTGGATGCCGAGAGCGGCACCCACGTTCCCAAGCATGCACGCACGCACTTGCTCTGTGCCACGCACACACCTCCATGACATTGAGCGTGCACCGCAATGTCGTACTTGCCCTGCACCCACGGTCACGTATGCAATGCAGGGACTTTAGCAAATGCCCGCACCCGAACTGAACCCGACAAACCCTAGCCAAACCAAACCACGACCGAGTTCCGCGTTTGCATAAATGGAAGCAGTCCACAACGCCGTCCCTAGCGCACCGCTGTCCTAGCCAATCACGTCCGACACCGTCCACCTCACACCGGGCTCATCCCAACAGTATAAAACCTAGGACGATGGCATGAGCCTTCCTTTGGACGCCATTCCATCCCCACACACTCCCCCTCACTCCACTGAATGCAACGCACCAGATCTCATCCTCACCCTCGCTCTGCTAAGCTCGAGGGAAGCCGACGGCGTCCAAGAAGAAGGGTGGAGGTTGTCGTTGTTTCCAACAACCTTTCCTTCTCCTCTCTGCATGGCTGTGTTCCCCTTGCTCTGCTCTCACTCATGCCCCCTATGTTTTTGGCCAGATCGAGCCCAAGACGCCGCCATCGTCGACCACTACTGAGGGAGACACCGGCGATCTTGACTTAGAATCGGCCACCGCAGCTGCTGCTTTTCTCCCAGCTGGACCAGACCTCCTTCCTGTACCCTTCCACCGCTGATCTACCGCCAGCGAGCCCCATTGCGCATACGATGTGCTACGAGGAAAACGAAGCCAGGGCCGCCAGATCCAGATCCGACAACAGCATACCCCTTCGGCTAAGCCCGCGCGGGCAGGCCGCCAGATCTAGGCCGGCCCAGCATTGATCCGCCCAGATCTGTTGCCCGGCCCAGTGAACTTTTTTTTCTAGATTGTATTTTACTGTTTTAGAAATTCCCTGCTAGGTTCAAAAAAATGCATAGAAATTAATCTGAGCATCCAATTTTGGTAATTCAAATTTCTGAGAAGTCCTTGTGGAATTGTCTATCATATGGTACTGCATGCATAATTTTTAGAGCCCTGTAAAGTATCTGTGAATGAAATTTTGTAGATCTAGTTGTTTTTCACTCAAAATCCAAATCTAGGGATTTATAAATTGAAATTTAGTGATTCCAATTTCCAGTGATGCCTTGATGTGTTGTCTTGCATGAGGATCTAGGTTTGCTATGTTAGGAAGTGTAGTTTCCCTGCAGTAATTAAATTAGTGATTAGGGTAAATTGTAATGTTTGAATTATTGTGTCCTTTAGGAATAATATTTGGAGTTGATTCTAACACCTCTGTTTTAAGCATGTTAGTAGCTTTCCCAAAAGACCTCTGGTTTAATTTTAAGAGATCCAGAGAAATTCTAAGGAATAATTTGCTTATATAGTCATTCTTAGCACTATATAAATTGTAGAAAATTATTTATAACTCATTTTGGAGTGAATCAAATTTTGTTGGATTCAAAATCTTATTACCTATCTGCTGGTATGCTGTGATTGTGAGACTTGGCAAAACTTAGGCACCTGCATGTGTTTGGTTTGAATTAGGTTTTCTCTTGCTATATTGAAATATCCTAGTTTTAATGGGTTTAATTAAGCTATTAAAACTTTGTAAATATGTTCAGAATCAAAACCTGTTTGTTTATAATACTCATTGGTGTGGTTTGCTTGCTGTTATGGTGGTGTGCTCTATGTATACTTGATTGTGTATTGTTTGTTATTCCTTACCGGTGATGGAATCAAATGACGTCGAGTGCACCGAGGAGGGGGATGTGTTTGAGTATCAAGAAGAGCAGGACTAGGGACATGCCAGCCAAGGCAAGCCATCTACTCTTGTTGCATATCTGAACCTATTTATATACTGTACATGTTTCATAAAGTTTTATGCAAATGCATGTTTTGATGTTGCTATTACTCCTATATAGCAATTGTTGGCGACTTGGCTCCACAAGTCAAGTGTTACCATCCTTATGGATGACACCTCCCTCAACACCTACTTATCCCCTATATTAGTGGCTTGATGGTTAGCATCATGTCCTCTTGGTAAACCTTGTAGTGGAACAAAAACTCTAGGTTGGGAACACTCAAATGGGATTTTGAAAATGATTTCGAAAACCTTGGAATAGGCAACTACTCCACTGATGGATTTCAAAAAATTGATTTTTAGAAGAAAGATGGAGATGAACCTCCCAGAAGTTGGAGGCAAGAAGATTTTTTAAAAGACATTGGTGATTAAGTATTCACTCGGGCAATTAACCCATGCAACCACATTACCCCGGTATGGGACAGGGCTTAGCCCGAAGTTTATCTGCTTTAGTGTAGGGAGTCTCATACTATATAACAGTTCCTGGTACCTCGGAAGTTGGTACATGCTACCCCAGAATCCGAGTTGACCCCGAGCAGTGGGGCAACACATATCACAACATATTCCGAGCCGCCAGAAGACACGTGGGTTCTCCCGCCGTGGCGCCGGAGTTATGCTCTAGGTAAAAGAGGTACTGCCGAGGTGTGCCAGGGAGGTAGACTCCACATGGTAGGCACATGTGCTAAGTTAGATAGATGGTAGACGTTGTTCGATTATCCGAACCCCGCATACTTGTGTATGACGGTCCCTGGTGGTATCCTGGTGGATTAATCAAATTTTGTGGGTAAAGTGTACAACCTCTGCAGAGTGTAAAACTATTCGAATAGTCGAGTCCTCCGTCATGGATGGTTGAAATGGCTATGCCTAACCCAATATCGGTTTTAGTTTTATAAAGAGTTTTTGGAAAAATGGAGGAGTGTGCACGATGGAGTACCCGGAGGGTACTGCTGTGGCACAGAAAAGTTAGAATACTTGTAGGGTACTGCTGAGGAGATTGAGAGTTGGTCATGTTCGATTGACCATGGATTCTTCTGGAAAATAAAAGAGTTCCCCCTTCCCTAGAGAGTTTTCTAAAACTGTTCTCAAAAATGTTTTCAACAAGGATATAGAGATGTCGTGGGACATGCTATATCGACAAGAGAAACTATGAGAAAAACTAAACTGAAGCCTTCCCTTTGCTACAGCCAAAAATGCATATCCAATTTTGTCCTCTTAGATGGTTTGCTTGTACAATTCAAAATGTACTCATGGCTTTGTCCTGGCTATTAACTTGATCAGATTATGAGGAAGATGGTGAGGGTGTCGACGATGCTGGTGCAAACTAGGAATCATCTCCCGGTCAGTCGCCCGTAGGGTAGAAGGCATGATACGAGTCACCAACGCTACCCTTGTATCCGCTGCTACCATGTTAGTTTGAACTTGCCATGCGTGGCATTTAAATTTGGCCAAGTGGCCTATGTAAGACTTATTTGAACTCGTTTTGTAATTGATGATGTACTTTGAATGCCAACTCTGTTATGTGGATTCATGATGGTCTTCCTAGGATCATGAATTGTATGTATAACGGGTATCCCGGATGGTAAGTCGGGGTCCCCACAGAGTTGCTATCAAAGTCATCCTGACCTTAGGAGACCTTAGTTAGCATGGGTGTTAGATAGGACCAAAAAAAAATTTAGTACTACAAATAAAAGAGATGGCTATGTATATAAAAGGTAAATATATGTTGCTCTCATCTCTTCCCTTACACTCTAAGCATTTTAATTACTTGCATATTTGATTCATGTTTTTACTTTATCTAAAATATTGCACACTTGGGCAAGTCACTAATTAAACCTATCTTAAAATTTGCGTAGATGGCCGACCCCGTTGCTCACCGTCAGGTTGGTACTCACGAGGAGGTGATCGTTTTATAGTGCGACCTTGTTGAGATGACCTATCGTCTTGGATGCCCACGCCCCGAGGTGAGAGGCTATCGCCTCTTCGACGAGGGCACCCGCGAAATGTCTTGGCTCGTCGTTTGCCATGTCCGTGGGAAGGAGACCCCGCCTACTTCTGAGGAGTTCACCTTTGAGGTGACCGAGCACCCTTGGGGCAACGTCGTGATGCATGTCCTGTGGCACGCTATCTCGCGCCTTGTCCGCCTCCACTACGATGAGCTATTGGGCACCCGCTACGAGCACTACGGGAGGGTTGACCACGAGGGTTTTCCCTTTCAGGCAGTGATGCGGGCAGGATAACCACCCAGTTGGGAACCCCAAGAGGAAGGTATGATGAGTACAATAGCAAGTCTTTCCCTCAATAAGAAACCGAGGTTTATCGAACCAGTAGGAAAAATCCAAACTTCAGAAGGTGATGCCTGCTAGCTTCGCGACAGCTCTGGACAATTTATAAGGTGCCTCGTCTAGGGCTTTGCTTTGCACCAGCAACAACGTGGAGCCTGCACACAACACAACCAAGTACTTTTGCTCCCAAGTTATGATGAGGTTGTCAATCTCACCGGTTTGCTGTAAACAAAGGATTGAGCGTATCGAGTGGAAAACAATAGTAGTATGCGAGAAAGTAAACAGTGCGAGTAAAAGTAAACAGTAATAGCAATGCAAAGGAAATTGGACCGGGGTCCACAGTTCACTAGTGGTGTCTCTCCATAAGATAAATAACGACATGCTGGGTAAACAAATTACAGTTGGGCAATTGATAGAATAAAGATAACGTGCATATGTCACGAGGATCACTATGAGATTCACTCTGGGCATTACAACAAAATACATAGACCGCCATCCAACTGCATCTATGACTAATAATCCACTCGCGGGGATATCGCCCGAACACCCCTCGAGTATTAAGTTGTGAACAACAGATAACTGCATTAAGCGAAGTGTGTAATGTAAACAAAATGAATGTCCTTGGACACAAGAATGTTGTTTTCTCCCTAGTGGCAACAGAACATCTACAACCTTAGAGGTTTTTGTCACTCCCCCAGATTAAATAGAGGCATGAACCCAACTATCGAGCATAAATACCCCCTCTTGGAGTCACTAGTATCTACTTGACCAAGATAGCTACTAACAACGGAGAGCATGCAATATCATAAACAACATAGAGATAACATAAGATAATATTCAGCACATCAACTTAACATAACACTAATATTCATCGGATCCCAACAAACACAACATGTAGAATTACATAAAGGTAGTCTCGATCATGTAAGGCAGCTCACGAGATCTAAACATGAAGCACATGGTGGAGAAGACAACCATCTAGCTACTGCTATGGACCCATAGTCCAAGGTAGACTACTCACTCATCGCGTCGGAGGCAAGCATGGCGATGAAGAAGACCTCTGGTGGCGATTCCCCTCTCTGACGGATCGCGATGTGTTTCTGGAAAATTGATCGGGTCTTTAGGTTTTTCCCGTCGGGGGGTCTTTACAGGCAAAGGGGCAGCGTCAGAAGTGGACCAGGGCGCCCTCACCATAGGGCGGTGCATCCAGGGACTGGGCCGCGCCCCCTGGTGGTGATGCTGGTCCCTGTCCCCTCTTCGTCTCCTCTTCGGTCTTTTGGAAGCTTCGTTAAATATTGGGAGGTTCGGCTTTTGTTTCGTCCAATTCCGAGAATATTTCCTGTGTAACTTTTCTAAAACACAAAAACAACAGAAAACAGGGAACTGGCACTGTGGCATCTTGTTAATAGGTTAGTTCAGGAAAATGCATAAAAACGCCACGAAGTGTAACAAAACACTAAGCAAATGGTGTATAAACAAGCATGGAGCATCAAAAATTATAGATATGTTTGAGACGTATCAGGCAGCTGTCCACACCCCGTTCATCCGCCACCTCTGCCATATGAAGGCCCTTCTACACCACACCCAGGGGCAGCTGGACCATGTCCATATGGTCACCAACGAGAGGGGTCTGGAGCTTGCTGTCCTCCGTGAGGACTTGCAGGAGTCCATCTTCTCTCGCCACCACCTCATTGTCGCCAAGAAGAAGATAGTGAACAAGAACAAGAGCCCTAGGCGTCACATCCGAGACCTTTAGGACCAGCTAGCCTCCCTTGAGAGCCACATGTCGGAGTTAGAGGATGAGACTACCGAGCTCTGCAAGGAGAACGAGGCTATCCTTAGCTGCGACGACGACCACCAGGAGGCTTTTGACAAGGAACCCGAGAGCACCGACGATGACGACCGTGGTAGCAACAACGGTGATGACCGCAACGCTATCATGGACTTCTATGCTCCCGAGACCCCTAGCAAGGAGGACCACGAGGAAGTTGTTCCCCATGTCAGCGTCGACGAGTAGGCACCCAGCGCCCCACTCACTTCACTTAGGATGTCGCGTAGCTAGTAAGACTATATGATCCTTTTTGCGTATGCATGTTGTATGGTTCAGTTGAAACCATTGCATGCTTGTGTTGTATGAGACATTGTGTTCTGTGTGCCCAGACTTGGTGTGGCACCTCTTTTGCTTATATTTATGTGATGACATGGATGGTTATGCCCGCTTAGTGGAATGCTTGCATGGATACCTTGTTGTGTTTGTCCCTTTCATGCATGTTGGTGAGTTCTTTATTTATACCTTGTACTCGCATATTTTTTTTTGCTTGATTCTCACAAACCATTGTGATGAGGACATCCCTACGGTTGATACAACCGTTGCACCTACTGATGAGGGGAGGATAGCTACTACTCCTGATATTTTGCCACCTCCGTATGTTCTGAAGCTTGGACAATTCTGCTTTGAAGTGCCTCCAGAAGATGATGTGAAGCCCACCTTTCGTACACCTCCAATGGTGTTTCATGTTCGCCGAGGAGCTGCAGCAAAAGATATTTAGGTGTTCTATTTTAATTAAGTTCACGTCATGTTTTTATTTCAGTTTGGTTTTATTTGTGTGTGATGCTTTTGGGCCTGCCAAAATCAGGTGTGTTTTGGCCATTTGGGCTTTTAGTTTGGTATGGGGCTTAGCCCAGCCAAAGTAGCATGGAGAGTCACCCCATATAGGGTTATGGAAGCCGTCATGGTATCGTAGATTTGCTATTTTCGAGCTAAGAAAGAGACCAGAAAAGTCCCAATGTTTGGGGGCGCATATCGGTGTGTTTGATTGCTAATCTTTGAGATCTGATGTTATGCCATGTGTGGGAATTGATTCAGGTCAATTTTAAAGCGAGGAATTGAAGAGAGATCAGTTTGATCTATTTCATATTGAGTTCTCTTTTGCTATCTTGCTGTTCTATCGATCGCCGTGAAAGATTGGGCCTAAAACCCCTTCGGATCACGTTGATCCGTATCATCTTGGTATCAGATTCGTCGGGTTTCTCACGGTGATTTTTCTGCCGAGATTTATCTACCTGATAAGGTCGATCTGCTAGTTTTATAGAGAGACTGGAAGATCGGCGAGTTTCGTTCTACTATTATTGATCTGCTGGTTTTCTTCCGAGAACTTGAAGATCTGCTGGTTTTCTCTAGTGCCTTGCACATGAAGGTTGCAGATTGATCGATCTTTCAGGGAGGCCACCGCCGGATCATTTCTCCAGTGACAGATTCCGATTGGTAAAAACAAAGAGAAGCAACCATCCTGCACGCCCGACCCCAGACCAGCTCTGTGGTCAAGCGAGGCACCTGGCGTCGCAACGTCTTGGCCGCCATCGTGGGCCGGCCCATCTGCACCACGTGCCTTGGATCGATCTCCTCGCAGCGTCCTGGAACGAGTCCGATCGCTACAAGATACGAACGTGGAGCCAGCGTTGCCCACGATCGCTGCTCGAGCGCTCCTTCGATCCGCTCGTCAGGGCGCGGAGAGCGTCTGAGGTCTCGCGCCCCGGAGCGACCTCTGCTCGTACGCCACGCTGGAGCGACCCCTCCTTCGATCTGCTCATCAGGGCCCAGCTTCAATCTCCTGCAGGTGCCTTGTGTGCCTACTGACGCCAGACCCTAGACACTTCGTGCGCTGCTCAACGAATTTGTGCGGGCAGGTTGCTATTTTTGGATGTTGTTTGCACACTATGGTAAAATCTGTTGAGCGAGATAATTCCATTGCTGCTAGAGAGAAGAAAGAGGAGCTTGTCCCGCCTGTTTTTGCTGCTGATCTAGCTCCTAATGTTCGGGCTGGTTTTGATAGTACGTGCGATTTTATTTTGCGGAGTCATGCCGCATTGACAGCACAAATTGCACAGCTCGCTACCCGGATTGATGCAATGGGTGATGCTACCGCCCGTGCACCCGTGCAGCCCCCTCTTGCTGCACAACCTCGCGACGTGGTACCACGCCGCCCTGCTGAAATTCATGATCATCGACCCGTGGCACCCGCTTATGACGGAGAACTTGACGACGATGCTGATTATGTACCACAACAACGATAGTTTGCTGCTCATCCTGCAGGTGCTCATCGTGTACAGCCACATGATTGTGACCGTGTTGGCCATGCTGGTCGTGTTCCACTTGATGATGGTGGTCTTGGACGCATCAAATTGTCCATACCTCCTTTTTCTGGTGACCGTGGACCTGACGATTATTTGGAGTGGGAGATGCGCATGGATCAGATTTTTGCTACTCATTTTTTCACCGAGGAGAAGAGACTTCAACTTGCTGCTGTTGAATTCATCGGTTATGTGCTGATTTGGTGGAACCAAATTCTACGTATGCATACTCGCCCAACATCATGGACCGGTATGAAAGATCTTATGCGCCATCGCTTTGTTCCTGAACACTACAAGAGATACATGTATAATAAGTTGCAGCAGCTCACTCAAGGTACTAAATCTGTGGATGAGTATTATAAAGAGATGGAGTTGTTGATGATACGTACAGGGACAAGGGTGGATATAGAGGCCACGATGTCTCGGTTCTTGAATGGACTGAATTTTGAGGTGCGCGATCATGTGGAGCTGGTTTACTATAATGATCTTCAGGATCTTGTGCACCAAGCTGAGCGTGCAGAGCAACAAATCAAACGACGCCAAGCTGCAGCACCTACAAAATCATGGCATCGTTCTCATACGGGGGCTGCTGGTCCTAGTGTTCAGACGACACCTTCTACACACTCTAATAGTGTTTCTCATAGCGAGGCACCCAAATCTGGGGTGTCCAAAATTGCATCTACGCAGTCCACATCAAACATCGAGTTTTTTACTTGTGGAGGACGAGGAGACATGAAGCGTGATTGCCCTAATAGAAAAAGGGTGATGCTCACACATGATGGCTATGTTTCTGCTAGTGATGATGAGAAAGCTGATGCGTCATCAAGTGAGGAATCTGAGGAAAATCCTGAAGTGATCGTGGATGGGTATGAACTTGTTGCAAAATTAAAAAATCTAATGGTGCAACGTGTACCAGAAGATCTTATACACGACCAAGGGCAGCGCTGGAATATATTTCAGACCCAACCACATTGTGTTGTTAGCAAGAGTTTGGTGGATTCTCTATCATTGCCTACATGGAAGCACCCGCAACCACATTGTGTTGAGTGGTTGTATAATTCAGGGAAGCTGAAAGTCACACATAAGGTGTGCCTAAAATTTTCAGTAGGTAATTATGAGGACACAGTGGTCTGTGATGTTTTGCCTATGGATGCATGTCATGTGCTGCTAGGACGACCGTGGCAATTTGATAGGCGTTCCACTCATGAAGGCAGGTCCAATGTTTATTCCTTGTGGCATAAGGGGAAGCGTCATGTGTTGCAGCCTATGCTCGACAAGGATATCAAAGTGGAAGTGTTGGCTGCACCTAAGAAGCCCCAACACATTACGGCGAAACCGAGGATGGTTTCCTTTCAAGTTGGGGGGGATGATGAGGGGAGGATAGCTACTACTCCTGATATTTTGCCACCTCCGTATGTTCTGAAGTTTGGACAATTCTGCTTTGAAGTGCCTCCAGAAGATGATGTGAAGCCCACCTTTCGACACCTCGAATGGTGTTTCATGTTTGCCGAGGAGCTGCAGCAAAAGATATTTAGGTGTTCTATTTTAATTAAGTTCGCATCATGTTTTTATTTCAGTTTGGTTTTATTTGTGTGTGATGGTTTTGGGCCTGTCCAAAATCAGGTGTGTTTTGGCCATTTGGGCTTTTAGTTTGGTGTGGGGCTTAGCCCAGCCAAAGTAGCGTGGAGAGTCAGCCCATATAGGGTTATGGCAGCCGTCATGGTATCGTAGATTTGTTATTTTCAAGCTAAGAAAGAGACCAGAAAATTCCCAATGTTTGGGGGCGCATATCGGTGTGTTTGATTGCTGATCTTTGAGATCTGATGTTATGCCATGCATGGGAATTGATTGAGGTCAGTTTTAACGCGAGGAATTGAAGAGAGATCAGTTTGATCTATTTCAGATTGAGTTCTCTTTTGCTATCTTGCTGTTCTGTCGATTGCCATGAAATTGGGACTAAAACCCCTTGGGATCACGTTGATCCGTATCACCTACAGCCACACTTCCTCACATTCCACAATTCCAAGGACCTCTCACAAGAGCTCGTGCACGCCAACTAAATTATCAGGTACATTCATTTCTAGGAACTATTCCTAATATTCATGAGAATATGATGTTGCCTAAATCAGATGTGTTTATGTTACTTAGGAATGATGGGCCTAGCATGGATGAGAGGGACAAGCATTGGAGCATGATCATGCATGGAGATGATGGCAGCAATCGTGTGAGGATTCAAGATGACGCTACAAGTGAAGATTTCAGAACTTTGAAACCACCATAATGATGCAAGGATGCTTGGACTAAATTCACAAGTTACCAAATCACAAAAAATTTCCAAGGCTTTATATGGTGCTGCGTCACCTTATTTTATGGGTTAAACCCCTATATTTTCATCCTAGATAATTTAGGGATTTTCTGGAGGCTGTTTGAGTGGAAATCAGCCCATCTAGGGTTATTTTTGGATGGCCCACTAGGGTTGTACGAAAATCCCTGCCCTTTCCCTCATATATACCTCCTCCTAGCCGTCATTAGAACTTGGATTTTGTTTAGTTAAAGACTTAGCCATGAGCTACTCTTTGCCATAGGCACAAGTGTCAAACCGACCTTCTGTACTACGCACAGACAGAATCCCACCTCTTTAATAAAGCCTTCATCTATATTCGCAATATCTTGATTGCAACTATAATTCTTGCTGGTTCTTTGATTGCTTGCAGGGATTGATCCTCGTGATCAGGTTGATCTAGCTCCGGCGTGATCAATAGCCTCGGAAGTTGGTATATCGATTGCTAAGGCGCAACGTCTCGCACGTTTATAGTCAGATCATCAACATCGACCTCCACCATAATCGATAGTTATCGTCTCATCGAAAGACCGGGCACCTTTACCCTATCAAGTGGTATCATATTTCGGGTTTCTCGGTGAGATCTTATAGTTTTTGTAGTTTAGATTGCATCTGTTCTTCTTCCTATAAACCATAAAAAGCTAAACAATTAGGGTTAGATCCATATCCTAGAAACATTTTCGGGCCTTTTGCATCTTTTCTTTTCAGTATTTGCTTTGTTGAATTCTAGTCTTGATCGTCGTGTCCAGTGCTGGTTTTAGGTCTAGACCTTTAGAGTTTCGAGTTTTGGTCACCGTCATCACCACCACCACCACCGATTCCGACACTACCGATTCCTCTATCACCACCGCCATACCCTTGCTACAACCCTGCGCCCACATACCGCCTCCGCCACCACATATCCTTGTTTTTATTTTTCTACTCTTGTTTCCCATCATTGCAGATCCGATCTGAGTTGTAACTTGATCCGAGTTCCAGAAAGTTTCGGCCAGAAGGAAAGAGGAGGGGAGAGCAAAAAAAAAAAGTTTAGAAACTCCTCCGAATTTTTTTCGGCCTATACTGTTTTTAGACTTCTGGGATCGTTTTGAGATATACACCATTATAGTGAAAAAAAATTGGCGTCTGCACGCTTTTCGTAGTTTCGTGCAGTTTTCGGAAATTTCAAAAAAAAAATCTTGATCCTATACTGATATTTCACCTTGTTGATCGTTTTGAGACACTTTCCATCATAGTAATTTTTGCCTCATTCGAGCGCTGTTCAGAGCACTGCTGCCTATTGCTTTTCGGTGTCGCGGCGTGACTCGTGGTGTTCTAGGCTCGCGTCTCTAGCTTGGGATAGTCTAGGACCAGCACAGTACCGTCGTTGAGCTGTTATTCAACCTTGCATTGCTGTTTTGAAATTGTTGCTACAGATATTGCAGCCACCCAGAGCTCCACATATTCCTACACCGTGCGTTGACACCACCTGGCAATCGCTCTATTCAATCTTCCTGAAGTTTGATCACGACGGTTGCTGATCGCCACCTGCTGCAGGGTAAGAACAGGTAAGAGTATTGGTTTGCTTGATAGATTAAGCGTTTTCCACCCCTGTTCCTGTTGTATCTCTATTCCATAACTGTGCTTTTGCATACTAATCATGCCACCAGACAACACCGAGACACCGCCACTAGAGGGTGAAGCCTTGCAGGCTCACGTCACCAAACTTTTGTCTGACCATATGCAGGATGTGGACAAGCGTTTCAGTGACACGATGGAACAACTCGAGGGACTCGAGACCACCTTCACCGCCAAACTCGACGCTAAATTCCAGGAGGTGCTAGCACACTTACCACCACCACCGCCTGCTCGCACGCCTCCTCCACAGCCGACTCGTGTGGCTCCTCCACCGACCTTTGTGGGACGTGCACAGTGCATTCTCCATCCACCGGCACAAACTTCGGCTGCGGGTGCTGCTGCGGGCACTGCGGCTGCTGGTGTTGCAGGAGCTACGGGTGTTACACAGGCCTGTGATACACAGTTGGATGATTATTACGGGGAAGATGAGTATGAGGGCGAGTACGCGGATGACTTCACAGTTGATCAGCCACCTGGTCGTCCTCGGCCCTACATTCGCCGTCCACCTCCTCGTCCGTTGGTACGTGATGATGACCATGTTGCTAAACTGAAATTACATGTTCCTACGTTTGATGGTCGCTATAACCCTAATGCATACCTCTCTTGGACATTAGAATTAGACCAGCGTTTTGCATGCTTAAATTATCCCGAGGATAGACATGTTAGTGCGGCTACTTGTGAGTTCACTAGTTTTGCTTCCATATGGTGGTCTGAATATTGTCGTGCTAATCATGCTAATCCAATCACTACGTGGGATGCTTTAAAACATGCTATTCGTATTTGTTTTGTTCCACCATATTATCAGCGTTCCATGCTTACCAAATTAGCACGTCTAGATCAAGACAAAAATTCTGTAGAGGATTACTATCAGGAGTTGCAAACTGGCATGCTGCATTGTGGTATAGAGGAGGATAATGAAGCATTAATGGCACGATTCCTAGGCGGGTTAAATAAGGAAATTCAGACTATTCTTCAATATAAATCTTATCACACTATTACCTGTTTGTTCCATCTTGCTTGCAATGCTGAATGTGAAGTGCAGGATCGACGCGAGGCGACACAAACTAATTATTCTGCAGGGCGTTCTACCTGGAGATCACTGAATTCGGCATCACAGGCTGCTGCACCTACACCTCCAGCGACCACATCCACACGATCTGCAGCATCTACACCACCTCCGTTTGCTGCACGGAAGACTACTACGGGACCATCCCTGAGTGCTGCGTCCTCCATGGCATCTACGGGCAAGTCCAGCCAAATTCAGTGCCGTAAATGTGGTGGACTTGGTCACTTTGCATGTGATTGTGCCTCCTCCCGTGTGATGATTGCTCTTGAGGATGGTGGATATGACTGCGCCAGTGATTTTGATGAAGATACTTTGGCTCTTATTACATCTGATGAGCAATGTGCTGCAGCACCCACGGAGCAAGATTCTGAATATATGGCTGCAGAACATGCGGAGCAATACCCAAGTTTAGTTGCACAGCAAATCTTGAGTGCACAAATTACCAAGGCCGAGCCCGACCAGCGCCATAATCTATTCCATACCAAGGGTGTGGTTAAAGATCCCTGTATTCGCATTATTATTGATGGCGGGAGCTGCAACAACTTGCCGAGCATGGAGATGGTTGAAAAGCTTGCTCTTACGACACGACCCCATCCTCGTCCATCTCACATTCAATAGTTTAATAACAGCGGCAAGGTTAAGGTAACACGTACAGTTCGTGTGCATTTTACTATTGCTGCATATGCTGATTATGTTGAGTGTGATGTTGTTCCTATGCAAGCATGTGCTCTTTTACTTGGTAGACCATGGCAATTTGATACAAATTCTATACACTATGGTAGCACAAATCAGTATTCTCTTGTTCATAATGATAAGAAAATTGTGTTACTTCCCATGTCTCCTGAAAGTATTTTAAAAGATGATCTTGCTAGAGCAAGTAGAGCACATAATGAGGGGGAAAATCTGAGCGAAAATCAGATTGTTGCTAAGGAACTTATGCCTTCTACAAGTACTTCTAAATCTGCTAGAAAACATGCTAACGAAATTTGTTTGAAAAGTACTTGTTTGCTAGCTAGCAAATCTGATATTTCTAAAATTGATGTGAGTACTACTGCATGTTATGCTATCATTTGCAAAGAAGTGTTGTTTTTGGCTGAGGAGATGCCTTCTTCTTTGCCACCTGCTATTGCTAACATTTTGTAGGAGTATGCGGACGTTTTCCCACAAGATGTACCTCTAGGACTACCACCTATTCGTGGAATTAAGCACCAAATTGATTTGATTCCTGGAGCATCTTTGCCCAACCATGCGCCATATCATACTAATCCGGAGGAGACGAAAGAGATTCAGCGACAAATTCAAGAACTTCTTGACAAGGGTCATATTCGTGAGTCTCTTAGTCCATGTACGGTTCCTATTATTTTGGTACCAAAGAAAGATGGTTCTTTGCGCATGTGTACTGATTGTAGTGCAATCAATAATATTACTATTCGCTATCGTCATCCTATTCCTCGTTTAGATGACATGCTTGATGAATTTAGTGGCTCTACCATGTTCCCTAAGGTTGATTTGCGTAGTGGTTACCACCAAATTCGTATGAAGTTAGGAGATGAATGGAAAACTGCATTTAAAACTAAATTTGGCCTATATGAGTGGTTAGTCATGCCCTTTGGTTTAACTAATGCTCTCAGCACTATCATGAGATTAATGAATGAAGTTTTACGTGCTTTTATTGGACATTTTGTGGTGGTATATTTTGATGATATATTGATATATAGCAAATCTGTAGAAGAACATTTGGAACATTTACGTGCTGCTTTTGATGCTTTGCGCGCTGCATGTTTGTTTGGTAACATTGCAAAGTGCACCTTTTGCACGGATAGAGTTGCTTTTCTTGGCTATGTTGTTACAGCACAGGGTACTGAAGTTGATCCCGCCAAGATTGAAGCAATTTCGAGTTGGCCACAACCCAAAACAGTCACACAAGTGAGGAGCTTCCATGGCCTCGCTGGATTTTATAGGCGCTTTGTCAAAGATTTTGGTTCCATTACAGCGCCGCTGAACGAGCTTACTAAGAAGCCTTCATGCTACTCAAAGATAAGCTTACACATGCTCCTTTACTCCAACTGACTAATTTTAATAAGACCTTTGAGTTGGAATGTGATGCTAGTGGCATTGGTTTGGGAGGAGTATTGTTACAAGAGGGAAAACCCATTGCTTATTTCAGTGAGAAATTGACTGGAGCTAGTTTGAACTATTATACTTATGATAAGGAATTATATGCTCTTGTTCGGACATTAGAAACTTGGCAACATTATTTATGGCCTAAAGAATTTGTTATACATTCTGATCATGAATCTTTGAAGCATATTAGTAGTCAAGCTAAGTTGAATAAACGTCATGCAAAGTGGGTTGAATTCATTGAATCTTTTCCTTATGTTATTAAACACAAAAAGGATAAAGATAATATTATTGCTGATGCTTTGTCACGTCGTTATACCATGTTATCTCAACTTAACTTCAATTTTTTTGGATTGGAAACTATTAAAGAACAATATGTGAATGATGCCGATTTTAAAGATGTTTTGCAGCATTGTCTAGAGGGTAGAACTTGGAACAAATTCGTCCTCAATGATGGGTTTGTGTTCCGTGCTAACAAACTATGCATTCCAGAAGGTTTCGTTCGTCTTTTGTTGTTGCAGGAGGCGCATGGAGGAGGATTGATGGGTCACTTTGGAGTAAAGAAGACAGAAGACGTACTTGCTACACACTTCTTTTGGCCACACATGAGAAGGGATGTTGAGAGGTTGATTGCTCGCTGCACAACATGTCAAAAAGCTAAGTCCCGCCTTCATCCACATGGTTTATATTTGCCTCTTCCTGTTCCTAGTGTACCTTGGGAGGATATTTCTATGGACTTTGTTTTAGGATTACCTCGAACACAGAAGGGGAGGGATAGTATTTTTGTGGTTGTGGATAGATTTTCTAAGATGGCACACTTTATTCCTTGTCATAAGAGTGATGATGCTGCTCATGTTGCTGAATTATTCTTTTGCGATGTTGTTCACTTGCATGGTGTGCCTAATACTATTGTTTCAGATCGTGATACTAAATTTCTTAGCCATTTTTTGCGATGTTTATAGGCTAAGTTGGGGACTAAATTGCTGTTTAGTACTACATGTCAACCCCAAACTGATGGACAAACTGAAGTAGTAAATAGAACTTTGTCTACCATGTTACGGGCTATTTTAAAGACAAACTTAAAAATGTGGGAAGATTGTTTACCTCATATTGAATTTGCTTACAATCGTTCTGTGCATTCTACGACTAAGTTATGTCCTTTTGAGATTGTGTATGGTTTTGTTCCTCGTGCACCTATTGATTTATTACCTATTCCATCTTCGGTGCAACATAATTTTGATGCTACACAACATGCTGAACAGATTCTTACGTTGCATAGGATTACTAAGGAAAATATAGAACGTATGAATGCTAAATATAAAGTTGCTGGTGATAAAGGACGCAAGCATATTGTGTTTGATGTGGGAGATCTAGTTTGGTTGCATTTGCGCAAAGATCGTTTTCCTGATTTACGCAGGTCTAAATTAATGCCACGTGCTGATGGTCCTTTTAAAGTGTTAGAGAAAATGAAAGATAATGCATATAAACTTGAGCTTCCTGCAGAGATGGGCACGGTAAGTCCTTCATTTAACATTGCAGATTTGAAGCCATACTTTGGAGAAGAAGATGAGATTGCGTCGAGGATGAATTACAAAGATTTCAGAACTTTGAAGCCACCATAATGATGCAAGGATGCTTGGACAAAATTCACAAGTTACCAAATCACAAAATTTGTCCAAGGCTTTATATGGTGCTGCGTCACCTTATTTTATGGGTTAAACCCCTGTATTTTCATCCTAGATAATTTAGGGATTTTCTGGAGGCTGTTTGAGTCGAAATCAGCCCATCTAGGGTTATTTTCGGATGGCCCAATAGGGTTGTACGAAAATCCCTGCCCTTTCCCTCATATATACCTCCTAGCCGTCATTAGAACTTGGATTTTGTTTAGTTAAAGACTTAGCCACGAGCTACTCTTTGCCATAGGCACAAGTGTCAAACCGACCTTCTGTACTACGCATAGACAGAATCCCACCTCTTTAATAAAGCCTTCATCTATATTCGCAATATCTTGATTGCAACTATAATTCTTGCTGGTTCTTCGATTGCTTGCAGGGATTGATCCTCGTGATCAGGTTGATCTAGCTCTGACGTGATCAATAGCCTCAGAAGTTGGTGTATCGATTGCCTTATTGATACGGATCAACGTGATCCGAAGGGGGTTTGGCCCAATCTTTCACGGGGATCAAGACAGAAGATAGATGAACTCAGTCGTTGAGCAGATTAGATCTACTCCACGAACTGCAAAACAGATCCTTGCGAATCAGCAAGCAAAACCAACGATATTGGTGTCCCCCGACATGGGACCTTTTTCCTGTCTATTCTTAACTCGAAAATTCAACTCCCCCCTTTACATTGGTGCGCACCCCTCTGGCTTTATAGTTGCAGCCGACCTCCCTATTACTTGACTTACAAGCAAAAACAAAAATAGGAAATAAAATAAACTCAAGCACACGGACCCACTAGAAAATAAAACAATACACTAAAATAAAAAGACTCTTTTGTAGGTGCGCCACCATCTTCAGCATGCTGCTAGGTGGTCCCCAACCGGACTCCTTCAAGGACAACATGCTCCACCAATATTGCACTCCAATTGCGTCCCTAACATTTTCCTTGCGTGGTAGAAATAGGAACAAGAACTTTATCTTGATAGTATCAGCAACAACATAACCAGGAATAGCATAGTAAGCACTATCATGCATGGGAGATGCCACATCATCCTCCCCTTCTTCAGGCAAAACCGTCCTCGGTTTTGAGTCAATCAGCAAAACATCAACAGGGACATATTGAGCTGATACTTGAGGACTGTCAACAACAGAAATGGCAGCAGCAGATTCGGCTCTTGTTTCAATATGTTCAAGGTGCTCCGAAAGGGGTATAGCAGCTTCAGCTTCCTTCTTCTTCACCTCTTTGGGCTTCTTGACTTTTGCTTCAACCTCCTTGAGTTGCTGGAGTTTTGCATCTCTCCAAGCCTTATACGTCAAGGTATCCATGGAGAGCAGAGTATATGTCTTCTTGCCATAGGATAAAACATACTTGGTATAACAGTAATTACTCATGTGATGTGATGCACCTTGGTCCTTGTACCATGGCCTTCCCAGAAGTAGATGACATGAAATCATGGATATAGGAAGTATGTCACACAAAACTGCAAAAGATAATTTGCCCAACAGAAATTGAACCACTGTTTGGTGTGTGATGGCCAGCTTGATGTTGCCAAGACGCAGAAAATATGGTTCTGGAATAGGTTGCACTGGCAATTCTAACTTCTCCACCAACTCACTGCTAACAGCGTTGATTAAAGCAGTCTGATCGATTGTCAAAGCACATGCCCGTTCTTGAACAATCACACGAGTATGAAACAGGTGCTCAGCATGCCCTTCCTCTTCTCGCTGAAACCAATGGGAAAAAACATCTTTTTCTTCCATAGTAGCATCCAACATCAGCTGAAAGATAGTGGACGTCGCAGACGAAAATTGTGCAAAACGGCGACAGAGAGATGCAGCAGCACACGCCGAAAAGTTGATTGTCCGGCCGGTCCGGTGCAGCCGAACAGAAAAAACTCCAATCCAATCTTGTATTCTCCTGTGCCTGTGTTCTTGTATTCTCCTGTGCCTGTGTTCTTGTATTTTAGTCTAGACACCACGCACTGTGCTTTTTCTTGCAGCAAAACTAGGGGAGCATCCCGCGCCTGACCACAGAGAGCTGCTGGGGTCGAGCGACGCTGCACGATCGCGCCAGGCAGCCGGGAGCGAGCCGCTCGAGAGCGTGTGGCCAGATGGGCCGGCCCACTAGGCACCGAGCCTGGCTCCCGTGATGGCCGGCAGGCAGGCGTGGGTGGCTACGAGCGCGACGCATGCCAGCCGCCAGGTTACGTCGGCTCTAGCGCGAGCCAGCGATCGGATCTAGCTGAAAGGGCCAGCAATCGGAGCTGGCGGCGATCGCGAGGCACGGGGAAAGCGTCACGGGCGCGGGGCGAGATTCGATCTGGTAGCGTCGCGTGGACTCTGATCGAACAGCACCAACACCACTTCAGATCGCCCCTGGGAAGAATCAGAGAGATCGATCGGAATAACAATGAAGAGAATCAGACACCGACTCCAAAGAAGAACTGACGATCCGCGCTGGAAATGGAAAACGAACAGGAAACTCGCTCCCTCTCTTCAAAGCAATCTGATCTGAAAAACTCCAATCAGAAAACCTCCAATCAAGATCAAGCTGCAACCAATACAATCTGTAAACTGTTCAAAAAGAACAATCCGCAGATCAACAACAAATTCCGCCGTGAGAAACCCAACGAATCTGATACCAAGATGATACGGATCAACGTGATCCGAAGGGGGTTTGGCCCAATCTTTCACGGCGATCAAGACAGAAGATAGATGAACTCAGTCGTTGAGCAGATTAGATCTACTCCACGAACTGCAAAACAGATCCTTGCGAATCAGCAAGCAAAACCAATGATATTGGTGTCCCCCGACATGGGACCTTTTTCCTGTCTATTCTTAACTCGAAAATTCAACTCCCCCCTTTACATTGGTGCGCACCCCTCTGGCTTTATAGTTGCAGCCGACCTCCCTATTACTTGACTTACAAGCAAAAACGAAAATAGGAAATAAAATAAACTCAAGCACACGGACCCACTAGAAAATAAAACAATACACTAAAATAAAAAGACTCTTTTGTAGGTGCGCCACCATCTTCAGCATGCTGCTAGGTGGTCCCCAACCGGACTCCTTCAAGGACAACATGCTCCACCAATATTGCACTCCAATTGCGTCCCTAACATTTTCCTTGCGTGGTAGAAATAGGAACAAGAACTTTATCTTGATAGTATCAGCAACAACATAACCAGGAATAGCATAGTAAGCACTATCATGCATGGGAGATGCCACATCACTTATCGTCTCATCGAAAGATCGGGCACCTTTACCCTATCACATTGTCTCCACAATGGCTATGGGAACCCGCGGCCAAGATGGAGGCAATCCGCCACCACCACCTAACCCAACCATGGCGCAGCTGCTGCGGTTGATGATGGAGGACCATGAAGCAGCACGCTGAAAGAACATATGGAGCCCCATGTGTGGTTTTGGTAATTAATGACAATCCCTATGGACTAATGGTTGCATTGAGTTATATGTGTAGGACTTGTCCATAGACAATGCTTTAACCATTTGTTGGATTCAAGGTTGTATAAAGAAGATTATGTGATGACCAAGGTGTTATTCAAGGAATGATCCGAAGATTGGTCATAAGGGAGTTGAGCCTATATCGAGTGTGTCTTGAAGAATAAGATTGAGTGAGCTCTCATGTGTATCTTCAAGACACCGTCATTATAGAGGAAGAAGAATTGGCTCGAGGTTTGATCAAGTCAAAGCGCAAGTTCAAGATGAGCAATTAGAAGAGAACATATGCTTGAAGCTTGCCATCTGTATTGTGATCACGGATATGTGAAGATATTCTTAAAGAGAGTCTCTCCCATATCAGAGTATGGGGGAGCAGTCTGCAAGACTTCACCGAGCAAGCTCAATCAAGAAAGGTGGTCCAACTTGAGAAGATCAAGATCGTCTTCATCTAGCTCAAGTGGAATGCACAAGGCAAAGGTATGCTCTTGATAGGGCTTCTTTCTTACCGGACTCACAGTGTTAGTTGTGAGACCGGGTTATAGGATCGATAGCCGTACTATCAAGAGGTGCTCTCGAGTGAGTAACTTAATCTTATCGTTCGGAGAGAGCTCAAACTTTTGCATACTTGGCATCATCTTTCTTAGTTCATATTTGGATTTTATCCATGTGTGGTTCTAGAGCTTGTGTTTATTTCCATGACAAGCTCTAGCTCATCAAAAATGGATTTCGCATGAAACTCTTATTGCGTTTTTGATGTTTGGAGGTTTTACCGGTATTTTTTTATAGCTAAGTCAAACCTTTTATCATTTGGTTTCATCCTCCTTTGTTGGACTATGATATTTCTATGGATAAAGTTGTAGATCTCGTTGTGGTGATTCCAATGAGCCCAAGATCATCGAAAACGGAGTCCGGATGCAAAAATTATTACCATTTTTGTGTTGGTGTTTCTAGTGGTTCGCTCCGAGTAATGGGGGCGGATTTTTGGCCGGAAAATCCGGGGGGCGGATATTCCGCTCCTGTTTGACTCGGATATTCTGCCATCGGGACTGCAACGGTTAGATTTTTGGATGGGGGTATAAATACCCCTTCTTCCTCCTTGGGCTGGGCACAAAATGGGCTTCTCTCTCCTCCATTGTTGACTTTGAATAGCTTGCCCTTCCTCCTCCATTCCTCCCATGATTCTTGCATATTTTTGAGGGGAAAGAGAGAGGAGATCTAGATCTATATTTCCACCAATCCATCTCTCCTCTAAGTGAGGGGAATATACTGAATCTAGATCTTGGAGTTCTTTGTAGATTTCCTTTGTTCTTCCTCTCATATCTCTCCATAGCATTAGTTGCTTTGGTAGGATTTGAGTGAGAAGGATTTGAGCACTTTATGTGCTCTTGCCATAGCATTTGGTGCATTAGTTTGAGTTCTACTCGGAGATCGTGTAAGTGAAAGTTTGTGAGCTTATTACTCTTGGGTTCTTGGAACCCTAGATGGCTTTCTGGATTTGTGGTGGCTTGGTGGCTATTCTTGGGAGCCTCTAATTAAGTTGTGGATGCATGCCCCAAGCTTTGTGTAACGGCCCGTTTCCACCTTGAGGAACCCCTTAGTGGAAGAGTGAGCTAGGCCTTTGTGGCGCAAGCTCACACCGGAGAATAGGGTGGGGCCTTTGTGGTATTGGTTAGGCCTTTGTGGCGATACCACACCCCTCCAACGAGATGTTCTCCCTTTCAAGGGAGGAAGTCGAGAATACATCATCATCTTCGCATGCCCCGGTTATTCCTATACCTGAGCTCTTTACTTATGCACTTTACATTGTGATAGCCTTCGTGCTTGAAGTTATATATCTTGCTATCACCTTGTTACTTGTATTGCTTAGCATAAGTTGTTGGTGCACATAGGTGAGCCTAGTTTATTTAGGTTTTATGTGCTTGACAAAATAAACGCTAGTTTAATTCTGCTTTTGTTCAAGCCATTTGTAAAATTTGATATCGCCTATTCACCCCCCCTCTAGGCGACACCTGTGTCCTTTCAATTGGTATCAGAGCTTGGTCTCTCATTTTAGGCTTCACCGCCTTGAGATCAAAGATGTCGGCTAGGGGATTAATGCACAATAACACTTTTATATTTGTTGGCACAAATTATGATACATGGAAAATTCACATGCTTAATCATTTTCGGGTCATGGACCCATCTATGGAGCAAATTGTAGATGCGGGTTTTTCTCCTCCAAAGAATACTCAAAATCTATCTTTAAAGGATGAGAAAAACTTGTATCTCAATGCTCAAGCTACTCATGTTATTGTTAATGCTTTGAGCGATGTAGTTATCTTCTCTATCATGCCTTTTCGGAGCACTCATGAGATATGGACAAAGCTTGAAGAAAAATATGATGTGTCCAAGATTACTGGGGATGATTGTATTCCTTCCACTTCCAGCCACGATGACCTTTCATCCACTTCACCAAAGTGTGGCAAGACACAATGTAATGATATGGTGAGTGGTGATGAAACTTGCAATGGTGATAGTATGCTTACTTTTGATGATCCTTCATCTCTATCTCATTGCAATGCTTCATCTTTGGACTTAAACACTTGTAGCCCCATAAATGCTTTACATGCTTGTGTTGATAGTCCCTGCATATCATGTGTAAGTATCTTGACTAAACCTAATAATGGTATGCTTATTGCATCTTGTTGCCATGATACAAATGCTTCTATTTCCTCTTGTCCTTGTGATGCTAACCATATAGAGGGAATCGAAGATTCTTTGGGCCAAGACAAGGTGTTGAATGGAGCTTCATATAATTCTTCATCATCTTCTTCTCACGGTTCCCACATATGCCTTATGGCTAGGTCTTCAAATCATAATGATGTTGAGGACAATGGTGAGGATGAGGATAATGAAGAAGACTACATTGATTATTTAAACAAGAAGGGTAAGGTGGTCTTTGATGCTTTGCAAAACAATAAAAATGTTTTGCCCAACTTCTTTGAAATCATGAGTTGTGCTATTGAGAACATGAAACTCATTGAGATGAAGGAGGACAAAATGGATGAAATGTTTGCTCTTGAGCATGAGTATGCCAATGATATCCATGATTTATAATATGCTCTAGAGGAAGAGCAAGACGTTCGGGTTTCTCTTGAGGAGAAGCTTGAATGCATTGAAGATTCATGTAATGAAATAATTTCTAAACTCACTAAAGAATGTGACCTTGCTCTTGCCAAGTTGTCTTCTCCTATTGCTCATCATAATGATGCATGTGCTACTAACTCTATTTCTTGTGAAGCATCTATTTTGAAGGAGAATGTTGAGCTAAGGGCTCAACTTGAATTGCTAACTAGCAAGTATGGGAAATTGGAAGAAAGTCATGAAAAGCTATCTAGCTCTAATGAGGATCTTCTAGTGTCCCATGCTCGCCTAAAGTTAGCTCATGAGGCTATATCTACAAAGGTAACATCTTATGAGCCTCATGTGGGCACTAGCACTATTTCCCAAAATAATATATTGCCATGTGCTAGTACTACTAATTCATCCACTCATACTATTGCTACATCTAGTGATGAATTACCCTCCTTGCCTCGTTGCTTTAACAATGTAGCCTCTACTTCCACTAGTACTTGTGTTGTCACTAACCATGTGGAGGAAATCAAAGAGCTCAAGGCCCAAGTTACTTCATTGAAGAAAGACTTGGAAAAATGTCATGAAGGGAAGTCCACACTCAACAAGATCTTGAGTGTGCAAAAATCCCCCAATGACAAGAGTGGACTTGGATTTATCTCTAATAACAATAAGAAGTCCAAAATATACAAGAAGAAGAAGGGCCAAGAACAAGTCAAGAATTTGGCCAAGATTGTTTGCTTCAAGTGCAAAATTGAAGGGCACCATGTTAGATCTTGCCCTCTGAAGAAAAAGGCACTTAGTGAGAAGCAACAAGGGAAGCGGCCTCAAGTTCAAGCCCATGCTCAACCTCAAGTTGAAGAAAGTTCACTTCCCAAGAAAAATCAAGCTAATGCTCCCCTTGTGGAGAAATCAAGTGAGAAGAATGTGAAGAAGAGAACTTTGCTACATACGCCATGAGAATGGTCACCTATCTTCTTCGTGCACTATGGGTAACTCATCCAACCCTATCATAATGTATGATGCTTATTCACTTTGCAAGGATAAGGTTGGCAATGTGTTTGCCAAATATATTGGTGCTCAAAGTGGTGTCAAGAAAAGAACCATTTGGGTTGCCAAACCTATTGTTACTAACTTCTTAGGACCAAACTAAGCCATTACTTGAACAATAGGTGTTGTTGGAGGGCATTGGAGACTTGGCTATATCATGAAGAATTAAGGGATCTTCATCGATTATATTTTCTCAAGTCAAGTCAATTGTATTATCTTGTCTCTATCATATATCCAATGTTCTTCCTTGTGTTAACTTGTACTCAACTTATCAACATTGAAAGTTACTCGCCCCTTTGCATGTGTTGGGTTTTGTATCTTGCATGTGTTTGTATATGTTGTGCTTCCTACTTGCTTCATTGCGAGTAATCAAGTATGTGCATGTTGGTTTGCACGCCATGTACGATTGTTCTTGTTGAGCCTTTTGCATATTGTTTGTATCTTTTTGGCTCTTGTGAGAGATTAATGAATCATCCCATTTTGGGGGAGTGATATGCTTTGGCACTTGACAATCCTAAAAATATGTGTACATGAGGAATACCACTTAGTGTTGATATTTGTAATTATCTTGTCTCTATGTGGTATTTCATGCTCATGAGAAATTCAAATTCTATAATGTCCATTAATCATCTCGTGTTGGATTTTATTTGCCTCTTGTGAAAATAAATGCTTTATCACATTATGGGGGAGTAATATGCTTTGTGCATACTACAAACCAACAAAATGTGTATTTTGGAGGTTATGTTACATAGTGTTGATATTGTAAATTATCGTTCTTCTATGTAGCATGTTTTATCAAACAAGTTCCAATTTGCCAAATTGTTATATTCCTCTTGTTTTGGATCTTGTTTGTAAGATACTTTCTTGATAGGGTTTTCCTAAAATGTGGAATGCTACATCAAAGTTGGAAAACAATTTTCCTCAAGTTATCTTAATCATTGCTTTGCGTGATTGTTTAACTATTTGAGTCTATCAAGAATATCTTCTTTAGCATGGTGATTAATTATTATCCTTCTCCATATGCTTCTTTGTTGTGAAGATGATCTTGGATTTATATGTAAACTACCACCAGGAAATAAATCCAAATACCTCTTGTTCTTGTACAATTGGTACTCTATCATGTGGCACATATATATTGATCATCTTTACATTGGCTATTGCTTTTAATTGCCTTATCTCTAGCCAAAAATGTATTTGTTTTAGCTCCCATTGTCTTCCGTGACTTTTGTTATTCCATTTGATTTTGTTGAACTTGTTTTGTGTTATTTCTATGTAGGTAGATGTGATGATCCCACTTGTGTGCATTTTGTATTCAAATGCAAAATCATAAATAATGCACTAATCTTGGGGGAGCTCTCCTATATTTGTTATAACATAGTCATTGTGCTTATTTCAATCGGTATTGGTTTTTGTTGGAAGACAAATATTTTCTTTTTGGTACTTAGTGTGCAATCATAAAAAGTGTGGAGAGTTTAGTTTGTTTGTTTGAACCTTGCTCTCTTTGGGAGTTGGTGATCTCATTCCTTGTTATTTATTTCTTACTCTTAAAATGAGATATGTTTTTGAGCATGTGTGTTTTAGTTATGCTTTATGCTCATTGGCTTTTGCTTGGTTCACTAGTTGAACTTTGGAGTCAATCTTGTATTGATTTGATTCTTTGATATAATTTGGACAACCTTTTGTAGCTTCACAATTTTGTGTGCTCGCTTCTCCTTCTTGGTGTTTTGTCCAAATTGTATCTCCTTTGGCTCTTGAAAGTCTTGTGCATGCATATTTACTAAATTTATACTTTATGGCATGTTTTGCTTTCTTTGATCAAATATATAGGAGAAGCTCCATCAAATCCTAAATCGGCTAAGATGTGCATGAAATTCAATTTCATATATATGCACATATTTATGTGGAGTTTGTCTTATATGTTGTAGTTTCTAACTACTTTCGACCCAGTGAGTTTGGGGACCATCTTGTACTTGAACTTTGTTTTAGGTACATGGAGATATATTGGTGCTTGTCTCAATAATAAGGATGAAGTGGTGACTAAATGATAATTTGAGGCAAGCTTGGATTATTGAAGAACTCCTATCTACTACATCCTATCATTAATATCTTGGTAACAAGTATATTTTTGATGCATACTTCTCTAGCGTCCAACCTTGTGTAGGTTGTTTCTTGGCATGTATATCTTTGTTTGAAAATCATGTGGTTCTTGCAAGGATTCTAATGAAACCTCTTCATTGCAAATGTGAGCAAGTTGAGATGAGGACATATTATTGGGAACATATAAAAATCATGCTCATGATTCTCCTATCCCATATATGTCAACTTAGCAATCTTTTTGCACATCAATTCCTCAATAAGCTCACATGTGCAATATTGATGAAATTGCAAATTTATTTCTTCCATTTGGTATCCTTCGTTATGATACTTGTTGTTTATATCAAAGCATCCCAACTATCTTCTTTCCCTTGTTGATATTTATGATGTCTTTGACATGTTGGTGGTTGAAGTTCGTCAATATACAATAAGATAAATTGAGCCTTTGGCCGTGCTTTAAAAGCAAAAATCTTATTGGTATATTGCATGACTTCATTTTGGATATCATGTTCTATTCTTAGTATCTATTTTGTGTGTACATGTTTCTTTGTGATAATTATCTTTGTGATATTGTCTACTTAGAAACTTATACACATGAGAGATGATATCTCATTATTTGATATCTTATTTGAACCTTATGTGTTGGGATGGAATGCTAAGCAATATCATTCATTGGAGACTATGTGGATACTCTACACTAATCCTTGTATTAGTCTTATAATATGATGTGTCATTTCTCTCACACATTCCTTTGGTTGAGCCTTTTATATGTCATCCCTTACTTTTTGCTCAACCATTCCTTTGATGCAAGTGTTAAGCTTAATTTCTTCTCTGTGATCTCTTGCAAATGGTTGCATTTTAAATATTATTGAGGGAGTGAGGATTCCATGTTGTGCAAATTGTATTCAAATGCAAACATTCTAATTTTTGCACGTACCATGGGGAGCTTCCTCATTTCATTTAAATCACCATTTTGTGGTTATCATAGTATTTGATTTCACTTGGTATCATTTTTCTTTGAATAATATTGAGGTAGTGATGATTCCATGTTCGTGCACCTTATACTTCAATCCAAATAGAATATTTTGTGCACTAACCTTGGGGAGCTTCCTCATATTATTTAGAGCACCCTTTTGGTCTTATCATAATATCTTTATTCAATTTGTTCTTTGGATCGATTGATTGATATCTTTATTTGTTGAAGTTTATCCATCATGTTATCTTATTTTGTTTGGAATCCTTGATCCTCAGTATAGTTTTATTTCCTTCAAAAAAATTCCTTTGTATATGTGCATGTGTTTTCACCTATTTCTTTTGGATATGCACACCATTTTGGAGGAACTCTCACTATATTAGCCTTCTAAGTTTTTTTCGCCCATTTTGGCCATGGATGCCAATGGGGGAGAAGTTTCAAGGGTTTAAAGGGAATTGGGTTTTATGCTTTGGTTTTGTTCTTAAGCATCTACCTTGCGTGCTTTGCATCGTCGTGTGTTGCTTCGCATGGTTAACTATATAGCGAAAACTCCACCAAAAACCTTGGTTGGCAATATATGCAATGAAATCAACATCATTCACACATGCATAGATTGTGGGGGAGTTTGCTCTATATATGATGGTTCTACTAACATTACATACTTTTGTAGCATTTGATGTTAGTACAACCATTGTGGTTCTTTAAATTCATTATATAAACCCTCTCAAAGAGATTGTCATGAATTACCAAAATGGGGGAGATTGAAAGAACATATGGAGCCCCATGTGTGGTTTTGGTAATTAATGACAATCCCTATGGACTAATGGTTGCATTGAGTTATATGTGTAGGACTTGTCCATAGACAATTCTTGAACCACTTGTTGGATTCAAGGTTGTATGAAGAAGATTATGTGATGACCAAGGTGTTATTCAAGGAGTGATTCAAAGATTGGTCATAAGGGAGTTGAGCCTATATCGAGTGTGTCTTGAATAATAAGATTGAGTGAGCTATCATGTGTATCTTAAAGACATCGTCATTATAGAGGAAGAAGAATTGGCTCGAGGATTGATCAAGTCAAAGCGCAAGTTCAAGATGAGCAATTAGAAGAGAACATATGCTTGAAGCTTGCCATCTATATTGTGATCATGGATATGTGAAGATATTCTTAAAGAGAGTCTCTCCCATAGTCGAGTATGGGGGAGCAGTCCGCAAGACTTCACCGAGCAAGCTCAATCAAGAAAGGTGGTCCAACTTGAGAAGATCAAGATCGTCTTCATCTAGCTCAAGTGGAATGTGCAAGGCAAATGTATGCTCTTGATAGGGTTTCTTTCTTACCAATCTCATAGTGTTAGTTGTGAGACCGGGTTATAGGATCGGTAGCCGTACTATAAAGAGGCGCTCTCAAGTGAGTAACTTAATCGTATCGTTCGGAGAGAGCTCAAACCTTTGCATACTTGGAATCATCTTTCTTGGTTCTTATTTGGATTTTATCCATGTGAGGTTCTAGAGCTTGTGGTTATTTCCATGACAAGTTCTAGCTCATCATAAACGGATTTCACATGAAACTCTTATTGCATTTTTTATGTTTGAAGGTTTTACCGGTTCTTCTTTATAGCTAAGTCAAACCTTTTATCATTTAATTTCATCCTCCTTTGTTGGACTATGATTCTTCTATGGATGAAGTTGTAGAGCTCATTGTGGTGATTCCAACGAGCCCAATATCATCGAAAACAGAGTCCGGATGCAAAAGTTATTACCTTTTTCGTGTTGGTGTTTCTAGTGGTTTGCTCCTAGTAATGGGGGCGGATTTTTTGGCCGGATTTTTTGCCGGAAAATCCGGGGGCGGATATTCCGCCCCTATTTGACCCGGATATTCCGCCCTCAGGACTACAACGGTTAGATTTTTGGATTGGGGTATAAATACCCATTCTTCCTCCTTGGGCTGGGCAAAAAATGGGCTCCTCTCTCCTCCATTGTTGACTTTGAATAGCTTGCCCTTCCTCCTCCATTCCTCCCATGATTCTTGCATATTTTTTAGTGAAAAGAGAGAGGAGATCTAGATCTATATTTCCACCAATCCATCTCTCCTCTTAGTGAGGGGAACATAGTGAATCTAGATCTTGGAGTTCTTTGTGGATTTACTTTGTTCTTCCTTTCATATCTCTCCATAGCATTAGTTGCTTTGGTTGGATTTGAGTGAGAAGGATTTGAGCACTTTATGTGCTCTTGCCATTGCATTTGGTGCATCAGTATGAGTTCTCCTCGAAGATTATGGAAGTGAAAGTTTGTGAGCTTATTACTCTTGGGTTCTTGGAACCCTAGACGGCTTTGTGGCTTTGTGGTGGCTTGGTGGCTATTCTTGGGAGCCTCCAATTAAGTTGTGGATGCGTGTCCCAAGCTTTGTGTAAAGGCCCGGTTCTGCCTTGAGGAACCCCTTAGTGGAAGAGTGAGCTAGGCCTTTGTGGCGCAAGCTCACACCGGAGAATAGGGTGAGGACTTTGTGGCGTTGGTTAGGACTTTGTGGCGATAGCACACCCCTCCAACGAGACGTACTCCCTTTCAAGGGAGGAACTCGGGAATACATCATCGTCTCTGCGTGCCTCGGTTATTCCTATACCCGAGCTCTTTACTTATGCACTTTACATCATGATAGCCTTCGTGCTTGAAGTTATATATCTTTCTAGCATCTTGTTACTTGTATTGCTTAGCATAAGTTGTTGGTGCACATAGGTGAGCCTAGTTTATTTAGGTTTTGTGTTCTTGACAAAATAAATGCTAGTTTAATTCCGCTTTTGTTCAAGCCATTCGTAAAATTTGATATCGCCTATTCACCCCCCTCTAGGCAACATCTGTGTCCTTTCACACGCGCCGAGCGACAAGCCAACCTTGCCACACTCTAGCACCTCGCTCAGATTGGCAAAAACCACAACAACAATGGTGGCAACAGCGATGATGAGCCCTGCACCACTCAAGAACTTCCAGAATTCCAATCCCCCAACCGTCTCCAAGTGCACTGAGCCTTTGGATGCCGATGACTGGCTCCGCACCGTAGAGAACAAGCCAGAGTATGCGGGAGTGGGACCAAACGAGAAGGTGTTGTATGCCACCCACTTCCTAGCTGGAGCCGTAGGAGCATGGCGGGAGACTGTCCGTGCCATGCAGCCTAAGGGCCTAGTGATGACCTAGGATGCCTTCAATACCAAGTTCCGCAAGGCCCATATTCCCTCTGGACTCATCAAGATGACGAGGGACAAGTTCCTCAATCTAAAGCAGGGAAGCATGAGTGTGAGAGAGTATCTGGACAAGTTCACCCTCCTCGGGAAGGTACGCTCCCAATGACATTGATACCGATGAGAAGTAGAAGGAGCGGTTCCTAAATGGACTTCATGAGGAACTGCAAACTTATGTTGTGGCCATGCCCTACAATGATCTGGAAGCCTTGGTAGATGCGGCCATCTTGGTTGAAGGCAAGCACAAGGCTGCCCATGAGAGTCGCAAGCGAAGGATGATGAGTCAAGAAGGACCAAGCAATCAGAGGTCCCACAGCTTTCCCCCAGCAAGGCCTGCGCCACCTCCGCAAAGGTTCACATCTCAAGCCCCCAGGCCCAACAACCCCAACTGCCAGTTTACTAGCAACCGTCGTGGAGGCAGGAACTATCAAGGAGGTAACCGCAACACTTCCAACCCCAACCCCCATGACCAAGGAAGTGGCTGCTACACCTATGGTCATCCTGGGCATTTCTCTAAGGAGTGCCCTCTGAAGAAGCCAGCCGCACCGAGCCTCAGCGTGCCTCGACCTGATAACCCATAAGTATAGGGGATCGCAACAGTCTTCAAGGGAAGTAAAACCCAAATTTATTGAGTCAACACAAGGGGAGCCAAAGAATATTTATAAGCCTTGATAGATGAGTTGTCAATTCAGCTGCACCTAGAAACAGACTTGCTCGCAGCGGTTTATTAGTAGCAACAGTTTTATAGTGGTGACAGTAGTAAAATAGTAGCAGCAATAGTAAAGTAAAGACAGTAACGGTATCAATAGTAAATAGTAGGATTAAATACTGTAGCCATAGGGATGGATGAACGGGCGTTGCATGGACAAGATAATTCATGTAATAATCAAGACATGGGCAATTGTAGATAAATAATGATAAAACATCCTAGTACTAAACAGCCATAGGCATGTATTTCGTAAATAGTCGTACGTGCTCGCAATGAGAAACTTGCACGATATCTTCTGTCCTACCAGCCCGTTTGCAGCGGGTCCTCAAGGGAATCTACTGGTAATTAAGGTACTCCTTTTAATAGAGTACCGGAGCATCACAGCCATCCCCTCCGGTTATCCAAATTATTATCACTTTGGGGCCTTGGGTTCTGGACAATGATATGTGCATACAACTTGCAGGTAAGATCATAAACAACAATTATCATCATAAAACAATAACTAGTTCAGATCTGAGATCATGGCACTCGGGCCCAAAGTGACAAGCATTAAGCACAACAAGTTGCAACAATATCATCAGCACAAATAATGGATACTAGGCACCATGCCCTAACAATCTCATAGCAATTACATGAATGATCTCATACAATCCCTACCATCCCCTTCACCTACAGCGGGTATTACTCACACATGGATGGGGAATCATGGATGGTTGATGGAGAGACGGCGATGATGATGATGGTGATGATCTCCTCTAAATTCCCATCATGGCAGGGTGCTAGAACAGAGTTTCTGGTTCTGAATCGTAGTTTTTGATGGTGGCGGCGCAGCGAAACTCTATCTGGGAAAAACGTCGAACCCCCGATATTTTCAGGTTAGACGGTATTTGTAGGCAAAAGGAGGGGTCAAGGAGATGACTGGGGCGGCCACACCACCCCCTGGCGCGA
This sequence comes from Dactylis glomerata, assembly GCA_007115705.1. NCBI lineage: Eukaryota > Viridiplantae > Streptophyta > Magnoliopsida > Poales > Poaceae > Dactylis > Dactylis glomerata. The sequence continues at coordinate 4,780,029 of QXEO01000406.1, read as the reverse complement.
CCTGGCCTGGCCCGCGCCACCAGGTGGTGTGGTGCCCTGCTGGCCCCTCTCCGTCTCGTACTCTGGCTCCGTGTGTCTTCTGGTAAAATAGGAATTTTGCAGTATTTTCCGGGATATTTCCTGAAAGTCGGATTTCTGCACAAAAACAAGACACCAGGGCAATTCTGCTAAAAACAGCGTTAGTCCGTGTTAGTTGTATCCAAAACACACAAATTAGAGGAGAAACAACAGCAAAAGTGTTCGGGAAAGTAGATACGTTTTGGACGTATCAACTCCCCCCCAAGCTTAGCTTATTGCTTGTCCTCAAGCAATTCAGTTAACAACTGAGTGCGATAAAACAAAATTTCATGAACACATTTGCTTCATAAGCTGTATATATTCTCACCATATGATCAAATACTTAAGAAATTCATAATAAGAAGTATGCAACTAATGTTATCTCATAGTCATGCAAACCATGAAAGAGTACCAACACACTAATAACAAGTAATATGAAACATAAGAAGCTACAAGATTGTAATGCTCATAATCAGATATGAAAGAGTGGTATCTCGCTTGCCTTTATTTGTGGAGCAAAACATAAATGCCAAGGCACCTCTAGAGTTCAAGAGAAGACTAGAAGTAGAAATATCAAAGATACAAGCATAAAAGTTATACCACAATTAACCGTATTCTAGGACAAGCACATTGCACTAAGAACGACAGCCATGCTCTCAAGAAGGTGCTTAAAGTTAGAAGATGAAGACTCAACATAAGGTAAAAGAAAGGCCCTTCGTAGAGGGAAGCAGGGATTTAACATGTGCTAGAGCTTTTCATTTGTAAAACAGAGATAAAAATTTGTTTTGAGAGGTCGTTGTTCTTGTCAATGACTGGCAATGGGGTTCTTACTATCTTCCATACTAAGCAAGTTTTGAGAGAGAGATTGGCACATTTGTGCTCTTTTATAAAGCTTGGCACTCCTCTCCACTTTTCCTTTCACAAACCATGGCTAACCGATTCCATTGGGTGCCCACCAACTTTCACATACCATGGAGGTGTGCCCCTTTTTTTTTGAAATATAACAATATGGAAGATAGAAAATCCGACCACTACGTCCTCATGAGTTAAAAACAGTGGCACAAAATGAGAAGTATTTGAAGGTTTTGAAAGGTAGCACATGAAAATTTACTTGGAATGGCTTTGAAATACCATGCATAGGAATTTATAGTGGACTCTTTGGAATAACTTGGTTTTTGGGAGTTGGATGCACGAGAAGTATTCCCTCTCAGTACAAGTGAAGGCTAGCAAAATACTGGGAAGCGACAATCGAGAGAGCAATAACTGTCATAATCATGCTTGTGACAAAACAAAATTAATATAGGCATAAAAATGATACAAGAGCTCTGAGGCAAAGTAAATCATCAAGGCCTAATTGACTTTTTGTTCAGTCATATGCATGCTTGAGCATGTGCCAAGTCAATTCAAATGAAACTTTTCAGAGGAGGATACCACAATGTCATACCGTTTTATGAGTAAAATAATGCAGGCAAACATCTACATGACATGCTACAAAATATTAGTAAATTGGAACTAATCATATGAGAGCAAGAACTACTAAGCATCCATTAAATATCATACACCTTACAAGAACAAGCTAAGCACGTCCATATAAATGAGTATATGAAAGAAAATGAAAACAAATAGAGTTCATACCAGCCTCTCACCACATCTCGAGTTGTCATATGTCGTCATCATTGCCCTTGACTTGTGTGGCTTGAATAATATGAAGTGATAACCAAGCTCCAATGGAGTCACGGGAGACTGAACTCTGTAGCAAACTTTACAAAACCGAAGAAAAACAACAAATATTTTTGGGTTTTCGAATTTAAGCACAAGAATAAGAGGAAACAGCAAACAAAGTAAAATCTTTTTGGATTTTTTGAATACCAAACCGAAAATGAAGACAGAGCAAACCAAAACTAGAAAACTAAAGAGGCAAACAAAGAGAAACAACGGAAATATTTTTGGTCTTTTTGTGTTTTGGAAGGCAGAAATAAGGACAAGAACAATAAAGAGAAAGAAAGTGAAACATGGATGTACAAAGTACCGACAAAATATGATGTATAGATGAGTGAGTTGTGGGTGTACCTCCCCCAAGCTTAGGCTTTTGGCCTAAGTGGAGATCAATCCCAGCGTGGCCATGAAGCGGCATCTCCAAAATATGACGAAGAAGTACCTTCATTCTGATACGAGCTCGAGGGCGCCCCGGTATGGTACATGGTGTAGTGGTCAGCTGGCGCCTCCTCTTCTTGCTGGTTCTCGGTGCCCTGCTGTATGTGGAAGCCGAGCAACCTAAGCTACTCGTCCAACTCCTTCTTCGAGCGCAACCATGGTCTCCTGTAAATACTGAATAAACTGGGCGGCGGCAAGGGAACTTCCCTTTCATCTCCATCAGTAAATAACATTCTATAAACTAGTTTCCCTGCACATGAGTTAGCAGTAACAAAGTGATGGATCTCCATGGCTGCAAGATCAAGTCTCTGTGGGACTAACAATGTATCATTAGGAGAAATAGAAAGGCCCAAAGCAGCAACAATGCGCGCAGCAATAATGCCTCCATAGATAGGTCCCCTAGCGGCTAGGCGATGAGCAATAAGAGCACTGAGGTTGTACCTTTTACTAACATCAAGCGCAGTAGCTAGAAAAGCTAAATGATAGTTAGCAATATTGCTAGTGTTCTCTCTACCAAGAATACTAGTGGCAAGATAGTAAGCAAAGTATCTAATAGCTGGGAGCTGAATATTTCTTATCTTGTCGCGCTGGGCTGTGCGGTCATCATCATTGGTCACCCCTCGGTAGAGCTCTAGCAAATCAGCAAGTCGATTCTGATTCTTCTTTGCTATCCAAAACATGGTGATACCTGGGATGCAACAAAATCTCTCCAAAGACATGGTGATAGACTTATCATAAATTTTAAATGTGATAGATGGCTTGAAAGAGGAGTTAGTAAATTTAAAAATCTCAACAAAAATCTTTGTGAGCGTAGCATATTGATTACTCTCATCAAGCATATATGTAGTCAATCCAACCCTATCAACAAGGAGTAGGAAATCATCAAGGATCCTGCATCACTCAAAAAGTTAGTACAAGGGAAAGTAGATGGATGTGCATCACCATCATCCCCCTCATCACCAATGCTTGGTGACATAAGATCTTCAATGTAGGATGTCCTAAATAGAGTAGTTGATCTTGAAGGCCTTGATGACCTTGGTGCTTCTCTCTCAAAGATCTCTCCATAAGTGTGATTATCCATTTCCCTTCTCTGAAATTTTTAAACAAACCTCATAAAAAATGATTTTGAGATAAAGAAATGTAGGGAACTACTATAGGGAGTTGCAAGAGGGCTAGCATGCATCAAAATAACTTATCTAAGCAATAGAACAAGAATGCAAACTCATTTAACCTGTCACCTATAGTGCTAAAATACTTAAGAAATACACCACTAAGCAAAATTCTACTTGGACAATCAAAGGAGTCACATACCAGAGAACAAATGCTCCAAATCTCAGCAGCAAAGATGGGCTAAGCAAGGAGATCGAAAATCGCGAGCAAGAAATCGTGTTTGAGCTAAGGAGTGAAGATATTTTGGGAGAGAGAGTGAAGTGGCTGGTGGAGAGGTAAGTGGAGGGCCAGGAGGGCCCCACACCATTCCACGGCGTGGCCTGGACCTGGCCGCGCCACCATGTGGTGTGGTGGAATGGTGTGTCCCCCTGGGGTGTCCCAGGAGCCTCTCTGCGCCTAATTTGACATAAAAAAAACTATAAAGAATTTTCTGGAATTTTTCGAGAAACTTTATTTTCGAAGAGATTAAAAACTCGAGAAAATGAAGATGGAACGATAGAAAGCAAATCCAAACCAAGTCTACAGCAGCTCTAAGATACTCTAATATGCAACTACACAGCGGAAACAAAAATGAACAAGGTGGTAACATGAGTAAACAAAAGTAAATGCGGTGAAAACGTAGTTTCATTCATTCAAAAAGCGCGAGTGTTACTCCAGCCCCCAAGCCGTATAGCAGCTTTGAGCCATCAAAGTGCATCACTCGATGCTCTGGTTCTGGGATGGGCGTAGTCTCCTGTGCCTCCTTCCAATCCGCCATGAATTCCACCAAAGCATGATACTTGATGGCGGTACAAGGCTTGTAGTCGATGTAAAAGGCGGCAAGTTCGATGCCCACTTTGCAAGTCATCCTGTCGCGTCGCTATTATTGATGATGTCATTTAATGGAGCTTTGCTAACGACGGTAATCTTGTGGTCATAGAAGTACTGCCGTAGCTTCCATGAAGCTAGGAATACTCTATATGCTAATTTCTGGTAGTGGGGGGTAGCGCTGCTTGGATTCTGTCAAGACCTCGCTCACTCAGTAGACTGGTCTCTAGATGACTTACTCATGCGCTTCTTCCTTGCGTTCCACCGCAACAACGATACGACGACCCTGTTGGTTGCTGCCATGTAGAGTAACATGGGCTCTTGGTCTTCGGGAGCTGCTAGGACTGGTGTAGTGGAAAACACTCTTCAGGTCCTTTAGTGCAGCGTCCTCCTCATCGGTCTAGACGAATTCGTCTGATTTCTTCATCATCTTGTGGAGTGGCAAAGTCTTCTCACCAAGGCGACTGATGAACTTGCTCATGGCTGCCAAGCAGCCCATTAGTCATTGTACGTCCTTTAGGTTGTTGTGTTGGGAGATGTCAAGGATAGCCTTGATTTTTTCTGGGTTGACTTCACTTCCGCGATGGGAGACAATGAACCCTAGGAGCTGGCTTGTTGGGACCCCGAATACACACTTTTTGGGGTTGAGCATCATGTTGTACTTCCTTAGGATATTGAGGGTCTCTTGTAGATCCGCTATGAGGTCATCTTTTTTCCTGGACATGACGGTGATGTTGTCCACGTAGGTGTGGATGTTGCGACCGATTTGATCCACCAGGCACTTTTGCATAGTGTACTGGTAAGTAGCTCCTGTGTTTTTCAGACCGAAGGGCATCGTTACATAGCAGTATGTGCCGTAGGGTGTGACAAACGAGGTAGCGAGCTGGTCAGCCTCTTTCATCTTGATCTGGTGGTAGTCCGAGTATGCATCTAAGAAGCATAGCAGCTCCGATCCCGACGTCGAGTCAATGACTTGGTCAATGCGAGGCAAGGGAAAATGATCTTTTGGACACGCTTTGTTCAGGCCAGTGTAATCTACACACATGCGTAGAACTTTGGTGTTCTTCTTAGGGACTAGTACCGGGTTAGCTACCCACTTTGTATGGATGAATTCTTTGACAAAAGCCGGCTTTCAGGAGTTTGGACAACTCCTTGGCAATAGCCCGCCACTTTTCGTCTCCAAAGCGTCTCATTGCTTGTCTTACCGGCTTTGAGCCGGGAATTATCTGTAACGTGTGCTCGGCGAGTTCCCTAGGTACACTAGTCATGTCAGATGGCTGCCATGCGAAGATGTCCCGGTTCTCGCGGAGGAACTTGACGAGTGAGTTTTCCTATTAAGGACTAAGGTTTGTCCTGATGGAGGTGGTCTTGGCGGCATCGCTGACGACAAGTTCCACCTGCTTTGTATCGACTGTAGGCTTGAAGCTGGGAGAAGGTGTAGAAACTTCCTGCTTGGATGCCGGTATCTCAGAGGGGTCCGTGGAGGCATGGATTTCCTTGAACTCTTTGCCGAACAGGACAGCCTTCGCGAAGTCGGCTTCACCTTACTCGCACTCTTTTGCCTTTCCAAAGCTGCCATAGACGGTGATGATACCATCTGGTCCTGGCATCTTCAACTGATTGTAGATGTAGCACGGCCTGGCATGGAAACTATGGAAAGCAGGGCGGCCGAAGATCACATGGTACGTACTCTTGAAGGGCACCACCTCGAAGGTTATAGGCTCTTCATGGAAATTATTTTCATCGCCGAAGGCATCCTTGAGGGTGATGGATCCTAGAGACCTTGCTTGGCGGCCAGGAACCACTCCATAGAAAGTGACAGCACTATGGCGGAGGTGGGTCTTGGTGAGGCCTAGCTTGGTTAGTGTTTCCGTGTACATGATATTCAGGATGCTGCCTCCAGCCATTAGGCACTTGGTGAATTCGTAGCCCTAGATCAAGAGGTTGACCACCATGGCATAGTATCCATTTGGGATGTGCTCTGGGTGATCTTCGCGTCTCCATTGCACCGGAACTTCTAACCAGCGGGCATACTGGCAGACTTTAGGCACGGTAAAATTAAGCGAGCGCATGGCAGCTCTTTGGTCTTTAGTCGTGGGAGGGCCAAGGAAGGTGTGATACGCTCCCTTCTTGGGGTTTTTGAATGGGTTTGATCCGCTAGCACCAGCCTTAGGCTTTTCAGAGGTCTTGGGCGCAGGATCTTCTTCCACATCACTGCCATCCTTGGATGCCTTTTCCTTGTCCACTTTTTCCTTTGCCATGAGGTTGTGTGCGTCGGGTGCACTTGTAGCCGGCTTCTTGGTCCGCCGTCATGTCATTGACAAACTTGTAGTTCCGGTTGGTGTTATTGCACTTTCTTGCTGTGTCCCGATGGGCAAAGCATGACATGTCGCGGTATTCATTGTAAGTGAGTGGATCTTAAGGGCACCTAGAGCAGGGTGACTAGGCGCTACTAAAAATTTAATTCCTTTTCAATTAAGGCTTGACACAAAAGGTAAATTCTCTAGATATGCAACTAGGGTGAATTGACCTATATGACAACAAACAAGCTAAGAAAGATATACGACAATTAAAGGCAATAAAGGGTCGGGGTAACTGAGAGTGGAGCACACAGAGACAAGGATGTGATTCCCGTAGTTCCTTCCTTTTTAGGGGAAGTACATCTACGTTGGAGGGGTGTGGTTGCCACAAAGGCCTCACCAATGCCACAAAGGCTCACCCTATTCTCCGGTGCAAGCTTCCGCCACAAAGGCCTAGCTCACTTTCCACTAAGGGGTTCCTCAAGGCAGAACCGGCCTTTACAAGCTTGGGGCACGCATCCACAACCAAATTGGAGGCTCCCAAGAACAACACAATGTTTTCAAACACAAGTAGCAAGTTTATCAAATACATAAATCAAGGTCTAGGGTTCCAAGGAAACACAAGACACAAATCCCTCAAGCAAATGAGAGGGGAAAGTAAATCACTTTGGTGAGGATGTAGATCAAGGCCTCCTTCTTCAATTCTCCAAAGATCAAGAGCTTTGGTGGGTTGAGGGGGGAGATCTTGTAGCTTGGTGGCTCCAACAATGGTGGTCAACAGTGTCTAGCTCGAGCAGCTTGAGGAAGAAGATGGTAAGGGGTATTCATAGCCCCTTCCAAATCAGACCATTAGGGGCGGATTATCCGGTTTAAAGAGGCATGAATTATCCGCCCCTCGGAATATCCGGCCAAAATCCCATCAATAATCTTCCCCCTTTACTGGGAGCAAACCACCTCTTCTTCGACTAAAAATGGGGGGCCATATTATTCGGCTAGGATATCTGAAACCGGGCAATAATCCGGCCCTTAATGGAGCAAACCACCTCTAGTCTTCATGATTTTAGGGGGGCAGATTATCCGGCTAGGATATTTGAAATATCTGGTCAATAATCTGCCCCCTTTACTGGGAGCGAACAACCTTATTCTTCGTAGCAATCTAAGGAGGGGGGAGGGTTATCCGGCCAAAAATCCACCCCTTTACTAGGAGCAAACCATTCCTTTTTGGTGATCCAAAACCCTGCACTTAACTTGATTAAGGTGTTAATTCACTAATATTGTTATCTTACACAGAAGACTCGGGAAATGTTCTTTCAATCTCCCCCTTTTTGGTGTTAGATGACAATACTAAGATTTGCAAGACATAACATACACAAGCAAATAGATTCTAGCAAAGACAAACATCTCCCCCTCAATGTGTGCATAGAAGTATCTTGCATTTGAATACAAATACACACATCTAAGTATGGAGGTGAAACACAATAGATGTACTAGAAGCAATTTGCACAAGATCAAGAGTATGTAAAGGATACCGTAAAGAGTGAGTTGAGACTCGAGTTGAAGAGAGCATACCTCATAATATAATTGTCTCAACACACATTAGAATATCGAAATCCATAATATCCTTACATAACATAAGAGGTTCCATGGGACATAAACCACACATAGTTCAACAACGGAGTTCAACGACATAAAGCAAATGAAAATGAAGCACAAGCATAGATAAAGATAAAAGAACGAGCTTGTGCCTCAACCCATGCAAATCCCAGGATATCCTAATAGAACTACTTCTCCCCCTTTGGCATCGAGACACCAAAAAGGAAGAAGAGCGATGCTAAGCATCCCTAGTAGATCTCGTCACTGGTGGCCGCCTCAGAATCCTCCTCATAGATGTTATCACCATCGTCTCCACCATCACCATCATCACCACCATCACCACCATCATCCTCATCATCCTTAGGAGCAGGCTGGGCATCTGGAGCACCATTGAGGTGCCTCTCCATCTCGGACCAGTTGTAGCGGTCTACGCCCCATCGAGAATAGGCAGTCACAGGAGTAGCAGTGGGAGCATGTAACATCCCTAGTTTTCAAATTCAAAACTCAGCATGCATTCATACTCGTCATTGCATCTTTGAAACAATCTTTGTTTTAAGATTTTTAAAGAAAGGTTTTCTCTTTAAAAGTGGTCCAAATGGCTCATGTGAGCTAATTTTTTTTCCCAAAATCTTTTCCCTTTTAATTTCTTACCTTACTTTGAAGTTTTAGTTGACCAAAACACCCTGGCCCTCACCCAAACTTGTGCAAATTTGAATTTATTCAAATTCATGCAGTTTTTGTTTAAAACAAATCCTTTTGTCTAAAAATAGAAAAAGAGAAGAGAAAGGCTGCAGGGGGAACCAACCGGCCCAGGCCAGAAAGTGGGCCATGCCCACCTAATTCCCGCACCCAAAGCGGTACACCGCGCCGCCTCGCCCAGCCGCTAACAGGTGGTCCCCACCTGTTAGTCGTCGTCCTCCTCTAGCCAGAGACCAGCCCAAACACGGGAACACCCCCGACCGTCCAATGCACCACCTCTCCCCGTACCCTAACCCCTCGCCCAAGCCAAGCCCTCTATAAAAAGCCCTCGGCCCCCTCTCTCACCTTGTACCCACGTGAACGAGCTCGATGCCCACAGGCCGTCGAATTCTAGCCCGCAACCACCGCAGACCCGCCACCCTCCAACCAAGCCCTAGCGCCCCTCTGGGACACAATCGATGCCGCCACCACCACCCTCGAGCTTGCCATGCCCAGCCGCACCTCATCGTCACTTTCGCCTTCGCCCGGGAGCCCCGCAGCGATGAGAACGACCACCCCGGCCGCAGATCCTTGACGAAACCATCAATCCCGCCGGTGAGCCTCTCCCCTCCTTCTCTCCATAGTTAGATCTAATCTATACGGTCTAGATTAGAACCTAAACCCGAAAGGGTAACTTCAGATCCGGAACACCCGATGCACTTTAGATCCAACGGCCCACAGGGCTAATCCTCCTAAAACGGTACCGTCCAATGCGGTGCTGCCACATGTCAAACCCCGATCAACCCTTTTTCAAAATCAGATTTAAATTGTTTTAAATTGCTACAAACTTGTTTACTTCATAAAATTAGTTATACAACTCGGTTTTGAACAAACTTTATGTATCTGGAAAGCTTGGGAAGTGTAGAATCCATTAGTGAAGTCAAATCCCCAAGTGCGAGTACAAAATCTAGATTGAATTTCAGATTGCTTTAAACCCTTATTTTGTGCAAATAAATTCAAATCTTTTGTTCTGCAAGTCCAATTTTAGCAAATGTGTAGTCCTTGGATTCCTATGGACTTGTAGATCTTTTTAGAATCAAAAACTTAAACTTTTGAATCGTGCCCCACTTGGTGCATTTTAATTCTCCCAAATCACTATTTTATTCATAATTTAAAATCTAAAATTTGTTTTTGATTAATTCCACTTGCAGTGGTTTTGTTTTACTAAAATCTATCATCAGAGAACTTAAATCACAACATTTTCACACATCAGAAGGTGTGTGAAATTAACAGATAATTTGCATGCATGCATACATGTCTATAATTGCCATATTAGAATTTGTGTGTTTATGTCTGTGTTTAATTCTTGTTTAGATTGTGAAGAGGAGCTGAGCTACACTTATGATTGCTGTGAGTGTGCTGGTTGTTGCCATGGCAAGTGACACACATACTTCTGCCTATTTTTACTACTGCATTAGTGTTTTCCATTAATATGCATGATAGGTGGATTTTCAAAGGAGTTTATGAATTGCTTAGATCCTAGTAGTGTGTAGCCACCCTTTAAACCCCACCTGCTAGGATTGCAAATTACTTTGTAAAATGATGTCGTGCTTTGTTGATGAATTGTTTTAAAAGTTATACTACAACTTCAATGAAATGCCTGGGTGGATTGGTGTGGCTTTGGGTGTGTTGTGTGGCTGCTTAGGGCTACATATCATGGTAGGGAAAACCATGGTATGTGGTGGTGACCTGAGTTAGTTCACTTGTAGTTTGCTACCCAGTAACAAAGAGATTACTATGTCTTCCGTGTATAGTGTACTTCTAGTGCAGCCTTATGACATTATGGGCTCTGTCTTGATTGAGTAAGATGTGAGGGTTCAACTTGTTGCTTGACATTGGTGGTATTTGGGAATGGGTCTGGCTAGTATGGTTGAATTCTCCTTCTGAATGGCCTTGTCTCATTCTTTTCTCTAGGTAGAATGGGTCTTAAGGTGAAAGTGCACAACCCCTGGAGGGTGTAATACTAATAGATTAGCTGTGTCCCCGGTTATGGACAATTTGACTCTCTAGACAAGGATGTATGGAACAACCTCATCACCTTTTTGGAATTACTAAAATTTGTTTAGAAACAATCTCAGGACAGGGAATGCCTCCGGGCTACATACCTAGAAGTGAAAACGATGGTATGTGGTAGTGACTTGTGGGATTATCCTAGTTCTGTTGAGTGACTACCCGGGGCTACATACCTGGAAGTGAAAACCATGGTACGTGGTGGTGGACTAGGGGTTAACTTGACCTTTTAAATCTATATGCTTTACAAATGTTTTGAAATGAAAAAATTATAGGATAAAATTGCCTTTATGCAAATTATCCCAAAGATCCACTAGCTAAATATCATGGAGTATAGTCTTTTCACAACATCCACCAAATATGTGTCATTTGCCAGTACATCGTTGTACTGACCCTTTTTATTGGGGCTGCATATTCAAATATGCAGGTTATTCGGATGAGGAGTAATTGGTAGTATTCTCGACTCTACATTCCAACATGTCTGCCTGTGGCACTTGCTGAAGATGGAGGTCATTGCAATTTATTTCCTTTGTGTTTACTTTGTGTTGAACTCTGTTATTTAAGCTAGTCCTTGTGACTAAGCATTTTTGTAAGGTTTTAAAGACACGTGTATCTAGATATGTGATGTAATAAATGATACTATCTGCAATGATTACTATATTTTGTGTTATGGTGCTATCAGTGATCTAGAGAGTAGCACTTACATAGTTGTGCTACCTTTATCAAAAGGTAGGACGCTATAGAGTAGAAGAATGAGAACCACTGACATGGTGACGGATCTGCTGCTAAGTGTCCATGATGGCCTTGCGCTCCACATAAGCCTGGTAGTTCTCTCGGTGAATCTCCACATTCATTTAAAGTATGTTCTTCTGAAACCATGAGAGTTGCTTGAATTCCCTAGAAGCAGCCCGGGCAGCAAGAGACTGAGCGTGAGAGGATGTATTGGAGCGAGCATCCCTCATAAAGGTGTCCGGGGGAAGCAGCGGGTGCAACAGCTCTAGCCCCCTTCCTCTTGATGTAAGGCCTCTTCACCTTGTGATCTACATCTCCTGACAAATCCGGATCTTGTACCACATGCTTGATGAGCAACATGATGTAGGGAGCATACGGAAGAGTGACCCGTCCAAGCCAAGCTATGTGCATCTCATTGAAAATAAAGTCCATGATATCAATCCGGAAATCAGCATATTCATTAGTGGATGAACCACAAAGGTGGGCATAATATAGCAAGTTGATCAAGGAGGTCTGAATAGCATCATTGTTACCTCCACTTGGAGCAATAGTGTCCCTAAACAGGCGCTGCAGCTGATCATAGAGAGGAAGCAGCCTGGTGATAGTGCCCACCTCCCCGGTGGAAGAGTACAACTCATACAGAGAATCCTTGTTTGGCCCTCCAGGGTATAAAAAACGAGCACCAAAAGCATTAGGACCATCAAACTCAAACCCCAAAGCTTCAGCAAAGTCATGGAAGGTGGCGGTGCAATGATTAGCACCATAATTCCACTTGAGACTATGGTCATCATCATTCATCAGCACAAGAGTGGAGTAGAACTGCAGAATCAACTCCTTGTCATAGTCACACTAGATGGAGAGCAACTGAGTGAGGCCCATCCTCTCAATCACATGCAAAGCATCATCAAAATAAGGCTTCTTCTGGAGATGATCCACATCAATAGCACTCATTCCCCTCAAGGGATACCTGAAAGACCGGTAGACAACCTGACGAATGTGCAAATGCTCAATGCGCCAATACAAGCGGCCTTCAATAGATTCATCTCTTTCCTGATCAGCATAGAAATCCTTGGGATGGATCCTATGGAAGTCTGTGTCAGTCATGCCCATATAATTAGGCCTACTCCTGCCCTTCCTCTTGTTCTTCCCTGCAGCTTCTACCATGGCTTGCTTTTCCTTTGCCTTTTGGGCCTTCACACGACCAGCCTTAGACTTATCCCATTGTGCATGTTCCCGACAAGTGGAATCATCCTAAATACCACGCTCAGTCATATACATCTTCCTCGACCGTTGCCGCGGCTAAGACTATCGGGGGGATGACCCCTCGTAGGGTCAAGAGACTAGAAAGAGATAAGATAAGAGATTGACTACAGCAGGTTTGACCAATGTTGGGCCTGGCCGGCATATAGGTGTCCCGGCCAGGCCGACACATAAGAGGTGTCCTGGCCGGCACTTAGGAATGTCGGCTTAGCCGGAATATGGCGTGTAATATGCCGGCCTAATCTATTTGGTATAATTTGCAGGAACAGGAGCTGGCCGGATTACCCGATCAGGGGTCGTTGGTCCGGCATATAGGTCCAGGATATGACCAACGGTTATATCCTGGATACATAAGTCAACCAAAGGGTCACATCCCTACAATCAAGGAGAGAACCTTCCTAGGCATGGGGGAGGATGATGATGACAGAGTGCACAGTGGTGGTCTACCAACCACCACAGTGCTAAGTACTATCCTTGCTGCCACAGTGGAGAGGTCAAGCTCAAAGAAGTACAAGGTACAGGGATGGCATGTCCCATCGAGAGTAATCAGGGAGAAAGTCAAGGGTGGCAGTCCATCGTCACCTTGTCCTATTTCGACTGTAGTCAGTGTCATCTATGCCTAGATGACCGTTGTAACCCTGGGCACCACTATATAAGGTAGCCCAGGGATCCCTAGTAAGGGGTTGGTCACTTGATAGTCTCACAGTTCATAGTCTTTCTTCCTCCTCTGGCTGAGAGCTTGGAAGCCACCATTGTTGTACCTCCGTCGATCCAGTTATACAGATAGTAGTGCAGGAGTAGGGGTGTTATCTCCTTACGAGAGCCCCGAACCTAGGAGCTTGTGTGTCTCATTCTGTCGTGCCCCTTAGCGTGTTTTCCTCTCCCGAATCCTCCAGTACTTAGTTTGGCCCTAACTTAAGCCATCCCATGGCATATGTTGTTTCACCACAACGACATTTGGCACCCACCGTGGGGCAGATCGATGTGCTAGTTGGAGTCTTCATTCGGACAGGATTGGTGATAGCTTCGTCGGGTGAGCACGTGGTCTCTGGCCTTGTCCAGAGGCTAGGCTCGCTCAGCTTCATCTCCGACAACGCCGGTTGTCTCAGCGGCTGGCCCTTCCCTAGGAACGGCCGGATCATGTCTTTTGGTTCTCACGAGGTGTACGTGGGGACTGAGAGAGTTTGCAGGTACCTAGAGCAGGTGCTGATGATGGCGGATCCTCTGTCGCATATGCTGGCTCGTGCTGGGCGTAGCGCTCGCCCAGTAGAGTCGGCGGAGGTCATGATGACCGCTCATGCTGTGCCGCCGGCGGGTGGTGCCGGCAAAGGAGCTGTAGCAGATGTCCCTTCTGATCCGCAGAGGACGAAGAGATTAGCGTGTCCGCCGCTAGAGAGGGCAAAGAACCTGGCCGGCACTTCTGGCGTGTCAGCTAGGGACCAGCCCCTGATCCCCATCATCAACCGGCTTCTCGAGCCGATGCAGTCTGGCGATAACCCGGAGCAGGCGAAGGAGGTCCTGGAGAAGTAGCATCAGGCCCTCGTCGACGAGGCCCTGGCCTTGCAGCAGAAGCGGGACAAGTTCAACCGCAAGCTACGTGAGTATGAGACTGCCCAAGGTTTTACTCCTGTCGTAAACCGGCCTAGCCGGATAGATAAGGTTAGAACTAGAGGTAGACATCTAAATACTGAGCTGGATAAGGATACTAGAACTAGAGCTCATAGTGCAACCAGTACTGTGCCAGCATGCCCTAAGCCGATATATATCTCACCAGTAAAGAACCTTAGAGCAGCAGTAGAGGTAGCTAAAGAACTGTCTAGTTTATCTGGCAAAGCACTGCGTGAGCAGCTAGCCCGGCTTCACCAACTTTTGTCTGAAGCTAGCAAGCAGTAGGATGCCTTTAAGAAGGCGAATCCAGGTGCTGGCGCATCTCAGTACATTGCATCGGTGGGAGGTGCCGGCGTGAGGTCGAGGGGCCAAGCCTCGTCCCCGCATCATAGCGCCCGGCATGCCAGAAGTGTAACCTCTGGCCACCGGGACAAGCAGATCCAGGTGTATGATCCGTCAATCATCGGAAAGCAGGCGATCACGCAGGGAAATGCTAGTCAAGGTGACCGACATGTCGGCAACAAGAGTGCTTGATATGGGCACGAAGGAGGAGGTGAAGCCCAATTTCAGTACTCCACCAAGATGAGGGAAGCTCGTTGCTGATTGGCACGCCTGGACGACCTACGATCTCTACTAATAATATTGCTAGAGGTATGGTCTGTGGCTCGCAAGTACGCTTTTAATCCACCAAAAATATGCTTTCATCCCAAAACATCAATTTACCCACCATTGCCATCCTAAGTAAAAAACGTTTCTCTTAAAACAACTAACATTGAATGGCTAAGATTTGATTTGAGGTAACACAAGAAAAGAAACGGCTAAGATTTAAAAGAAGAATTATATGAGATTCACGTCAATCAAGATGTGTCCGATTTGCACTTCTGTTTTGTGAGGAGTTACAATAGAGTACGGTATGCAATTCTTGATCTCTTGCAATCTCAATAGAATAGGTGTACAAATTGTACTCTAATTTATTAATGCAACGTGGTTAGACGTTCACACGACCAACGGGAGGAGCTGGAACACATACAGACAACAAACCGTGCTGACCTTGGCTAAGGGCGACGATGCCTGTTGATGTAGCCATGCTTAGCTCGACCAAGCCCGATGATGCAGAGCTCGAACACCTACGGGTGACCAAGCTGTGCTGAGCTTTGCTAAGGGCGATGACGCCGGTTTATGAAGCCACATGCTTAGCTCAACCAAGGCTGACGATGACGTGATGCCCAGCTATAATCGGAAGCATGAAAGGAACACATTAACTAAAATTGTGGCTGCGCCATAGTCACGACGGCCATCAATGGCTTATATTCATCATCATCCACGATGTTGGGCGACGAAGCCATGCTTAGCTCGACCAAATCCGACGACGTCGTGACGCCAAACTATAATTGGAAGCACGAAAGGCAACACATTCAGTAAAATCGCGGAGGCAACACATTCATTAAAATCGCGGAGCAGGCGAAGTCACGATGACCATCAATGAATTATATTCATCATCATCCACGGCATGCACCCCATGTTGTGATTGCTCTCTTGTCTATTATCTCTACTAATAATATTGCTAGAGGTATGGTTCGTGGCTCGCAAGTATGCTTTCAATGCACCAAAAATACGCTTTCATCCCGAAACATTTTCTTTTTACTAATAATATTGCTAGAGGTATGGTCCATGGCTCGCAAGTACGCTTTCAATCCATCAAAAATATGCTTTCATCCCAAAACATCAAATTACCCACCATTGCCATCCGTAAGTAAAAAACGTTTCTCTCAGCAATGTGCCACCGCACCGCCACAATCCCCCTTCTCCTTCATCCTCCCGGACCCTGCAGCACATAGACCGAGGATGTGGCTCCGTCCCCTCGCTGGGAAACGCCTCAGCCGTGCACCGCCCGGAGCTCACCTCCATCTTTCGGCGAGATCAATTCCTTGTCCATCCGTATCTGGACAATGGCCCAGCCAGCTCCGCATGTCTCCATGGCCGGCCGGTCAAAGCCCCCGCATCTTCTGCCTCCCCAGCACAACACCACCTCACATCCACCGCCGCTGGTGGCTTTCCCTGCATCCTGCATTGGCGGCGGCCCGTTGTCCCCTACATCCCGAGGATCTACCAGAGAGCCATGGTTCACCTACATCCTTGCGGTCCTGTGGCAGCTCGTCTCTCCCCTACACAAGGGCTTGGTGCTCTGGCCGAGGATGGGGAGTTGAGGGCAATCAGCGAGCACTGGATCCCCGGCGAGACACCGCATGTACGCATCCATGAGTCCCTCTCCATGACAACCATGTGCTCTTTGTGATTCAATGCTATGATTAGAGGAGGTGGGCAGGGGGCAGCTGGGAGCTTGTGCTGGTGTTGAGCAGAGGGTTAGCCGACTAGCCGTCATCTGCTCGTGTGTGTGTACAGAAATGGAGGCTGGACCTGGACTGCTCGCGCGTGTGTAGAAGATGAGAGAGGGCTGAATCTGTTGATGGGTGCTAATGTGAGTTAACTGAATGCTGGCTGAATATGTAGTCGATGCTAGCTGAATTTCAGTGAACTACATGCTAACTAAATATAAACAGATAAAGGTTAAATGTGTCAAGCTTCAGTACCAGCTGAGAACTAGCATCAATTTACCTTGATCCTTGGCATGGCCGGCAGCGATCTACTACTTGGTTGCAAATTCACAGGCCACACTAATTTACACGTGCCTCTCTCATATCCAACATATATACTTATAGTTACTTTGGGTTTCATACATTGGTAGTTTTTATATATGTTGCTTGACCTTGAAGTGCTTTCACTGGTTATGTTTGCACTCTGTGGAAAAATAGCAGCAAACTGAATTCCAGGCAAAATGAAGAAGTAATATTGTAAATATGCCAAAAGCTTATGTTGTTCTTCCATCACCAGCCAGAGCAAAAAATAATAATTTATATGTCACAGAACGGTTTTTTTTATTGTGGTTCGTAGCGAAGCACGGGCAATGTGCTAGTATGAAATAATTTAGTCTAAGGTTGTGTCAGCAATTTACATATCTCCTTATGTTATTCTGTGTGCTAGGACATATTATGGGCCACTTAGAATTATTTGTGTTTTGGGTTTGGGCGTGTCCAAGCCCAATAGTTTTCTGGCCGTCTATATAAGGAGGCCAGCAGTCTAGGGTTTAGGGGAGTTCAGTTGTTTAGTCAAAAACTATCGTGTGCTCCACTGTGTATCATCCCTCCGGGGAAACGGTGCTGCCGTCTTATCTAATAAAGATTACTGTGAAGGTTCTTGTGTTCATCAAGGATTATCAGGCTCAGGTTTGAGGCGTGTTGATTCTCTTCACGTTGCTTGCTGGATTCGTTCCTCTTCTTCAGGTTGCATTCATTGTGTGATTGGAAGATTATCTATCTGGTTGACTCGCTATGAAAGATCGGGACAAAACTCAAGGATCACCGGCGTGATCCTTATCATGTGGTATCAGATTACTGGGTTGATCATTGCGAGTATATTCTGCTGATTGATCTGTGGATTGCTTTTTCTCTGAGCAGTTTTCAGATTGAAGTTGAGGTTTTGATTTCGTCAGATTGTTCTTCATTAGGGGTTTTCAGATCAGAAAGAGCTGCAGTTGACATTGTGAAATTCGTTGTCTTCATCGGCGTCAGCCAGTGGAGATCGGTGTTAGGATCGTAGTTTTCGTCGGAACTCATGTCGGTCTCATCGGAGTGGCAGGGAAGTCAAGTATCGAGATCGAGCTCCTTCGCCGGATTTCCCATCGTTGGAGTGGCAGAGCCGATTGTTTCTAGATCCGATCGAGATCTGATCAGAGTACGAGCACTCCATGTTTTCCGTCCAGATCCGATTGGTACAAACACCCTAGGATTTCCTCAGCTCTGAGCGATCTCAGGTTGAAAAAAAATAGCGATCGCCTGGCCACCTATCCCGCACGCACGTGTGGGATCGTCGCTCGTCTCACCTGATCATGTTTTGTTTCTAGCGCCTAGCAATCCGTTGACACGAAACCTGGAATCGATCGCTCCAGGCAGACCCGATCGATAAAGAGAAAAAAATTGTAGCCAATCGCTTTACCATGGAGATTGTCTACCCTCGGGCGAGACCTGTCTCGCGAGGTGATCGCCCAGGCTCCATTCCCTCCTAGCGGGCCGGCCCAGTAGTTCTTGAACGGAACACCCCGGGTGACGTGGGATCGATCGGCCGCGTGGGGATGCACACGCACGCCCGGGAGCTATCGCTACACCACAGAGGGTGTCTGCCCTCGGGCGCGCCTGGTGATCGTTACTGTGTCTGGTCGGTTTGGGACTGAGTTAAGGAAAATTGCTGCAAGGAGAGCTGTAATTGAGTAAAGGATCTATACTATTTTGTAGATTTTTGCTTGACGGAAGAAATTTCTTTTTGCTGCGTCTTACATTCCAGAATGATGGATTCTTTTCCAGGCTATAGATGCCATAGTGGCAAAAAGTTGGGTGATATTTTTAATGACTATCTTGACCTGTTGGACGGTGTTTTAACATATGATGAATATGAGATCAATTGGCAACTGACCTACGATGTAACAGCTGAAGAGTTTGAATCATGGGAATGCCATATGCTGTAACATCCCAAGCTTTTATCAAATTTTGAAGAAAAAAATAATATTTTATTTGTGTTGATTGAAAAATCACAGGGATTTAAAACTTTTTGAGTTTTATTAAAGACTCTATTACAAAAACTATTTCAAAATTTCTATTACTCCTTGAAGAACTCTTTGAGTAAATAGAAGTCCCAAAATACTATTGTGCTTTTATTCAAATCTTATGCAAGCATTCCTTGCAAGAGAATCATTAATAAAAGGGTTTAATACCAAGTAAAGTTTTGCATTTCTAAAAATGTGTTTTAAAATAAAGTTCAAAGCTATTTTATTAGAGTTTATTTTCTGAAGTTAAAAGAAAGTATTTTGAAAACCCTAATTTCCTTCTTCATTAAGCAATAAAGCCTCATAGGCTAAATTCATAAGGTTTTAATAAAAATCTGGTTTAATTATGAAATCATGTTTTCACTGTTTTGCAATGTTCTTTTGAATTTTAGAAAATTTTAGGAATTGGTTTGACCTTGTTTGGAGAGTTTATGCAAAAGTTATAAAAGAATTAAGAAAATATAAAAGAATAAAAAGAAAGAAGAAAAAAAAGAGAAGAGAAAGAATTGGACCGGGACAGCCCAGTCCGGCCCAATCGTTGCGGCCCACCCAAGAAACTATCGAACGGTTACCCGGAGCCATTTTTTTTCCCTGACAAGTGGAGCCCACCTGTCAGATGCTTCTTCTCCAAACCGCCCTCCTTCTTCTCTGGAACCGCCGCCGAGGGAACCGTCGCCCTTCCCCCTCTTCTTCCAGATGCACCAACCGCCTCCTCGACTCTCCCCCATTTCCCCTGCACGTCCTCTCCTTTTCCCCCAACTCTCACGCCCGATTGCCATGCCAGGCCGTTCGAATTTGTCGCCGGAGTCCGCAGGCATTGTCGCCGAGTTTCGCCGATTTTGCCAGAACCAGGGAGCCAGCGCCCCTCCCTCTCCTCCTATTCTCTTCCCCATCTCCCAGAGCGCCCGCTGATCACATCGGCTTGTCTGATTTGGCCGCAGAACGACGAAGCCGACGTCACCCGAAGATCGTGTCCGCCCGCCTCATCTCCAGCCGCTCCCCTCTGCTTCTACAGGACACGATCAAACTCGCCGTCCGCACCCTCAAGTTCGCCTCGGTTTCCCGCAGATCGTTCGTGCCTTCCCCATCGCTAGAGATCACCGGAGATGTCGCCGGCGTCGACACCAGAGCCACAACTCACCGCCGGTGACCGGAAAACCTAACTTCCCCGGAGAGCCTTTACCCTTTTGGTTTCTGTCCGTTGGATCTAAATCGTAAGGCACAGATTACAAGCTCGTAACCGAATCGGTATCCTCCAATAACATCGTGCCACGTCGCAGCCCAGTCAGCCTCAGTCAGCACCCCGGTCAAAATCGATTTTAAATTTGAATTTCAAATTCCTATTTCTGCTGAATCTTGTAAAATCAATATAAAATAATCCGCTGGTCCAAATTTTACAAATTTTATATCCCCGGAATCCTTGAAAAGTGTAGAATCCAAATAAACAATAATATCACATAGTTACTGTACAAATTATTGAAGTGAAATTCAAATGGTATAAATTGCATTTTAGCACCAAATAATTCATATCTTTTGCTCTGGTTATTCAAAAATAACAAATTTGTAGTCTATGGAATCGTATAAACATGTAGAACATTTTAGAATCAAGAAAACCCAAAGTTGATATGTGCACAAACTTGGTACATTCAAATTCGTTCAAATCACCACTTTGATCATAATTTGATTTATAAAAATGATTTTGGGATGAATCCAATTGCAGCAACTTTGTATTACAGTATCCTATCCAGTAGCATCACTGTCCGATTTATTTGAAATTATTTGTAAATATTCAAATTCAGATGTGAGAATTTGAGTATTTTCAGCATAAGTTTAATTCAATAATTCTTAACAATATGATCCCCTCTATAGAAGTGAATCTTGTGACCATACCAATTAGACCCTATCATATTGACTCTTAACCCTCACCAAATATCAAGCCATCTTACTCTTATGGGCTTAATTCACAATATTCAAATTACACCTGAGTAATTGAGTAATTTGTGAATGTATCTCAAACTGTTTCTCCTTTACCATTATGGTGATACACCCTACCCCATATCACACATGTCCTAAATCATTCAATCCATTTTTATCTTTGATTCATAATCAAAACCAATTTGAATTATTCAAAGGAGAATTCAACCATTGACCTGGCCCAAACCGTGAGACTATAACCCTAACTAAATTTGTATCTCTTGTCCAAGAAAATCTTGTGGCCAAGAAACCACCAATCTTTCTAAATAACTTTCATACCTATTCAACCCAAGCCTATGTGTAACATATACTAATTTGAGTAAGTGTTATCACACTTTATTCAGTAGTGTTCTGTTGCACTATTCTATACTCATGTGAATCTATCCATATGAGTTATCTCTAAACTCTATCTTTGCTTATGCCAATCACGAGATCTTTATCACTACAATATATCTTGGAGGATCATTCTTTCCAGTCATTGAACTTGCCATCCAAACTCTTAATCCATATCTTGTAAGCCAAGCTTCAAGACATATCTCTCTCATAACAAAATCATAAAAGAAATTTAAAATGTTGAACCAACCCATTTCAATTGTTTGCATTGCTTGATCTTGTTTGTCATGGAATAGTGTGTTTATGTTGTGTTACTCCTATTGCTATAGATTTAAAGGAAAGAACGTGTCTTGTTGAGAGAAGTGAAAGGGTTTGAACTTCAAAAAGGCAAGTGACACACATGCTTCTACCTATCTTTATTATATGCATTAGTGTTTTCATTACCATGCATGATATGGGATTTTCAAAGAAGTTTATGATATGCTTAGCTCCCAGTAGTGTGTAGCTATCCCTTAAACCCCACTTGTTAGGATTGCAAACTACTATGGAAAATGATGCCATGCTTGTTTTGAGTTGATATGAAAATTAAAAACTTCAACCCAATGAAACACCTGGGTGGATTGGTTTGATGATGGAAGCGATGTTGAGTGGCTACCCAGGGCTACACACCTGGCTTTCAACCCAGGATTTGTGTAGTTGTCTTCGCCTGGGCGCTCACTTGTGGTTTGCCACCCAGGAACAAAGAGACTACCATGTCTTCCTTGCTTTAGTGAACTTCCAGTGCAGCCTTATGACAATATGGGCTCTGTCTTGACTGATTAAGATGTGAGGGTTCAACTTGTGTGCAAGATATGGGCTGGTAGTAGAATTATAGGATGGGAATGGATCTTGCCAGTATGGTTGCTCTCTCCTTCTGAAAGGTCTTGTCTCATTTTATGTATGGGCGTAAAATGAGTCTTAAGGTGAAAGTGCACAACCCCTGCAGGGTGTAAAACTAATCGATTAGCCATGTCCCCAGTTATGCACAACTTGAGTTCCTAGACATGGATGTACGGAAGAGTCTCATCACCATTTCTGAGTGAAATACATTTTTTTAGAAACAATCAGGACAGGGACTACTCAGGACTACACACCTGGCTATCAACCCAGGATTTGTGTGGTTGTCTTCGCCTAAGGGTTATCCTGGTTTTGTCGAGTTACTACCCAGGGCCACATACCCTGCAAGTGTGTGGTTGTCTTCGCCTGGGGGTTATCTTGACCTCAAAAGTCTACAATGATTAAAAAGTTTTGATTTGGAAAATGATAGGATAAAATTTGCTTTATGCAAATCAGCCAAAAGCTCCACCAGCCAAATATCATGTAGATAGCTCTTTCACAATAGCCACCAAATATGTGTCATTTGCCAGTACATCATTGTACTGACCCCCATTTATGGGGCTGCATATTCAAATGTGCAGGTTTTCAGATAAAGATCATTTAGTAGGATCTCGAGACTACATTCCAACATGTCTGCCTGTGGCACGTGATGAAGATGGAGGCTCATTGCCACTTTGTTTTCCGCTGTAAATCTATAAGGTTTGAGACTTATGTAACTGGATCTGCGATGTAACATTTGATACTATTGCAATGATCACTATATTTTGAACTGTGGTGCTATCAGTGATCCAGGGAATAGCACTTAACATAGGTGTTCCACCTTAATTCAAAGGTGGGGCGTTACATATGCTACAGGGTTTCTACAGATGTACTACCTATGATCAAAACATGAATGATTCTACCTGTCTGGCTCTTGCAGACCAACGCGTGGATGACAGGCTATATAGTTGGTGGCATAAAGCATTGCAGGAGAAGAGCATTACCTCTGCAACTTGGGCGAATTTCAGGAAATTTCTGCGAGAGTGCTTTATACCTTCTACCACCGTGGTTCCTTCTCGAAAGCCCATGGTAACCGTAGAAGTTATTAAGCAGCCACCCAAGGTTGTGCATGGGATAGAGGATGTTGGCAAGAGCATAGCTCCTATATCGAAGGTCACGACAACTATGACTACTCATGAGAAGTTGATAGCTGTTCCATTGCCGACAGTTAGCAAGGTGGTAGCCACGAATTCTGAATTGTCAGCGGTTGATGCTGTCAAGGCTGATGTTGTCAAGGATGTCGTGGAGGAGGTTGTACCGTTGAGTGGGCTGAATATGCAACTCAAAAGAGTACATGATGAGACTTGCATGACAGCGGATAGAGGCCAGCAATGGAATTTATTTCAGGCACAGTGCATAATCAAAGGCAAAGCATGCAAGTTGATGATTGATAGTGGTAGTTATTGTAATGGCATTAGCAAGGTGGTTGTGGAGGCTTTGGGTTTATCCACATGGCGTATTCTAGAACCGAGGCATGTTGAGTGGGTTAATAGCTGTGGTATGCTAAAGATTACTCACAAGGTGCGTGTGCCATTTATAGTTGATGACTATGTTGATGAGGTGGAATGCGATGTGTTGCCATTGGAGGTATGTGGGCTGTTACTTGGATGTCCCTGGCAGTATGATCGTAATGCTATGCATGCTGGGAGAGCAAATACATATTCTTTCGTGCATGATGGCAAACAGCGGACTTTGACGCCTATGAGAGATGATGAAATCAAGTCTGATGTTGTGTTGGTGGTTCGCAAGGAGAAGTTGCATAAAGCTAAGCAACAACCAAGGCTAGCTAAGGTGCAGCATGAGGAGCATGATACAAAAAGCATCGATGGTGATAATGTTTTAGCCAAGCCTGTAGATGACAAGCCAGTTGTTCTTGTTAGTGACAAGCCGGTTGAAGTCAAGCCTCTTATTGATGAAGGGAAGGATATGTCAGCATGTGTTCCATGTGTTCCACTTCCAGTTCATGTTGGCATGGGTGTTCAGACCGATGATGGTGGTGCTGATCTTGTTCCGGTGCATATGGTGCCGCGGGTAGTCAGCCACAGTTTTGTGAGAACACCTCGGAAACTTTTTGTTGGAGCAGCAGTACGTGTGCACAAAGGCAAGGATGGACATGTTCGTCAGTTGTGTGGCCCAGGCATTACTACTTTGCAGGGTCGTGCTAAGGAAGTTCATGTTTAGCAACGCAAGGTTCCAGCAAGGATTGAGAAGAAGAAGGTGGAGGCGCCTAAGTACAAGTTTATTTGGCGAAGAAAAGAGGTGCAACCACCTAGAGCTGTATCAAGTCGAGCAGGCCAAGAGGGAGGATGTGGTGAGGAAGGCAAGCAAGACTTGAAGACGGCGAATATGCGTGGTGCTATTGTTGATATTCCGCCACCCTTTCGAGTAGACCCTCACGCGTTGGGGACAACGCTTTTTGAAGGGGGGAGGATGATATGGGCACGACGGAGGAGGTGAAGCCCAATTTCAGGACTCCACCAAGATGAGGGAAGCTCATTGCTGATTGGCACACCAGGACGACCTACGATATGAAATAATTTAGTCTAAGGTTGTGTCAGCAATTTACATATCTTGTTATGTTATTCTGTGTGCTAGGTCATATTATGGGCCACTTAGAATTATTTGTGTTTTGGGTTTGGGCCTGTCCAAGCCCAATAGTTTTCTGGCCATCTATATAAGGAGGCCAGCAGTCTAGGGTTTAGGGGAGTTTAGTTGTTTAGTAGAAAACTATCGTGTGCTCCACCGTGTATCATCCCTCCGGGGAAACAGCGCTGCCGTCTTATCTAATAAAGATTGCTGTGAAGGTTCTTGTGTTCATCAAGGATTATCAGGCTCAGGTTTGAGGCATGTTGATTCTCTTCACATTGCTTGCTGGATTCGTTCCTCTTCTTCAGGTTGCGTTCATTGCGTGATTGGAAGATTATCTATCTGGTTGACTCGCTGTGAAAGATCGGGACAAAACTCAAGGATCACCGGCGTGATCCTTATCAGTGCTGGCCAGAACTATCCGGCTGGGCAAGGTGCACGCTCGGCTGGTGGTGGCCAGAATAACAATCTTCTCTGGTATCCGGCACAAGTTCAGCAGCAATAAGGTGCCGGGTATGCGGTGCAACATCAAGGAGGAGGCAGCCGAGACATCGGGATAATGATGAAAATTCTGCCCTTGCGAGGACCGGATATCAGCAACCTTGGCAGTTGCAGCATCAGGGGAGCCAGCAGTATGAGCTGTACTAGCAAGACCAGCCGGCGAAACAACAAAACATGATTCCGGTCCCAATTGCCTCCCGGCTAGGACCTCGGTCCATGGCCCCGAATGATGCACGCTTCAAGCTGGACAGAATCTATCAAACAGAGTTGGTGGAGAGACAAGGAGCTCCGTGTCCTATGTGCTTTGGACCCCAGATTATGGGTGAGCGGACACCTTACTGTTTTCAGCTTGCGCGTGGTGCGAGGACATATAATGGCAGCATGAAGCCGGAAGAATGGTTGGAGGATTACTCCACTACAGTAAACATTGCCGGAGGAAACCTTCGGTGGGCGGTGCGCTATGTACCGCAAATGCTTGAATAACTTGCCAACCGGAAGTATCAATGGCTAGATGGATTTTGAAGAGCAATTTGTGTCCAATTTCACCAGTACATACAAGAGACCCAACCGCCCGCAACAGCTAGCTAACTGCCGGCAAGGAGACTACGAGATAGACCGTGACTACCTCACTAGGTTGTGCACGTTGCGCAACTCCTGTGAAGGAATTATGGAACAACAGGCCATCATATGGTTCGCTCAGGGGTGCCAGCACAGCACCATGTTGTGGCAGAAACTCTAGAGAGATATGCCGGCCACATTGGCCGAGACAATAAAGATTGCCGACAGTTATGCGTTGGGAGACCCATTGCAGCCCACACTTGCTTCGCAAGGTCATGGGCAAAACCAGTGGAACAACAGTGGTGCCAGGGCATCAGGGCAGTTCTATCGCCCTGATAACCAGAACAAGAGAAGAGATGTCAGGCTGGATTATCGGTATGGCTCGTCCCAAGTGGCAGCCGTAGAGCAAAAACAAGCAGGCGCCGGCAGTAGCCAGCGTCCGAGATATGAGGGCTATCAGCAGCCTCAGCAGCAACATCAGCCACCATAGCAGCAAGCGCAGCCGTGGCAGAAAAAGAATGTGTGGGTTAACAAGAATGTCGAAGATGGCCAGAAAAAGCAGTGGCTGAAGTATATAGTAGATCTGGCTATGGACAAGCCTTGTTGCTTCCATACTTTCCAGCTGGGTAAACCGACGAATCATTTGACCAGAAACTGTTCATGGCTAGATGACATATTGGCAGGTTGTATAGGTCCCTTTGGGTCGGCTAGGCCATCTGTCCTAGCAGTTTCCATCGTCGCTGATAGGGGCAAATACAGTTGCAGTACCACCCAGGCCGGCTAATCCTGGAAATCAGAACAACGGCGAAAATGCCGGCGTGAATCAAGTTGAGCTTAATTACAACCAAGAGTTTTATGGCGGCGGCTTGGCAGCGGGCCAGAATGAGTACAAGGAACACGGTCAGAGTTACATGGTCTTTGAGACCGAGAGAAATGACAAGCAGAGTTTGTATTGCTGGAGCTTGGAGGTGAATGCCGTTATGTCAGCAGTACCAAAATTGATGTACTGGTCGGACCATGCCATTGGCTGGGATAGGGCAGATCATCCCAAGATTATGCCAAACCCTGGTGGGTATGCACTAGTGATGGATCCGACATTCGTCGGGCCGGCAAATAATGTCAGGTTCAGCAAGGTCCTTATTGACAATGGAAGCAGCATCAACATCATGTACCGGGATATGGTACATAAGTTGGGCATCAAGGAAAATATGCTGGAGCCAAGTCGGACAACTTTCCACGGCATTGTGCCGGGACTTTCATGTGCGCCGATGGGCAAAATCTAGATAGATGTCATGTTTGGCAACCGGGATAACTGCAGAGTGGAGAACCTCGTGTTCGAGGTGGTGGATCTACACAGTCCTTACCATGCATTGCTAGGTAGGCCGGCATTGGCAAAATTCATGGCCTCTATGCATGTGGCGTATTTGAAAATGAAGATACCGGGGCCCAAAGGGGTGATTATCATCATCGGTGATTACAAACGCTCGATGGCATGTGACTCTAATCATAGCAGAGGAAAGGAAGAGGCTGAAGCGAGCAGTGGAAATTGCCGAAGCAGTGGTGGTCGGCAAATCTATGTCGGGCATGGAGAACCCAAATGGCACCACCTCCTTCTAGGTGGCCAAAGAAGTGAAGAAAGTGGCTCTGGATGAGGTTTTCCCAGAGCGCCATGCCCTCATAGGTGCCGGCCTGGACCCGAAATAGGAAAGCAAGCTCACCAGCTTCCTCCGTGAGAATCGGGATATCTTTGCACTACTCAGGACCTGCAAGGTGTGCCGAGGGAGCTGGCTGAGCACTCACTGCATGTAAGGCCGGATGCTAAACCGGTAAAGCAGCCGCTTCGGTGGTTTGCAGATGATAGAAGAAAAGCAATTTGGGAGGAAGTGGCCAGGCTCCTAGGTGTCGGCTTTATCATGGAAGTGCTGCATCCGGATTGGCTGTCTAATCCGGTCATGGTAGAAAAGAAGGATGAGCCTTCCATAGTCAAGATATGGCGGATGTGTGTTGATTACACGAATTTGAACAACGCATGTCCCAAAGATCCATTCCCGCTCCCTCGGATAGATCAAGTGACTGATTCCACAGCCGGATGTGAACTGTTATCATTTGTAGATGCCTATTCTGGTTTCCACCAGATCCCTTTGTATCAGCCGGATCAAATAAAAACATCCTTTATTACCTCGTACAGGGCTTATTGCTATCGCACTATGCCGTTCGGCTTGAGAAATGCCGGCGCTACTTATCAGAGGTGTGTGCAAAAGTGTTTGCGTGATCAAATAGACAAAAATGTGCAGGTATATGTTGACGATGTCATCATCAAAACCAAGGAAAGCCAGACTCTCATAGATGACCTCTGGGAAACTTTTGCAAACATGAGAAGATTCCGGATGAAGCTAAATTCGGCTAAATGCACTTTTGGTGTGCCGGTGGGCAAGTTACTTGGGTTCCTCATCTTGAGCCAGGGTATTGAAGTAAATCTCAGCAAGGTTCGTGCTATAGAGAGAATGAAGCCGCCGACAGATCTGAAAGAAGTTCAGAAGTTCACTGGATGCCGCACATCCCTGAGCCATTTCATAAGTCGGCTAGGAGAAAAAGCGTTACTTCTGTATCAACTGATGAAGAAGTCTGACACATTTGTTTGGACAACGCAAGCCGATGCAACTTTCAAGGAATTGAAGCAGATGTTGTCAACAGCACCCATATTGGCATCACCATTGCCAAAGGAGCCGATGTTGCTCTATGTAGCGGTGACCAACAGAGTTGTCAGTGTAGTGGTGGTAGTAGAGCGAGAGGAAGGAGGCAAATATGTGTAGAGGCCGGTATATTTTCTGAGTGAAGTTCTTTCCACCTCAAAGCAAAACTATCCCCACTATCAGAAGATGACATATGGTGTATATATGGCAGCCAAGAAGCTCAAGCATTACTTCCAGGAGCATCCAATTCGAGTAGTGGCTAAGGCCCCTATCTCGGAAATCATAAGCAACGAAAATGCCAGTGGCCGGATAGCCAAGTGGGCAATAGAGTTGTCACCATATACACCTCAATATGAGAAGCGAGATACGATCAAGTCCCAGGTGCTGGCCGATTTCTTCATTGATTGGGCCGAGATACAGTATGAGCCACCTTTGCCAGATGCAAATTACTGGAGAATGAATTTTGATGGGTCCAAGACAATACATGGTTTTGGTGCCGGCATAGTCCTTACTTCACCCAAGAATGACCAGTTGAGATATGTTCTGCAGATCCACTTTGCAGCATCTAACAATGTGGCAGAATATGAGGCACTTGTGCATGGCTTGAAAGTATCCAAGGAGATAGGCATTCACCGGATTATGTGCTTTGGTGATTCAGATCTGGTGATCCAGCAATGCTCCGGCATATGGGATGCACACGATGCGAATATGGCGTCCTATCATTTCTTGGTGCAACAGATAAGTGGCTACTTTGAAGGTTGTGAGTTTCGGCATGTTCCCCTGGCTCAAAATGATGCAGCCGGCACATTGTCCAAGTTGGGATCTTCCAGAGAATCAATCCCGCCCGGCATTTCGCTGGAGCATTTGAGGAAGCCGTCAATCAAGCCCTCGCCGGAGTCCACATCCATATATGTTCCACCGGCCCCAGAGGAAGCAGTTCCAATGGAGATAGATGTCGGTGCTAGTGTAGATAACCCGGGGACTCTCTCCGACATACCCCGGGACTGCTCTTTCTATTCGACATACGCGGTGACTACGGTGTTCCAGAGTAAGAGCAAAGGCAAGGGCAAGATGTATCAGGAGGTTGTTCCGGTATACCCGGGGACTGCTCTTTCTGTCCCGGGGACTTCGCAGCCCATAGAGATCGATTATATGTCAGTCGAAGTGATGGAGATAGATCAAGCAGTGTTCACTGTTAGGGAGGTGCCCTCATGGGTACACCCAATCATGGATTTCATGGTCAATGGCCAAGTGCCGGCGGATGAAGCTAAAACCTGCCGCATTCAGAGAAGGTCAAAAGCATATACCATCATTAATAACGAGGTGTATAAGAGGAGTGCCACTGGTGTGCTACAGAGATGTGTCAAATCAGCTGAAGGCTAGGAGATGCTCCAGGAAATTCATCAGGGGGAGTGTGGTCATCATGCTTCGTCCTGGGCCTTAGTGTCAAAAGCATTCTGGCACGGGTTTTACTGGCCGACGGCACTGCAAGAGGCAGAGGATTTGGTCCGGAAGTGCAACGGGTGTCAAAGATATGCCCATTGTTGGGGATATACCAAATAGGTATACCAGTGACGTAGTCCTAAACCAGCAAGCCAGGGTGGCCCATTGAGGTGGTATGGCGGATTGCCTACCGGGCAGCCCAGTTGCTGGAAAGCCCATGGCGAATACTGGACGTGGGAGCTTATGGCGGATCCGAAGATAGGCCCATGGCGGGTTGCCTTGTAGTACACGACATTGTATAGGACTTAGTCTAGGACTCCATATTGTATCCGCTCCAGTACCATCATGATGCCCATGCCAGACGCCTTTAGCAGCCGGCGTGGAGGAGCCCTTGAGGCACCGAGACTTAGATACGGCCAATCGCATAGCGAAACAGCCAACCTCATCATTGTAACCGAGCACTTGTTGCCATATAGTGAATTATAGCAGCACGTAGGGTCTCACCACCATTACGGGATCTGAAGCTGGGTAAACTCATGCTACCACCGTCCCGGATCACTCCGCCGTGTTCACCCCCTTCCACAAACCGCCATACACCTACCCCTATGGTAGATCTGTTGATGAAACCACGACAGTTGGCGCCCACCATGGGGCCAAATGCGTCAGGAGCATGGATCCAGGCGGGATCCGCCTTCACAGGCATTGGCGACACCGTCGCCATCGGGCGCATCCTCTATGATTCTAGCTTCCCCATTGTCCCAGCAGATAACCTCTGGGTGCCGGCTAGAGAAGACCCTGCTCGATTTACCGTCGTTCTGATCGGAGATATCCACATCTTCATCGGAGAGACGGACGCTACCCATGCCATGGAAACCAATTTCCGGCGGATTGGTATGGCTGAAACCCCCAAACAGACCGCTTTTGAGCTAGATACGGAGGAGGAATCATCTGATCTAGAGCTTTCCAAGTTATCTAGATCAGATCTAAAAACCAATCCCACCCAACCTGCCCTAGCGGTGGAGGAAGTGGTGGATGACCGCTATGAATCCGCCATGAACAATCTGGCGTTAGAGACATCGTGGTACTGCCTTATTGCTTTTGCAGGAACCACTTCGGGATCTGCCTCCAATGGAGATGACAGACTAGGTGAATCCATCCTAGAGGCACTTAACGAAAGTGGTGAATCAGATGACTGGGATAGCAAAGGCTATGACTCTGATCACTATGACGTCGCCATGAGAAGAATCAAGGCAGAGTTAGCTCAGCAAGAAATAGAAGAGAAGCAAGCAGCTGCCAAGCAAGTGTTCATGACCAACAAAGGAGATGACGCTGGGCAGGCAACCAGTGATCCGCCATCTCAGGCAGCCCATGACGGAGATGCCGGCAAAGAGCAGGGTAACCCGCCACCAGCCGCCGTTCCCGCCATGGAACAACTGCCTGAGATTCAGGGCAGACCTAGGCCTCTACAACCCGCCATCCCCATGGTGCACCACCCAGAAGACTTCACGACTCCGATTGACAAGGTCGTCTACGGGACTCCGGCAACTTCCAACTTGTTTTCAATGGTGCGAAGCCAATCGTCTGCATCAAGGGGTTCAATGCACTTGGAGAACACGGGAGGGTTGGTGTTTTGGAAGGGCTTGAGTCAGGATCTTGGCGCCTCCTCGCCATTACCGCCATTGTTGTTGTTGTTGCCCGTAGCAAGCTGCTGTAGGACGGCTAGTGTTGCTTGTCGCTCAGCCTGGGCGGCTTCACGATCCTCCATCATCAAGCGCAGGACTTGCGCCATGTTGG
Organism: Dactylis glomerata; assembly: GCA_007115705.1. Lineage (NCBI taxonomy): Eukaryota > Viridiplantae > Streptophyta > Magnoliopsida > Poales > Poaceae > Dactylis > Dactylis glomerata. The sequence goes on along the minus strand of QXEO01000406.1, from coordinate 4,748,146 downwards.
GCTCGAGCGGTGGTGGAGGGTTGCCCCCAGCACGGCCACGGGTTCCTTCGGCCATCTGAGGATTGGGTTGTGTAAGAGAAAGGGAACAATTAGGTACTCGCATTTCCTAAGAGGGGATATGGTCTTAAATATGTTTTTCTTAATGCCTTAGGGGCAAAAACATTTTTTTCAAAAAGCAAAACACATGAAACAAATACAAACAACCATATTTTAATTTGGAGAGGGCGTAAAATACGCGCGGTGAGGGTACTCAACCAAACTTATCCTATTCAACCTATGGGTCATAGTTCGCCCAGAATGTTGATATCTTCAATTTGTTGACTCTGGCTTCAGTGATAATTTTGAAGGTAGACGGCGATAAAATCATTGCTTGGTTGATGTCGGGTGATAGAGTGTAGTAGGTATTCGGGTCTTACATGAGGATATCATCCAATATTTAAAAGGGGCAAGACAAAAGAGTAATGGTTTTAAAGACCTTTTTGCAAAAGAGAGGAAAGGTTTTGAAGCTTTGAAAAGATGAGAAGTGTAGAAATCATTTTAATTAGTTAATCCAAATAATGTTTGCCTAACTAACGACCATGCTAACTAAGGTCTCCTATAGTCAGGATGGCTCTGATACCAGCTCTGTGGGGCCCCAGACTAGCTGTCTGAAACACCCATTATGCATACAATTCATGATCCCAGAAAATGCTCATGAATCCACATAACCGAGTTGATATCAAATACAACATCCATTACATTAACGAATATAAAGTCTTACATAGATGCCTTGATGGCAAGTTCATCACATTCATAGCAGCAAAAACTCCATAAGCGTCATCAGACCCAAGTCAAGCCTTAACCGCGCAGGCAGCTGACTGGGAGAACGTCCTAGTTCGCATAGTCATCATCGTAGCCTTCTTCTCCATTGAACACCTTCTCGTAGTCTGGCCAAGTTAATAGCCAGGGACAAAGCCATGAGTACATTTGAATTGTACTTGTAAACCACCTAAGATGAGAGATGCAAGATATGCAAGTATGGCTATAGCAAGGGGTGGCTCTATTCTAGGTTTATTTTAACAAAGTTTTCTCTTATCGATATAGCATCACTATATCTTTATTTAAAACCTTTATAAAACAAGTTTTAATTTTTAAACCACTAGGAAGGGGTGACCCAATTTGCCATTCCTCCAAAACATCCACATTTCCACGGTAGTACCCCATGAGTACTCTGAACCATCTCCTTTTTCCTTTTTCCTCAAAACATTTTCAAAACAAAACCAACACAGCTAAGCAACGGCCATTCCAACTGTCCATGACCGTGGACGCGGCTATTCAAATAGATTTACACTCTACAGAGGTTGTGCACTTTACCCACAAGATTTGATACATCCACCGTGATCAACCACGGATCGTCAAACACAAAGTATGCGGGGTTCGGATAATCAAACGAAACCTTTTGCTTGCGTACCTTAGCATAGGGACCTACCCAATGGAGTTGTTTCCCCCCGGAAAACCCTGGCAGTCCACACCCTTTCATATTGAGAGTGACCCCAGTGCCACGGCAGGAGACCCATTGTGCCTTCCGGGCGGGTCAGCTCAAGTGCCTCCCACTATACTATTGCCCTCTTCTATTGTAGCAATCTGGATTTCGGGGTCCAGAGACCCTTTATATAGTTGTGAGGTCTCCCATGCTAAGACAAACAAACTATGGGTTAAGCCCCGTCCCATTTCAGGGTAATGTGGTTGCACGGTTTGGTTGTTCTGGGCGAATACCTATAACCGTGTGCTGTTTTTCCAAAAACTCCATTTCCTCCATCCTCTTTAACAATTCCACAGTTTTGAAAGTTCCTCTTTCAAAAACTCACACTTGGCAAGGACGAACCTTCCCAAGGTATTTTTTTCAAAATCCCTTTCAAACAATTTTTTTTAGTGTCCCAACCTAGAGTTTTTGCTCCACTAAACAAGGCTACAAGGGAAGGCATGATGCTAACCATCAAGCCACTAAAACCAAGGGATAAGTAGGTGTCAAGAGGGTGTCATCCAAATGGATGATAACAATTGACTTATGGAGCCGCCAACAAATTGCTATAAAGAGGTAATAGCAATTAAAAAGAATGCATCTTGTATAAAACATAATTGAAAAAACATGCATAAGTAAAACTAGGATCAAGGTGTGCAACAAGTATAGATGGCTCGCCTTGGTTGGCTTGTCCCTGGTCTTCCTCCAATTCTTTAAAGTTTTCATCTTTGCCAAACTCGTCAACGGTCGGTTCTAGCGTCGTGAAAACAAACAAACACACAATAAACATACCAGCACTAGCACTAACACACCACAACAAGTCACTCAGGAAAAACACTCAAATAAGTTCAGATAACAAATTTGTTACTACCCAAAGTTGCTGCAAGATTTAGTCGTAATTTTAGAATTTCAAACATTAAGATTTAAAAAATGCAAACTAGCAATCGTGCGGCTACAAAGTAGAGTGGAACAAAGAATCGACCTCTAAAATAGAAGTAACTGATAGGGCAAAGGTGTCCGATCTTTCGATGAGATCTTGATATGTCGATTTGGTGGGTGGAGTTCGTGCTTGACGATCCGACTACACGTGCGAAGCTCGTGCGCCAATGCAATCGCTAGGACAACCTCCAGGAGTTACTGATCTTGCGGATGCACGATTAGCCTGACCAGTGAGGGTCTTAATTCCTACCGGAAATCGAGAACAAGTAAGAACTAATACAGCAATCAAGATATTGCGGATGAAAGATGTATGCTTTATTCAAAAGGTGGGATTCCGAATAGGCGGTCTTCTTCTGGGCGATTGGCCTCAAAAGTCGAGCTCGTAGTTGCAGTAATGGCTAACTTTAGTCTAATCAAAATCCGCGTTCTAATGATGGCTACGGGGGGTATTTGAGGAGGAAAAGGTAGGGGTGCGACCAGCCATGGGTATGGTGGTCAAACGAAACCCTAACAGGCCTTTTCTCCTCAAATTCGGACTCCTAAAAGTGGCTGTCTTATTTGCTGCGAAAATTACATGGGCCTGGCCCAAAAATAAAAGTGACGCAGCACCATATCTATCTAAGGACGAATTTATGAAGTAGTTCTTTGTATATTTCGTCCAAGTCTTCATCCTTCATTACGGTGGCTTCAAAGTTCTGAAATCTCCACTCGTGGCATCTTCTTCAATCCTCAAACGCTTGCTGCCATCTCCATGCATGATCATGCTCCAATGCTTGTCCCTCTCATCCATGCTAGGTCCATCATTCCTAAGAGTAACAAACATATCTGATTTAGGTAGCATCATATTCTCATGTATGCGAGAAAGAGTTCCAAGAAATGAGAGTACCTGATAGTTAAGTTGCTTGGCACGAGCTCGAGTGATGGGTCCTTGTATGTGTTCCGCTGTAGGTGCAGCGGTTGTATCAATAGATGGGATGTCCTCATCATGCTCCCCTTCTTGAATTGAAGTCGTCCTCGATGCAACCTCATCTTCTTCACCGAAGTAAGGCTTTAAATCTGCAATCTTAAATGTAGGACTTACCGTACCAAAATCTGCAGGAAGCTCAAGTTTATATGCATTATCATTGATTTTCTCTATCACCTTAAAAGGACCATCAACACATGGCATTAATTTAGACTTGCGCAAATCAGGAAAACGATCTTTGCGCAAATGCAACCAAACAAGATCACCAACCTCAAACACAACATGCTTTCGTCCTCTATCCCCAGCAACTTTATACTTAACATTCATGCGTTCTATGTTGTCTTTAGTAGTTGCATGCAATTTTAAAATCAAATCAGCATGTTGTGTAGCATCGAAATTATTTTGCACTGAAGATGGTAAAGGCAACAAATCAATAGGTGCACGTGGAACAAAACCATAGACATTCTAAAAAGGGCTCATCTTTGTGGTAGAATGCAGCGAACGATTATAAGCAAATTCAATATGAGGCAAACACTCTTCCCACAATTTTAAGTTCTTCTTTAAAACAGCCCTTAACATGGTAGATAAAGTTCTATTAACTACTTCAGTTTGTCCATCAGTTTGGGGATGACATGTAGTACTAAACAGCAATTTAGTCCCCAACTTAGCCCATAAACATCTCCAAAAGTGGCTAAGAAATTTAGTATCACGGTCAGAAACAATAGTATTTGGCACACCATGCAAACGAACGATATCACAAAAAAACAAATCAGCAATGTGCGCAGCATCATCGGTCTTGTGACAAGGAATAAAGTGTGCCATCTTAGAAAACCGATCCACAACAACAAAAATACTATCCCTCCCCTTCTGTGTACGAGGTAATCCCAAAACAAAGTCCATCGAAATATCCTCCCAAGGAACGCTAGGAACAGGAAGAGGCATATATAAACCATGTGGATTAAGGCGAGACTTAGCTTTTTGACAAGTAGTGCAGCGTGCCACGAATCTCTCAACATCTCGCCGCATGCGTGGCCAAAAGAAGTGTGCAGCAAGAACATCCTCCGTCTTCTTGACACCAAAGTGTCCCATTAATCCTCCTCCATGCGCCTCCTGTAACAACAAAAGACGAACGGAACCATCTGGGATGCATAGTTTGTTAGCACGGAACACAAATCCATCATTAAGGATGAATTTGTTCCATGTTCTACCATCATTACAATTCTGCAACACATCTTTAAATTCAGCATCATGCAAGTATTGTTCCTTGATAGTTTCCAACCCAAAAATTTTGAAGTCAAGCTGAGATAACATAGTATAACGGCGCGACAAAGCATCAGCAATAATATTATCTTTACCCTTTTTGTGTTTGATAACATAAGGAAAAGATTCAATAAATTCAACCCACTTTGCATGGCGATGATTCAATTTTGCTTGACTACGAATATGCTTCAAAGATTCATGATCAGAATGTATAACAAATTCTTTAGGCCATAAATAATGTTGCCAAGTTTCTAATGTCCGAACCAGCGCATATAATTCTTTATCATAATTAGAATAGTTCAGACTAGGCCCACTCAATTTTTCACTAAAATATGCTACAGGTTTGCCCTCTTGTAATAATACACCTCCCAAACCAATTCCACTAGCATCACATTCAAGTTCAAATGTCTTATTAAAATCAGGAAGTTGGAGTAATGGAGCATGTGTTAACTTATCTTTCAGTATCATGAAGGCCTCTTGTTGTGCATCGCCCCAAACAAAGGGCACATCCTTCTTTGTGAGCTCATTCAATGGCGCAGCAATAGAACCAAAATCTTTGACAAAGCGCCTATAAAACCCAGCGAGACCAAGAAAACTTCTCACTTGTGTGACCGTCTTGGGCTGCGGCCAATTCTCAATAGCTTCAATCTTGGCTGGATCAACTTCAATTCCCTGTTCTGTAACAACATAACCAAGAAAAGCAACTCTGTTTGTGCAAAAGGTGCACTTCTCAAGATTACCATATAGACGTGCATCACGTAAAGCATTGAAAACAGCACGTAAATGATCCAAATGGTCCTCTAAAGATTTGCTATATATGAGAATGTCATCAAAATATACCACCACAAAACGGCCAATAAAAGCACATAAAACTTCGTTCATCAGTCTCATAAAGGTACTAGGTGCATTAGTTAAACCAAACGGCATTACTAACCACTCATATAAACCAAACTTAGTTTTAAAAGCTGTTTTCCATTCATCTCCTAATTGCATATGAATTTGGTGGTAACCACTACGCAAATCAACTTTAGAGAACATAATAGAACCACTCAACTCATCCAGCATGTCATCCAAACGAGGTATAGGGTGACGATATCGAATGGTAATATTATTAATAGCTCGACAATCAGTACACATGCACGAAGAACCATCTTTCTTAGGTACTAAAATAATAGGAACAGTGCATGGACTAAGAGACTCACGAATATAACCTTTGTCCAATAAACTCTGAATTTGTCGTTCGATCTCTTTTGTTTCTTCAGGATTGGTGCGATATGGCGCACGGTTGGGCAGCGAGGCTCCTGGAATCAAATCAATTTGGTGTTCTATCCCACGAATAGGTGGAAGTCCAGGTGGAACATCTTGTGGAAAAACGTCCATGTATTCCTGCAAAAGGTTAGCAACTGCAGGTGGCAAAGAAGGAGGCATATCCTCAAATGAAAACAGAACTTCTTTGCAAACAATGGCATAACATGGAGTAATATTGACATCAATTTCAGCAAGATCAGATTTGCTAGCAAGTAAACAAGGATTCTTCAAACGAATTTCAGCAGCATGGTTAGAATCAGATTTAGAAGAATGCTTAGGGGGTACAAAATCTGCAGCAACAATCTGATTCTCACTCTTATGTTTGTCATCGTTTTTTAATCTACTAGCTCTAGCAAGATCATCTTTCAAAATTTGTTCCGGAGTCATGGGTTTAAGTCCAATTTTCTTGCCAGCATGTGTAAGAGAATACTGATTAGTTTTACCATTATGTACAGATTCTCTATCAAATTGCCATGGTCTACCAAGTAACAAAGAACAAGCTTGCATAGGTACAACATCACAATCAACAAAATCTGAATAAGTACCAATAGTAAAATGCACGCGTGCAGTTCTTGTTACCTTGAGCTTACGGGAGCTCTCAAACCATTGAATGTAATAGGGATGAGGTCATTGTCGTGTGGGTAGAGCAAGCTTCTCCACCATGTCAATACTAGCCAGATTGTTACAACTCCCTCCATCAATGATGATCCGGATAGCTCTCTCCTTAACAATGCCTCTTGTTTGAAACAAATTGTGGCGTTGATCATGCTCGGCTTTGCTCAATTGCACACTCAAGACACGTTGTGCAACTAAACTCTTGTATTGATCAACAGTCTCAGCTCCCATTACCTCCATCTCCTTGTCAGAATCAGAATTGGCACCATCACGTGCCGCAATAAGTGCCAATGTATCATCATCAAAATCACTCGCAGAGTCATATTCGCCATCTTCTAGCACCACCATCACACGTTTGGTTCGGCATTCTTTTTCGATCTGACCGAACCCAAAACATTTGCGACATTGAATGTCGCGAGTCTTCCCCGTGGAGGCCATGGAAGAAGAACTCCGTGTTGGACCAGCAGATGGTGATGGAGCAGGAGCAGGTGGCGTTCTTGACGTCGGCGTGGTATACCTGGAGGTGGAAGGACCTGGTGCATCCCCACGAGAAGGTGGAGCTGATTGGCGCGCAGACCATGAAGAAGTACGACCTGCAGAATTATTAGCTCTTCTCCATGATGGTTGACGATCCTGCACTTCAAGTTCAGCTTTGCAAGCAAGGTGAAATAAACGAGTAATAGTGTTGTACTCCTTATAGTCTAAAATATGCTGAATCTCCTTATTTAAACCACCAAAGAAACGTGCAAGCATAGCTTCATTATCCTCTACAATACCACAATGAATCATGCCTGTTTGTAACTCTTGATAATACTCTTGTACAGAATTTTTGCCTTGTTCTAAACGAGTTAATTTTTTAAGCAAGTCCCGTTGATAATGTGGAGGTACAAAACGAGTACGCATGGCATGTTTTAGACCAAGCCAAGTAGCAGGAATATTAGCATGATTGACTCGACAATGTTCAGACCACCAGATAGAAGCAAAATCTGTAAATTCACATGTAGCAGCACTAACACGCAAATGCTCAGGGTAGCGTAAACATGCAAAACGTTGCTCTACTTCTAACTCCCAAGTGAGATATGCATCAGGATTATATCTACCCTCAAATGGCGGAATATTTAATTTCAGCTTGGCCACATGTTCATCATCACGTACCGGACGCGGAGGTGGACGAGCGTTGCGGTTGTATTGCCACGGACGGCTAGGTGCAGGTTGTTGGACCTCATCCTCGTCGAGCTCGTTTTCATCTTCAAACCCGTTTGCCCCCTCGTCAGCATCATATCCGTCCTGGGTTGCCGCCTCCGTAGCGGCCGCAGTAGCTGCCGCGGCTGCAACGGTACCCGCAGATGGCGGTATGAGAGGAACGCGGCGCGCACGTGGTACAGGGATGCCCGGCTGTGGCAGTGGTGGTAAACGGGCCAGGACTTCCCGGAACCGGGTGTCGAGCTTGGTGTTGAAGGATGCCTCAAGACCAGCAATCTTGTCCATCGCATCAGAAAGCTTGGAATCAACATCACCCAAGCATGTGTCCACATCTTGTGCACGCCCCACCAACAGCCGAGTGAAGTGGGCATGCAACTCTACATTAGTCATCTTCTCCAGATCAACATCATCCTTCATGGTTCCTGTCATGGTTAGCGTAGAAGCAAGCACAAATATAGATACCTACGCACTACGAAATATGGTGGAATCATGCGTAATCCGTCAAGCGGTATACAAAGCTCTTACAAGTTCTTTCCAAACAGGAGGAAGGTGATATGCAACCAGCAAAAAGCAGCGACTCCCAAGATTGCACAAAGCGATTACCAGGTGTCGATACAAAGCATGTGCAGAAATATGTGGAGCTGTAGGAAGGCTTATATGGTAGCAAAAACACAGCAAATATCAGAACAGCAATGCAATGTTGAAAGAATGCTCAACCACGGTACTGTGCTGGTCCTAGGCTATACCGAGCTAGAGACGCGAGCCGAGAACACTAAGAAAGTCACGGTGTGGCACAACAAGCAGAAAGAAACAGCTCCAAAGCAAGATATAAGTGAAGATCTGCAGGAATTTTCGGGTCTGAAACTTCAGAGGGCAAAAACTCGGCGTTCCCGGCCTTTTTTGGGAGTTCTGAGTATCGCACAACGACATAGTGGTTGTGGTTAGATAGATCTTTTCGTGCTGAGCATTTTGAGTGGTCGCACGTCGAAAACGGAGTTCGTATGCAAAAGTTATGGCCAGTTGAAATTTGCTGTCGAAAACCATCAAAAACTGACGAAACTGTCCAATTCGGACTGAAATCGGACTGGACTAGTAGGAACGGGTCAACCCGACTTCGATGCGGAGTTGACTTTTTTTTTTTGCTCTTCTTCTTCCTCTTGACTGGCGACCGAAACCTAACTCACGGACTCTGAAAAAGGCACGGATGAAATCGGGAGGAACGAACAAAAACTTATGTAAAGGCGGTGGCGGAAGTATATGGCATGGTGGCGGAAGGATATGGTGGAGCAGTGGTGCAAGCGTGCGGCGGCGGCGGGACTATGGTGATTCGAACTCGAAACTCTAAAGGAACAGACACTAAGACCAGCAACTTGACACGCGGATGCAGACACAAATTCAACGATGCAAACTGAAAAGACAATGCAAAGGCTCGGATGGTTTATGGGACGAGATGATCTAAATCCTAACTATATTTTTGGCTTTTTCGTGGTTTATAGGTATGAACACAGATGCAATCTAAACTACGAAAACAGTAAATCTCACCGAGCAACCTGAAATCTGATACCACTTGATAGGGCAAAGGTGTCCGATCTTTTGATGAGATCTTGATATGTCGATTTGGTGGGTGGAGTTCGTGCTTGATGATCCGACTACACGTGCGAAGCTCGTGCGCCAATGCAATCGCTAGGACAACCTCCAAGAGTTACTGATCTTGAGGATGCACGATCAGCCTGACCAGCGAGGGTCTTAATTCCTACCTGAAATCGAGAACAAGTAAGAACTAATACAACAATCAAGATATTGCGGATGAAAGATGTATGCTTTATTCAAAAGGTGGGATTCCGAATAGGCGGTCTTCTTCTGGGCGATTGGCCTCAAAAGTTGAGCTCGTAGTTGCAGCAATGGCTAACTTTAGTCTAATCAAAATCCGCGTTCTAATGACGGCTACGGGGGGGTATTTGAGGAGGAAAAGGTAGGGGTGCGACCAGCCATGGGTATGGTGGTCGAACGGAACCCTAACAGGCCTTTTCTCCTCAAATTCGGACTCCTAAAAGTGGCTGTCTTATTTGCTGCGAAAATTACATGGGCCTGGACCAAAAATAAAAGTGACGCAACACCATATCTATCTAAGGACGAATTTATGAAGTAGTTCTTTGTATATTTCGTCCAAGTCTTCATCCTTCATTACGGTGGCTTCAAAGTTCTGAAATCTCCACTCGTGGCATCTTCTTCAATCCTCAAACGCTTGCTGCCATCTCCATGCATGATCATGCTCCACTGCTTGTCCCTCTCATCCATGCTAGGTCCATCATTCCTAAGAGTAACAAACATATCTGATTTAGGTAGCATCATATTCTCATGTATGCGAGAAAGAGTTCCAAGAAATGAGAGTACCTGATAGTTAAGTTGCTTGGCACGAGCTCGAGTGATGGGTCCTTGTATGTGTTCCGCTGTAGGTGCAGTGGTTGTATCAATAGATGGGATGTCCTCATCATGCTCCCCTTCTTGAATTGAAGTCGTCCTCGATGCAACCTCATCTTCTTCACCGAAGTAAGGCTTTAAATCTGCAATGTTAAATGTAGGACTTACCATACCAAAATCTGCAGGAAGCTCAAGTTTATATGCATTATCATTGATTTTCTCTATCACCTTAAAAGGACCATCAGCACGTGGCATTAATTTAGACTTGCGCAAATCAGGAAAATGATCTTTGCGCAAATGCAACCAAACAAGATCACCAACCTCAAACACAACATGCTTTCGTCCTCTATCCCCAGCAACTTTATACTTAACATTCATGCGTTCTATGTTGTCTTTAGTAGTTGCATGCAATTTTAAAATCAAATCAGCATGTTGTGTAGCATCGAAATTATTTTGCACTGAAGATGGTAAAGGCAACAAATCAATAGGTGCACGTGGAACAAAACCATAGACAATCTGAAAAGGGCTCATCTTTGTGGTAGAATGCAGCGAACGATTATAAGCAAATTCAATATGAGGCAAACACTCTTCCCACAATTTTAAGTTCTTCTTTAAAACAGCCCGCAACATGGTAGATAAAGTTCTATTAACTACTTCAGTTTGTCCATCAGTTTGGGGATGACATGTAGTACTAAACAGCAATTTAGTCCCCAACTTAGCCCATAAACATCTCCAAAAGTGGCTAAGAAATTTAGTATCACGGTCAGAAACAATAGTATTTGGCACACCATGCAAACGAACGATATCATGAAAAAACAAATCAGCAATGTGCGCAGCATCATCGGTCTTGTGACAAGGAATAAAGTGTGCCATCTTAGAAAACTGATCCACAACAACAAAAATACTATCCCTCCCCTTCTGTGTACGAGGTAATCCCAAAACAAAGTCCATCGAAATATCCTCCCAAGGAACACTAGGAACAGGAAGAGGCATATATAAACCATGTGGATTAAGGCGAGACTTAGCTTTTTGACAAGTAGTGCAGCGTGCCACGAATCTCTCAACATCTCGCCGCATGCGTGGCCAAAAGAAGTGTGCAGCAAGAACATCCTCTGTCTTCTTGACACCAAAGTGTCCCATTAATCCTCCTCCATGCGCCTCCTGTAACAACAAAAGACGAACGGAACCATCTGGGATGCATAGTTTGTTAGCACAGAACACAAATCCATCATTAAGGATGAATTTGTTCCATGTTCTACCATCTTTACAATTCTGCAACACATCTTTAAATTCAGCATCATGCAAGTATTGTTCCTTGATAGTTTCCAACCCAAAAATTTTGAAGTCAAGCTGAGATAACATAGTATAACGGCGCGACAAAGCATCAGTAATAATATTATCTTTACCCTTTTTGTGTTTGATAACATAAGGAAAAGATTCAATAAATTCAACCCACTTTGCATGGCGACGATTCAGTTTTGCTTGACTACGAATATGCTTCAAAGATTCATGATCAGAATGTATAACAAATTATTTAGGCCATAAATAATGTTGCCAAGTTTCTAATGTCTGAACCAGCGCATATAATTCTTTATCATAAGTAGAATAGTTCAGACTAGGCCCACTCAATTTTTCACTAAAATATGCTACAGGTTTGCCCTCTTGTAATAATACACCTCCCAAACCAATTCCACTAGCATCACATTCAAGTTCAAATGTCTTATTAAAATCAGGAAGTTGGAGTAATGGAGCATGTGTTAACTTATCTTTCAGTATCATGAAGGCCTCTTGTTGTGCATCGCCCCAAACAAAGGGCACATCCTTCTTTGTGAGCTCATTCAATGGCGCAGCAATAGAACCAAAATCTTTGACAAAGCGCCTATAAAACCCAGCGAGACCAAGAAAACTTCTCACTTGTGTGACCGTCTTGGGCTGCGGCCAATTCTCAATAGCTTCAATCTTGGCTGGATCAACTTCAATTCCCTGTTCTGTAACAACATAACCAAGAAAAGCAACTCTGTTTGTGCAAAAGGTGCACTTCTCAAGATTACCATATAGACGTGCATCACGTAAAGCATTGAAAACAGCACGTAAATGATCCAAATGGTCCTCTAAAGATTTGCTATATATGAGAATGTCATCAAAATATACCACCACAAAATGGCCAATAAAAGCACGTAAAACTTCGTTCATCAGTCTAATAAAGGTACTAGGTGCATTAGTTAAACCAAACGGCATTACTAACCACTCATATAAACCGAACTTAGTTTTAAAAGCTGTTTTCCATTCATCTCCTAATTGCATACGAATTTGGTGGTAACCACTACGCAAATCAACTTTAGAGAACATAATAGAACCACTCAACTCATCCAGCATGTCATCCAAACGAGGTATAGGGTGACGATATCGAATGGTAATATTATTAATAGCTCGACAATCAGTACACATGCGTGAAGAACCATCTTTCTTAGGTACTAAAATAATAGGAACAGCGCATGGACTAAGAGACTCACGAATATAACCTTTGTCCAATAAACTCTGAATTTGTCGTTGGATCTCTTTTGTTTCTTCAGGATTGGTGCAATATGGCGCACGGTTGGGCAGCGAGGCTCCTGGAATCAAATCAATTTGGTGTTCTATCCCACGAATAGGTGGAAGTCCAGGTGGAATATCTTGTGGAAAAATGTCCATGTATTCCTGCAAAAGGTTAGCAACTGCAGGTGGCAAAGAAGGAGGCATATCCTCAAATGAAAACAGAACTTCTTTGCAAACAATGGCATAACATGGAGTAATATTGACATCAATTTCAGCAAGATCAGATTTGCTAGCAAGTAAACAAGGATTCTTCAAACGAATTTCAGTAGCATGGTTAGAATCAGATTTAGAAGAATGCTTAGGGGGTACAAAATCTGCAGCAACAATCTGATTCTCACTCTTATGTTTGTCATCATTTTTTAATCTACTAGCTCTAGCAAGATCATCTTTCAAAATTTGTTCCGGAGTCATGGGTTTAAGTCCAATTTTCTTGCCAGCATGTGTAAGAGAATACTGATTAGTTTTACCATTATGTACAGATTCTCTATCAAATTGCCATGGTCTACCAAGTAACAAAGAACAAGCTTGCATAGGTACAACATCACAATCAACAAAATCTGAATAAGTACCAATAGTAAAATGCACGCGTGCAGTTCTTGTTACCTTGAGCTTACGGGAGCTCTCAAACCATTGAATGTAATAGGGATGAGGTCGTTGTCGTGTGGGTAGAGCAAGCTTCTCCACCATGTCAATACTAGCCAGATTGTTACAACTCCCTCCATCAATGATGATCCGGATAGCTCTCTCCTTAACAACGCCTCTTGTTTGAAACAAATTGTGGCGTTGATCATGCTCGGCTTTGCTCAATTGCACACTCAAGACACGTTGTGCAACTAAAATCTTGTATTGATCAGCAGTCTCAGCTCCCATTACCTCCATCTCCTTGTCAGAATCAGAATTGGCACCATCACGTGCCGCAATAAGTGCCAATGTATCATCATCAAAATCACTCGCAGAGTCATATTCGCCATCTTCTAGCACCACCATCACACATTTGGTTCGGCATTCTTTTTCGATCTGACCGAACCCAAAACATTTGCGACATTGAATGTCGCGAGTCTTCCCCGTGGAGGCCATGGAAGAAGAACTCCATGTCGGACCAGCAGATGGTGATGGAGCAGGAGCAGGTGGCGTTCTTGACGTCGGCGTGGTATACCTGGAGGTGGAAGGACCTGGTGCATCCCCACGAGAAGGTGGAGCTGATTGGCGCGTAGACCATGAAGAAGTACGACCTGCAGAATTATTAGCTCTTCTCCATGATGGTTGACGATCCTGCACTTCAAGTTCAGCTTTGCAAGCAAGGTGAAATAAATGAGTAATAGTGTTGTACTCCTTATAGTCTAAAATATGCTGAATCTCCTTATTTAAACCACCAAAGAAACGTGCAAGCATAGCTTCATTATCCTCTACAATACCACAACGAATCATGCCTGTTTGTAACTCTTGATAATACTCTTGTACAGAATTTTTGCCTTGTTCTAAACGAGTTAATTTTTTAAGCAAGTCCCGTTGATAATGTGGAGGTACAAAACGAGTACGCATGGCATGTTTTAGACCAAGCCAAGTAGCAGGAATATTAGCATGATTGACTCGACAATGTTTAGACCACCAGATAGAAGCAAAATCTGTAAATTCACATGTAGCAGCACTAACACGCAAATGCTCAGGGTAGCATAAACATGCAAAACGTTGCTCTACTTCTAACTCCCAAGTGAGATATGCATCAGGATTATATCTACCCTCAAATGGCGGAATATTTAATTTCAGCTTGGCCACATGTTCATCATCACGTACCGGACGCGGAGGTGGACGAGCGTTGCGGTTGTATTGCCGCGGACGGCCAGGTGCAGGTTGTTGGACCTCATCCTCGTCGAGCTCGTTTTCATCTTCGAACTCGTTTGCCCCCTCGTCAGCGTCATATCCGTCCTGGGTTGCCGCCTCCGTAGCGGCCGCAGCAGCTGCCGCGGCTGCAACGGTACCCGCAGATGGCGGTATGAGAGGAACGCGGCGCGCACGTGGTACAGGGATGTCCGGCTGTGGCAGTGGTGGTAAACAGGCCAGGACTTCCTAGAACCGGGTGTCGAGCTTGGTGTTGAAGGATGCCTCAAGACCAGCAATCTTGTCCATCGCATCAGAAAGCTTGGAATCAACATCACCCAAGCGTGTGTCCACATCTTGTGCACGCCCCACCAACAGCCGAGTGAAGTGGGCATGCAACTCTGCATTAGTCATCTTCTCCGGATCAACATCATCCTTCGTGGTTCCTGTCATGGTTAGCGTAGAAGCAAGCACAAATATAGATACCTACGCACTACGAAATATGGTGGAATCACGCGTAATCTGTCAAGCGGTATATAAAGCTCTTACAAGTTCTTACCAAACAGGAGGAAGGTGATATGCAACCAGCAAAAAGTAGCGACTCCTAAGATTGCACAAAGCGATTACCAGGTGTCGATACAAAGCACGTGCAGAAATATGTGGAGCTGTAGGAAGGCTTATATGGTAGCAAAAACATAGCAAATATCAAAATAGCAATGCAATGTTAAAAGAATGCTCAACCACTGTACTGTGCTGGTCCTAGGGTATACCGAGCTAGAGACGCAAGCCGAGAACACTAAGAAAGTCACGGCGTGGCACAACAAGCAGAAAGAAACAGCTCCAAAGCAAGATATAAGTGAAGATCTGCAGGAATTTTCGGGTCTGAAACTTCAGAGGGCAAAATCTCGGCCTTCACGGTTGTGGTTACATAGAACTTTTCGTGCTGAGCATTTTGAGTGGTCGCACGTCGAAAACGGAGTTCGTATGCAAAAGTTATGGCCAGTTGAAATTTGCTGTCGAAAACCATCAAAAACTGACGAAACTGTCCAATTCGGACTGAAATCGGACTGGACTAGTAGGAACGGGTCAACCCGACTTCGATGCGGAGTTGACTTTTTTTTTTTGCTCTTCTTCTTCCTCTTGACTGGCGACCGAAACCTAACTCACGGACTCTGAAAAAGGCACGGATGAAATTGGGAGGAACGAACAAAAACTTATGTAAAGGTGGTGGCGGAAGTATATGGCGTGGTGGCGGAAGGATATGGTGGAGCAGTGGTGCAAGCGTGCGGTGGTGGCGGGACTATGGTGATTTGAACTCGAAACTTTAAAGGAACAGACACTAAGACCAGCAACTTGACACGCGGATGCAGACACAAATTCAACGATGCAAACTGAAAAGACAATGCAAAGGCTCGGATGGTTTATGGGACGAGATGATCTAAACCCTAACTGTATTTTTGGCTTTTTCGTGGTTTTTAGGTATGAACACAGATGCAATCTAAACTATGAAAATAGTAAATCTCACCGAGCAACCTGAAATCTGATACCACTTGATAGGGCAAAGGTGTCCGATCTTTCGATGAGATCTTGATATGTCGATTTGGTGGGTGGAGTTCGTGCTTGACGATCTGACTACACGTGCGAAGCTCGTGCGCCAATGCAATCGCTAGGACAACCTCCAGGAGTTACTGATCTTGCGGATGCACGATCAGCCTGACCAGCGAGGGTCTTAATTCCTACCTGAAATCGAGAACAAGTAAGAACTAATACAGCAATCAAGATATTGCGGATGAAATATGTATGCTTTATTCAAAAGGTGGGATTCCGAATAGGCGGTCTTCTTCTGGGCGATTGGCCTCAAAAGTCGAGCTCGTAGTTGCAGCAATGGCTAACTTTAGTCTAATCAAAATCCGCGTTCTAATGACGGCTACGGGGGGTATTTGAGGAGGAAAAGGTAGGGGTGCGACCAGCCATGGGTATGGTGGTCGAACGGAACCCTAACAGGCCTTTTCTCCTCAAATTCGGACTCCTAAAAGTGGCTGTCTTATTTGCTGCGAAAATTACATGGGCCTGGCCCAAAAATAAAAGTGACGCAGCACCATATCTATCTAAGGACGAATTTATGAAATAGTTCTTTGTATATTTCGTCCAAGTCTTCATCCTTCATTACGGTGGCTTCAAAGTTCTAAAATCTCCACTCGTGGCATCTTCTTCAATCCTCAAACGCTTGCTGCCATCTCCATGCATGATCATGCTCCAATGCTTGTCCCTCTCATCCATGCTAGGTCCATCATTCCTAAGAGTAACAAACATATCTGATTTAGGTAGCATCATATTCTCATATATGCGAGAAAGAGTTCCAAGAAACGAGAGTACCTGATAGTTAAGTTGCTTGGCACGAGCTCGAGTGATGGGTCCTTGTATGTGTTCCGCTGTAGGTGCAGCGGTTGTATCAATAGATGGGATGTCCTCATCAGTAACTAACAAGTTTTATAACTACCAGTAATAATATACTGTTAGGGTGTCAATTACCAAAAATTTATAACAAAAACATTTTCTTAATAATTTTTAAAATAGAATTTAAATTCAAACAAAGCATGGTTCACAAATAATTCGCTATTTATTCTACACAATGGCTAAGGGTATGGGACCAGTGGAAATAGAATGCTAACATTATTGTTAAACTACTGCAATTGGTCCCAAAGCAGTTTGATGATCTAAACAAAATCTGCACGTATTTGAACAAATTTAGATTTTGAAAAGTAGGTATTACCTAATACTCTACACCACAATTAAATTAGTACGAAAATAAAGGAGGGCATAATGAAATGGGTCTAGTTCTAACATAAAGGTAATTAATTTAGGAAGCTAATGGCGCAGGTTTCAATTGATTTGGATGCACCAAATTGAAGATATTCAAATTTGAAGTTGCAGGATTTAAACAAAAGCTAAAACAATTCCTAAAAAAAACTTAAACGGGCAGGATCCTAACTGGGCCGATCGGGCAGAGTAGGCTGGCCCAACTAAATGAACCCAGCGTGTTATAAAGAAGAAAGAAAAAAAAGGTGAAGGGGTATTGTGCTATCCTGGCCGCTGGATTAGAAGGACATCTGACGGCATGTGTTGTTCTTCACCGAGAGCACGCACGCACGGCCAGAAAACCCTAACAGAAGCAGGGGCTAGGTCAGAGGCTCACCCGGAGGCCTCCTGAGGCGCCGGCGGGGGTGCAATAGGTTGGAGGCGGGGCTGCAGGGGTTCGGGGAGGGTCCGGCAGCGGGCACAGCTCCGGCGGCGTCGGTCTTCTACGGACAGCGCGGCCGCCTTCTCCTCCGGCGGAGCTCCTAGGTGGTCCTCAACAGTGGCGACTATGGCGGTTTCTGGCCAGCGGAAACATCTGGGTTAGGATAGGGGAACACATGGGGCTCATAGGGATAGAAAATGGGACCGGGAGAGGCTTGGAGGGGCTGCAACATTCCCGTCACCTTGGCGGTGACCTGCAGCTCGTCCTCGCCCTCCTCAACGAGGGAGAGAGGAAATGCAGTGCTACCGCGCTCTGGAGTGCTGTGCAGAGAGGAGTGGAGAGGTGTGAGGAGTGGGAGTGGCTGGGGGTGGGTTTATATAGCGAGCGGGGGCTCGGGTGAGTGCGCCGGGCGATGGCGTTGCCCAACCAGTGAGCGAGGGCTGACGCAAGGGCGGTGGCGAGGGCTGACGTAGGAGGGCATACGTCGGCTTGGAGAGGTTTGGGCGCACTGGCTAGGGCGGGGTTGATCGGGAGGCAATGTTCCCTGGGAGGGAAACATGACAGGGATCGATGGTTGGGCCTTCCTCATGGCTGCATGCGAGCAGGGAAAAGGGGTCGGGCAGGTGTGTTGCAGGCTGGACCTTAAATGAGATAAAATAGAGAGAAAGAGAGGTGACATTGTTTTGGAAAAAAATTCCAAACCAAAGCATCGACTAGGATTTTGAAGACTACTTGGATTTCAAAAATATTCTGAAACAAAAGAGAGTTGGTAGGACTAAGATTATTCAGAGATGGGAAGATTTAGAAGATCGAGGAAAAGTTCATGAAACAAGGAAGGCTCAAGGTGATGTTTATATTTGAATAAGGATTATCCAAATCGAAAATGGCAATCAGAATATGTGAGTGTTTGGAGAGTGACGAGGGGTTAACTCGACAAATGTCCTAGATGAAGGACTTAGGATCGGGGAGACAGGGCGTCGGATGAACTCGAAGGTAAACTCAGTCAAACAAGGTGTCTATGAAAGTAAACGTGGGTGTAGGACCTGGCTTGCTTTCAATCTATCCCACACCATCCCCTCCCGGCCCCTATATATAGGCGGCCAGGTCTCGAGGATCGGGTAGGGTCCGATATATATTGCAATATCGACATACAGTAAGAACTCGTATTTCGACTAGTATTACAATTGGGCATAGCTTAACGGGCCTCAGGGGTACTCAACTAACGGGCTCTATTATCTATACCCTTGTCAGTAGCCCTCGAGATTCTACCAGAATTGCAGATTCGGGTTGAATCTCTGATCTTTAAATCTTTGACTTGATCATTTCTTTGACTTCTTCATATCTTCAAATCTTCGACTTGGTCTTTCGACTAATTTTCATTATAATACGTCGCAAGGGGTTTTGATGAGCAAGCCTGACAACTCTGACGGATCAAGAGGCCAGTTAACTGCCGGAACATATACTTGTCACCTACTTCAAATTCAATCCCCTTGGACTTGAATTCAGGAAACCGGTCAAATCCATTCTTTTGCTGCATTTAGGACTTATAAAAAATGAATCCCAGTGGTTCTCAGGGTACCCAGTGCGTCCACTAGGATTTTTCTTCGCGTCATAGACACGGATACATACCAGCAGAGCACATCCATGTGCGTATACCAGGCCACATAGGACGGATCATGGGGTCTTACCTTCGTAATATATTTCAATCACGGCATTCGAGTTTAGTCGCGATGACGCAACTCGAGGACCATATGTCGCAGTCTTGTTTGACTGTTTTAGAGTATAAAATATTCGAGTTATTTTAACTTAAATTGATAAAAAGTTCCCTCCCGATGGGAGTAATAAAGCTTTCTGAATTTTCTTTCACCTTCTTTGCTTCAGTATTCATGGATAAATGTCATCGGGTGCGCGCCCAGCGCTCCCGATGGGAGTAGCCCCCGAGGCTATAGCCGAAATTTTCGGGTATAGGCTCAAGAAAATAGATAAGTATATTCTTTATACTTCTTCATGCGTCAATTGTCGACTTCTTTCACTTATGCAATGTATTCCTTCTCTTCGAATGTCGCAAGCCCCTGAGTCGAAGATGGGGTAAACTTGTGCTTCTTTGACAGATATTTTCTTATTCCCTGCTTCCTTTATTTTTTGTTGTGTTGTTTTCCTCTCTTTCTTCTTCTTCCCTTTTTTTATGCATCCTTTTCTTGGATACGTTGACATGTCTGTTATCGTCTGCTCTGGGCAGCATATAAGAGCCTGTAGTTATATTTTGGACCTTTACCCTTGTAAAGGCCCATTATACGTGCTTATAAACAAAGCACGTCTGGCGATAGGTAAAAAACCTAATCCAGTCATTAGCTTTTCCGCCGCACCATCTTCCTCCCCTTAAACTCATCTAGGGTTCCTTTTTCCAACTTCTACCTCCATGGCTGATGCAAGTGGATCTCGCTTGAACCTTGGCGCCCCGGTGGAGAAGCGGGGCCACGGCCGTCCTCGCGGTAGTAAAAACAAGATTGTCTCCGCACCTGCCGTAGCACCATCTTCTGCTCTGGTGAAGCGATGCCCCGGCCATCCGGCCAGAAGCAAGAATAAACCCAAGGCGCCCTCTACTGTGCCAGGTTCAAGTGCTCCTTCCCCTGATGCTTCTTCTTCTTCGCCCAGAATCTATTCCTTCTTCTGCATCTGCAACGCGCAATGGCGCGAAATTCAGCGCCTGCCACTGAATTTTACTAAATTCATGGATGGGCGAGAACTACGTGAAGCAGTTCTTCGTGAACACTCTGGTGGAGGAACCCCATACGAAGTGGAGGTGTGGTACGACGGCGCCGATGAACAATTCTTCAAGGGCGGCTGGTCGCGATTTTGCGGAGGATCATGACCTCCATCAGGGGTTCTTCATGAACTTTGACTTCCATGTTGGGACGTCGAAGTTCAACGTGAAAATCTATGACTGCACCCAGTGCCAGAAGGAGTATAAGGCCGACGTGTAGTTTCACTAGTTTTCTCCTTTATGTAATCCATGTGTTTCTTCATCGTGCTTATCTGTAATCGTATTGGAATTATATGTTTATGAATAGACCATGGGAACGAATCATGGTTCCGAGGTATATGCATTAATATTTTATCGGGTTCCTTTGAACCGTATATGGTGCTGCCAAAATATCGGGTTGCAATCAACCTTTGTAATATGTCGCAAATAGTCACAAAACTTGCTAATATTATTTCGTACGACTCGAGGGTCTTAGCCCCCGAGTCTAAAGTAAAATATTTACACATAGTGTCGATTGGACCCAATAAACCCGACCTATGGCCTCATGTTCTGGATTCAGAGGGTCATAACTCAAAAAAAACTCCTTGGTTGCCTTATTTCGCCTATGCATAGAACCGTCGTAGCTACTCTGCATTCCACGGGTTACTCTTGTTTTGCCCTGTTTTCTTGTCTTGTAGTCGATAAGCTCCTCGTGGTATCACTTCTGTCACGATGTAAGGTCCCACCCATGGGGACTCGAGTTTTCCATGGCCATCTTGCTTGAGTCGTAGAACTAGATCTCCTACCACAAAAGATCGTGGACGAACTCGACTACTGTGGTAATTTCACAAATTTTGCTGACACTGAGTAGCTCTGGCGAGCGCTACATCTCTTGCTTCATCGAGTGCGTCGACATCATCCTGCAGTGCTTCTATGGAAGTTGCCTCATCGTATGTCGCGATCCTTGGAGCTTCATGAGTTATTTCAACTGGAAGCACAGCTTCTGCGCCATGGACCAGGAAAAAGGGTGTTTCTTGAGTAGCTGCGTTGGGTGTAGTTCGTAGACTCCAGAGTACGGAGGGTAGCTCATCTACCCAAGCGTGCTTGGCTTTTTCAAGGGGTGCCAACAGCCATTTCTTTATCCCGTTTCATATTAGGCCATTGGCTTTTTCGACTTGCCCGTTTGTCTTCGGATGTGCTACAGATGCAAATTTCAGTTTGATTCACAATCCTTCGCAATAGTCCTTGAACTCCTTTGACGTGAAATTCGTACCATTGTCTATGATTATGCTATCGGTACTCCAAAGCGAAAGACTATAGACTTGATGAAATTTATTGCGGCTTTAGAATCTTGGGTTGTCACTGGAGCTGCTTCTACCCACTTAGTGAATTTGTCGACTGCCACCAGCATATAAACGTACCCTCCTGGCCAGGATTTGTGCAATTTTCCCACCATGTCGAGACCCCACTGTGCAAAGGGCCAGGATAATGGTATTGGTTGTAACTCTGCTACTGACGCATGTGGCCGAGATGCGAACCTTTGGCATGCTTCACACTTTCGAACTATGTCTTTTGTGTCTTCGATGGCTGTTAACCAATAGAATCCTGCTCGAAAGGCTTTGGTCGCGATAGCTCTGCTACTGCGTGATGTCCACATACTCCTGCATGAATATCCTTTAAGATTTCTTGTCCTTCTTAGGGAGTGACGTATCGTTGCAGGACGCCTGATATACTTTTCTTATATAACTTTCCATGTAACACGACGAAAGCCTTGGATCGTCGTATTATTCTTTTTGCTTCTACCGTGTCTTCGGGTAGTGTTTTGTTTATCATGTATGCCAGATATGGCTACATCCAAGTTTCTTCTATCATCATGACTTCTTTTGGTTCTGCTACCCTTGTTTTTTTAGCCCCCGAGCCTGTCGTTTACCCCTCTGTAGTCGAGGTTTTGCTATTCTTTATTGATCGCTCTATGATTTCCTCCCAGAAGACTCCTTGTGGTATGGGTAAGCATTGGGACCCGATGTTTGCTAAATTGCTGGCTTCCTCATTGCTGGCTCTGCTGACATGCGAAACTTCGCATCCATCGAATATTCCTTTGAGATAGTAGTATAAGTTTATGTATGCTGTCATGTTGTCGCTGATGGCATCGCATTTGTTCATTACTTGTTGAACGACGAGGTTCGAGTCTCCAAATATTTTAAGTCGAGTTGCTCCACAAGCTTTTGCCATTTTCATTCCGTGGAGCAACACCTCGTATTCGGCTTCATTATTAGAAGCTTGGGGAAAACTCATCCGTAACACATATTTCAGTTTGTCGCCTTGTGGTGATATCAGGACTACGCCTGCTCCTGCGCCTTGGATTCTTTTTGATCCGTTGAAATACGTTATCCAAACACTCGATAAATCTGGAGGACCTGTACTTTGTAACTCCAGCCACTCTGCTGTGAAATCTGGCAGAATTTGAGACTTGATTGCCTTTCGCTTTTCGTACGTGATGTCCAGGGGTGATAATTCAATTCCCCCTAAAGAGACACATCTTGTTGCCGAAGGGTTGTTCAATATATTGGAGAGTGGTGCTTCATTGACCACTATAATTGGGTGCACCGCAAAGTATTGCCGTATTTTCTGAGCTGTTGTGAAAACACTGTATACGAGCTTTTGATAGTGTGGGTACCTTTGCTTTGTTGGAGAGAGTACTTCACTGATGAAATAGACTGGCCTCTGAATGCCGTGAGCTTTTCCTTCTTCACTTCTTTCGACTACTAGTACTGTACTTACCACTTGATGTGTTGCTGCAATGTATAATAGTAGTGGTTCTTTTTCCTTTGGTGCGACCAACACCGGGGGTGTGGAGAGCACTTTTTTCAACTGCACGAAGGCTACGTCCGCTTCTTCCGTCCACTCGAATTTATCATCTAATTTTTTCATGAGCGCGTAGAAAGGTAGTGCTTTCTCTCCCAGTCGAGCCACAAATCGACTTAGCGCCGCGATGCGCCCTGCGAGCTTCTGTACGTCATGTAGCATTGTTGGTTTTCCCATTGTTAATATTGCTTGGATCTTTTCTGGGTTTAACTCTATTCCTCTTGATGATACTAGGAACCCCAAAAGTTGCCCTGCTAATACACCGAAAGAGCATTTTGTCGGGTTGAGCTTGAGCTTATACTTGTTCAGGTTGTCGAAAGTTTCCGCCAGGTCGCTGATAAGAGACTCTTCCTTCCTCGTGGTGATGACCACATCGTCGATGTAAACTTGGATATTTCATCCTATTTGACTTCCGAGGCAATTTTGCATCATCCGCTGGTAGGTTGCCCTTGCGTTTTCCAAGCCGAAAGGCATGACCTGATAATAGAACACGCCGTATGGTGTAATGAAGGCTGTCTTTTCCTCGTCCTCCTTTTTTAATTTGATCTGATTGTAACCAGAGTATGCATCTAGGAAGGAAAGCCTTTCGCACCCCGTTGTTGAGTCGATTATTTGATCAATGCGTGGTAAGGGGAAGGGATCCTTTGGACAGTGCTTGTTGAGGGATGTGTAGTCAACACATACTCTTTGTATGTCTGTGTTTTTCTTGGGGACTATAACTGGATTAGATACCCAAGTCGACGTTTTGATTTCTCGGATGAACCCTGCGTTTTCCAGTCTATGTAGCTCTGACGCTATGGCTTTCCTCTTGGGTTCATCAAATCGTCGTAGTGGTTGCTTGACTGGCTTTGCTTTAGGATCCACGTTTAGTGCGTGCTTGACGAGTTCCCTGGGAACACCTGGCATATCTGAAGGACACCAGGCGAAGATTTCCCAGCGCTCACGGAGGAACTCGACGAGCGCGCTTTCCTATGTGGGATCCAAGTTTACCGCTATGGAGGTGGTCTTGTTTGGATCCGTCGGATGGACCTGTATTTTCTTCGAGTCTTGAGTTGCATCGAAAGCCTGATCTGGCAGGGATCGCCCAACGTCGGGTAGCACGTTGTGGTCAGTTTCGCCTTTTAGCCTTGCGTACTCTGCTGTCATGCTGAAGGTTTGCGCCAACCTATTAAATTCTTTGTCACAGGTGTTGGATACTTCAAAGCTTCCTTGTACCGTGATCGTTCCTTTAGGTCCTGGTATCTTGAGTGTGAGATATGCATAGTGAGGTACTGCCATGAATTTTGCAAATGCTGGGCGTCCCAGGATTGCGTGGTATTGTGAGGGCCAGTCTATGACTTCAAACTCTAGCTTTTCTCTGCGATAATTGCTGCTATCGCCGAAATAGACGTCAAGTTCTATTTTGCCCAAAGGATAATTTGCGGCTCCTGGTACTATTCCATGGAAAGAACAATCTGTTGGCTTTAGATTTTCCAATGATATGCACATTGCTTCCAACGTTCTGGCGTATATTAGGTTTATACCACTTCCTGCATCCATGAATACTCTTCCGACATCATATCCTCCTATTTGAGCTTTGAGCACCATTAGTGAGTGACCTGGTCTGGGGAGTTTCCTCGGGTGGTCTGCTCTGCTGAACCTAACTGGTTGATCGGACCACTTTAGATACTCCGTAGTAGCTGGTGGTGATGTTATTACCAAGTTGACCTGTCTTGATATGCTCTTCCTTTCTTTCTTCGACTTTGGTACTGGTTGGATCATTGCTGATATATATACTTTTGACTCCAGCTGTTTTGCGAGTGGCTGCATTTGATATCCTTGATTTATGCTTTTTCCTCCCTATCATGCCCCTTGGCTTGAATCCATGGCGTTTTGCAACCTTAGGAAGGTTCTGCAATCCTTCATCTGGTGGTTGGAAACTCTCTTCCCGTCTAGGTAAGCATAATGGATGCGACAAGGACCATATAACATATCTTCTGCCAAAGGACCCGAGTACCTTGGCTTCTCCTTTCCCCTGCTGTCTCTCGTAGGAAATTCGATCTTTTCATAGCCTTCTTCATTCCTTTCATCATATCCTACGGCTATCTGATTTCTCCTTCCGTGGTTGTCGCCATTGCGGTATCTTCGCCTTTGCCTGCTTGTTTTGTCGACTTCCAGTGAACGCCCCCTTTTGTTATTGTACGCGTCTTCTCCATCGGTGAATCTATTGGCTATTTCCATTAGCTCAGATACTTTTTTTGGCCTTGCTCTTCCTATCTCTTCCACTAGGTCTGTACGACGAAGGCTGCTCAAAAAAGCATCTATCGCTCTTTCGTCGGAGACGTCTTCTGCTGACTTTTTGATTACACTCCAGCGTTGTATATAAGAACGTAGTGTTTCGCCTTTCTGCTGTACGCATGACTTGACTTCTTCTAGCGATGCTGGGCGCTTATATGTTGAGCGAAAGTTTCTCGTGAATTGACTCTCTAATTCTCCCCAACTTCCAATAGAATTGTTGGGTAGGGTATTTAACCAGGACCGTGCTGCGCCGGTGAGGTGTAACTGCAAACTTTGCATGGTTGTTGCTCTTGTTCCTCTAAGTATCTGTACTGCTTGCAGGTAATCTGACAACCATAGAGTTGGCTCTTGCGATCCATCGTACTTCTCTTGGTCATGCGGCAACTTAAAACCTTTGGGTACCCGCGTTTTGCGAACCCTTCGAGTAAAGCATAGCGCGCCCATCTCTTTTTCATCGTCCTCATAGTTTGCTTCCCTCCACGCCTAACGTGAGTTATTTACCCTTGCTTGTGCTATTATGTTCCTTGCATACTCCTTCCTCTTTTGGCTTTTCTCGTCTTCTGAGGACTCGCTAGTTTCGTTCCGTGAAGATTTGCGCTTGACCTCTTCTTTTTTCCTTTTACTGCGGTGAATCGACTTTTTCTCCGAAATATTGCCTTTTAGCTTTTCTTCGACTAGCCCGAGGCTCTGTATCGCGGCTTGATGCATTTGCTCCCATGGGTCACCAGGTTTTGGTTGCGTGGTTAGTAGATATGCCGGTGCTGCTATCAATGCTGCTTCTGGTGTTTCTTGCACGAATTCTTCCTCCTCCTCTGGTTGGTTCGCGCTTGGGCTTCTCATACGGCTATCTTCTACTACCCGTGCTATTGTCCTTCTATTGTGCTTCGAGTCTTTGTGCCTCTCCATGCTGCTTTCTAATGCGTCACTGTACTCATCCCAGTGTTGTTCGCCTGACATACTATCGTCACCTCGGCTTCTCATGAACATATCTCTTTCCTCCCTTAACTTTTTCCTGCGCTGGTGTAGCGCGTATTGGTACCCCATTAAAACTTCTCTTCTTGAATCTGCGGGTACATCAGTCCCACGGTTAACAGCTGTCATGATCATTCTCCACTCTCCAGCCGAAACATGCACTTTCTCCTTCTCTTTCTTGTCATTGCTCCTTAATTTGTCGACTTGCATGTCGACCTCCTTGTTGCCAGTGTGATTGTTTTCTTCTTCTGCAGCTTCTGTGATGATAACGCATAAATGGTGTACGCTCTTGGAGACGCCACTGCTTCTGCTGGCGATATCCCTTGACTTGTCCACTGCTTCTTCCACCATGGTCTCTTGCCCAATTTCATTAGGTTCCTCTAATTTTCCCTATAAATTTTCTGTTGCTGCTAAGCTGACTGGCGAGTTTGCCTCGCTACAAGAGCCTACAGATGATCCAGATGCTATCATCCTCTCTGCTTTGCCCACCGACGGAACTGATTTCGTCGAATCTGAAAGGCGAGTTGTACCCGAAGGTCCGATGTAGAAGCTTAGACTTCCGAACGTCAATTCCACCTCTTGATTTTCGTCGACTTCTGGATTGCTATTGGCTAAAAGCGAAAAAGTTGTCGAATTCATGATTCCAACGCCCAGAGTCCCCACGGTCGGCGCCAATTGACGAGGGGTTAACTCGACAAATGTCCTAGATAAAGGACTTAGGATCAGGGAGACAGGGCATCGGATGAACTCGAAGGTAAACTCAGTCAAACAAGGTGTCTATGAAAGTAAACGTGGGTGTAGAACCTGGCTTGCTTTCAATCTGTCCCACACCATCCCCTCCTGGCCCCTATATATAGGCGGCCAGATCTCGAGGATCGGGTAGGGTCCGATACATATTACAATATCGACATACGGTAAGAACTCGTATTTCGACTAGTATTACAATTGTGCCTAGCTTAACGGGCCTTAGGGGTACTCAACTGATGGGCTCTATTATCTATACCCTTGTCAGAGAGTCTTTTATATATATATATATAAGTTTTAGAGATGAGTAGGTTTAGAAGGTGAAAGAAATTATCTTCAAGAATCAAGAGAGCTCAAGATAGGATTCATATGAATAAGAATTATTCTCATAGAGAAATTTGGCAAATAAGGAGGGTTGGTGTTTGGGAAAATTTTGAGAAAGAACAAAGATGAGAGAATGAGAGGTTTGAAGAAAATGCCGCCCTAGTGTAGTGGTTTTCACCCAAACCACTAATTTGGCCAGATAGAGATTTTCTTAGATCTAAAAAGGGTATTTGGCAAATATTTTTGTGGGAGGGTAGCTAGTGGTGTATTTGATCAACAAAGATCAAAGTGATCTCCATTTAGAAGATCAACTATCTAGCACACAAAACACTAGAGTTCACCACATTGCATGCACAACCAAACAAGAAAAACAAAACAAAACATAATTAGAGCAAACATGCTACAATAAATTTAAAGTTTTTGTTGGCTCCAAAAATTACATACCCTAATTATTACAAGTTTTCCAGAGTTACAAAAGTGGGTTGTTACAAAAGCATGCTAATGAATACAATGATAATTATAATGATTCTCTTCATAAAACAAACTTTCATGCTTTAATTCGTTCTATTGTTGAATTTACTTCCAATGCTTGCAACTACTATGAAAGGGGAGGTGAAAAGTGCCCTCATTGTACTTCAGATGATTATTTGTTTCATTCACCTACTGATGATGTGCAAAGGTATGCCTCTATTTATTTAGTCATATATAAGATACCAATGCATAGGAAAAAGGTGAGACTCCGTTGTTATTGTTTCCATATCTTGTGCAACTTTTTACCATACTTTAGCTTGAACATTATTTTAATTGGCATGAATACACCATGGGACCCTGGTATAATGTATGGAACACTTCCCAAGGAATAGGTACACGCCGAAGTACTAGTTCCCTCATGAGCTTCCCCCATCATAATTATCAAGTAAGTAAGCATAGCTATATGGCTATAAAGAAAGTGCTTTATGGGAGGCAACCCGGTTGTTTTTGTTTTGATTTCCTTTGTGTCCTCTTGTTGTAACAGGAGACTTTATTTTTTGTTTTTCTACTGGATTTTTTAATAAAGTGCCAAGTTTTACTTATTTTGGATTGTTAAAGTTGCCGAAAACATATAGAGCAGAAATTCCTGCGCGAAGTCTGTTCACCATAAAATTCTCAGATTTTTTCTGTAGCTCTGATTGAGCTCCCCTTTTAACTGAAGGTGCAAATTTTCATCCTCTATATGCTTGATTTTTTATGGAATTTTTCAACATGTTTAAGTGGGGTAATTAATTATGTTTTGTTGCTGCAATATTTTTGGATGGATTCTGTCCTATTTTGTTTTATGCATTCTTTGAGCTTTAAAGCTAAATCTTTCTGATTGGTTTGAGTTTATGAGAAGGAATACAACATTATATACCTACTGGACACTTTTCATACAATTTGTTTTGGGAATTACATGCGGCAAGCATCATGCTTTTTTTATGCCTATTAATGTCACCCCACAGAAAAAGAGATGGGAGATATCTTTGTGTTGAAGTTTTTTCATAGGAATTAGAGGAGCTGCACCAAGAGACATTCAAGAATGGTGAAAACCATAAGCTTGAGGATGTCAAGACCCCACTGGAATACACACTCTCGGTTTGCATTTGTCTACTTTTTGTTTTTCTATCAACGCAGTTTTATCGCATAAACTTGGAGCATCTTTTATAGTATTGTTATATTTTGTTTTTATTTATATTTGGGTGAGACCACCATGTTTATTTAATTTGAGAGAATGCTAATGGAGTTTTGGTTTGATTTGATTTGGATGCACTGAAAGATTTGGGATTGAGATATAGGAGTTGATTATTAAGATACATATGGTTGCATGCTTCATATGTTGTGAATAAGTTTTGATCTGCAAGTGATTTATTAGGAGCTATCTTGTATTCATTGTTTAGATGATTAATAATTGTTTACATTGTTTAACATGGAATGTTTAGCTTTATGGACACTTATGCATGCATGTAGTTGGTCAACTTTCTCCCTCTTGCTAGCCCAAAACAAAATAAAAATCCAACAAGTCAAAAACTTGTTTATCCATCACCTTCAAACCAAGTTATTTCCAGTGAGTCCACCATATATACCTATTAGCTTTTATGCTATTATGAGTATGTTTCTCATGTTTCATTGTCTTACTTAGTTTCCAAATATTAAAATGCATATGAGTATGTTTGTTATGAGAAAAATGGTCTAAAGGCTCCCACGAACTTGAATGCACAATTTATTTCTTGCACTTAATAAACCTGAACCATTGAGATTAAGATTATGAAGTTATGAGCTTGACAAAGTCCGAGTTGGGAGTCAGCACAACCATGCTTACATGGGGCACGCTTTCAACATTGCACTTGTTTATATTTAGTTGATGTCATGTTTCTTCTGTATTTGGATGCTTATCATTTGTGAACTGAGTGTGGAAACATTGTTTGTTCATGGAGTTTGTATAAATGGTTAGAGGAAACTCTTGGGCCGCTAATCTAAGACATGCATCATTCATGGTGGAAATTTACAGCATTCCATAGTGAGCTTTCGACGATGCATCTCATAATAAAAAGCTATACCCAATGGTAAATAAAAGAGATGTCGAGGTGTTCATTGTCTGTATTTCTTGTCAATTTGGTATGGGAAAGCTCCTATATCATCGGGCAAGAGGTACTCCGGTTGAGATTCTCTATGATACTATTATATTTATGATGACAAGAATTTACTTTGTAGCCCGAGTTTAGTAACATCTGGTGTAGGCACTCATTTTCAAGGGGCATGAGACATTCAAATTATATTTTTTCCAGAACACTACTGCTGGTTGGTGATGGCGCCAGAAAATTACTGTGGCGTTTGTTGACGTGGGAGCAGTAAGTCCTTGTGCGTGGTGAATGACCAGCCCGTTGGGAACCCCAAGAGGAAGGTATGATGAGTGTAGCGGCTAGTTTTCCCTCAGTTAAGAAACCAAGGTTTATCGATCAGGAGAAGGAGAGACAGCGACGACTGAAGGTGTTTGTGGAACCTGCACACACACAGACAAATACTTTGTTCCCAACTTGCAATGAGGTTGTCAATCTCACCGGTTTGCTTGAAACAAAGGTTATGAGTGTATCGAGTGGAAAACAGTAGTAAAATGCTAGTAAAGTAAACAGTGCGGGAAAAGTAAACAGGTGATTGCAATATGATTAAAATAGGACCGGGGTCCACAGTTCACTAGTGGTGTCTCTCCATAGATAAATAACATGCTGGGTAAACGAATTACAGTTGGGCAATTGATAGAATAAAGATAACGTGATATGTCAAGAAGATCACTATGAGATTCACTCTGGGCATTACAACAAAATACATAGACCGCCATC
This sequence comes from Dactylis glomerata, assembly GCA_007115705.1. Taxonomy (NCBI): domain Eukaryota; kingdom Viridiplantae; phylum Streptophyta; class Magnoliopsida; order Poales; family Poaceae; genus Dactylis; species Dactylis glomerata. Next base: position 4,717,003 of record QXEO01000406.1, on the reverse strand, counting down.
CAACTGCATCTATGACTAATAATCCACCCCCGGGGATATCATCCGAACACCCTAGAAGTATTAAGTTGCGAACAACAGATAATTGCATTAAGCAAAGTGTGTAATGTAAACAAAGCATATGCCCTCGAGCATATGAATGTTGTTTTCTCCCTAGTAGCAACAGCACATCTACCACCTTAGAGGTTTCTGTCACTCCCCTAGGTGAAATAGAGGCATGAACCCACTATCGAGCATAAATACCCCCTCTTGGAGTCACTAGCAACTACTCGGCCAAGATAGCCACTAACAACGGAGAGCATGCAAGATCATAAACATCATAGAGATAATATAAGATAAAATTCAGTGCAGCAACTTAATCATAAACACCAATATTCATCGGATCCCAACAAACCAACATCATAGTATTACATAACGGTGATCTCAATCATGTAGGGCAGCTCATGAGATCTAAACATGAAGCACATGGTGGAGAAGACAACCAACTAGCTACTGCTATGGACCCATAGTCCAAGGTAGACTACTCACTCATCGCTCCGGAGGCAATCATGGCGATGAAGGAGACCTCCGGTGGCGATTCCCCTCTCCGGCAGGGTGCCGAGAAGAGCTTCTGGACCCTCCCGATCTTCGGGTCGACGGCGGCGGCGGATCGCGATGTATTCTGGAAAACTGATCGGGCCCTAGGTTTTTCTCGTCAGGGGGTATATGTAGGCGAAAGGAGGCTGTCAGAGGGTGGACCACGTGGCCTCACACGGGGCTGGCGCGGCCAGGGGCTAGGCCGCGCCGCCCCTGTGTGTGGGGGCCTCGTGGCCCCCCTCCGTCAGGTCTTCGGATGTTTGGGAGCTCCCCGATGAAATATGACTTCAGGAACTTGTTTCGTCCAATTCGGAGAATATTTCCTGTGTATCACTTCTGAAACCAAAAACAGCAGAAAACAGGGAACTGGCACTGTGGCACTTCGTTAATAGGTTAGTTCCGGAAAGCGTATAAAAATGCCACTAAGTGTAACGAAACAATAGGCAAATGGTGTAAAACAAAGCATGGAGCATCAAAAATTATAGATACGTTTGAGACGTATCAAGCATCCCCAAGCTTAACTCCTGCTCGTCCTCGAGTAGGTAAGTGATAACAAAAGAATAATTTTTGAGGTGACATGCACCTACACAATCTTGATCATATATGTAAGCATTGATGAGCTGGGATCAATAGAACTTAAAACATGGGCATGAAAGATATAATCATGACAATAAGAACTTAGCAACCATGTTGTAAACATGCAAATGAACACAAACAAAAGATCATGATAATGAAACAATGAAAGTCAAACGTGTGTTCTAATCATAAGGAAAAACATACAAATGGTTTTCAGCTTGTCCTTCAAAGAGAGCAAAACATAAATGCATAGGACACCTCAAAGTTTAAGAGGGCGACTAGATACAAATAATTTAAGAACAAGTGAAACCAATCAATATGAGTCAATCAATGAACCTTGGGACAATGCATATCACACTAAGAATGACAACTATGCTCTCTTAATGGTGCATAAAGAAAGAAGGTGGTGACTCAACATAAAAGTAAAAGAAAGGCCCTTCGCAGAGGGAAGCAGTGATTGCAAGTTTTATAACCTTCAAAAATTATGGTACTTACCGGCTTTGAGCTCTCATTGCCCTCATCATAAGCATCTTGAATGGTTAAAGTTAATGCGAGAACAGTTATGATGCATATGCTTGACAAATCATAAGTTGAAAACCTCGTGTCCCGTGAATACAAGTACCCAAACTATGCTAGTTTACTTAGAGTCCCAAGCAAGGCTCTTGTCATTGTAAGTATATGCATATCATTGAGAACCGCCAATGGGGTACCTCCGTGCCCGATGACATGGAACAAGCCCACACCAAAATGACAGGACAAGCAGACAATGAACACCTCGGCATCTCTTTTATTTGCTATATTGTTTAGCTTTTTATTGTGAGATGCGTCGTCGAATGTTCACCATGGGTATGCTGCAAATTTCCACCATGAATTATGCATGGCTTAGATTGGCGGCCCGGCGTTTCCCTAACACATATAAAAACTCCATGATCCTCACAAGATTCCCAATTCATTTCACACAGCGGGCATCCATGAACAAAAGATCACGATATCAACTCAAATAGGAAGTGCAATGTTGAAAGCTTGCCCCATGACGGCATGGTTGGGCTAGAATCCAACTTACAACTTGCAAGCATAACAACTCAGCATAAAAGACCACAATGTCAAATTTTTAGAACAGGAAAAAGTAAAGTGTGCCATCCGGTTCGTGAGAGCTTTACTGACCGAATTTCGCATAACACTGGTAAGAGTTTAATTTGAAGAGAAAATAAAAGCAAGTCAAATTTACTTGGAATAGCAAATTGCTAGTAGGTATGTATGGTGGACACAATGGAAAACTTGGATTTTTAGGAGTTGGATGCACGAGTAGAGCTCATACTCAGTACAAGGTGAGGGCTAGCAAAAGACTGGGAGCGACCAACTAAGAGAGCAATAATGGCCATAATCATGCAAAGCGACAAAGCAACATTAAAAGAAGCATACGATGGCATCAAAAGTCAAAAACTAAATGATCATGAAGGCTAATGGCGACTTTGGAAGAGTCTAACATGTGTGAGCATGCGCCAAGTCAACCCAAATAAAGCATCAAGGAGAAAACCAAAATAATGCTTCCATACAATAAAAACAACGCATGATTTTTTCAAAGGCTCATTAAGCAATCTCAGATATTTGAGACAAGTCATGCTACAGCAAAACCACTAAGCATACTATCAAAAAGACATCAAGCATGACATGAAAAAGCCTAAGCCGCAGTCTACACAAGCTCCTTCTTGTACCACTATTTTGCACAAAGCTTTTTCTCTTTTCCAACACCATTTGAAATTTTTAAAACAACCTCTTTTAATGAAAACCAATAAAGTTCAGAGGCAAAAATACACCTTGATGAAAAGATATGACAAAATCTGAATGCATATCAAGGCGTAAACGAAAACCAAAAGCAGTAGCAGAAAAACTAGAATGCTCGATTAATAAGAGTGAAAACTAGAGCATTCTTTGCAAATGAAAACGAGTACATCTCCTCCAAAGGAAATTTGTTGGGGTCCAACCATTTATTGCAGCAAACAAACAAACTAAGCAAACTAAGAAAACTAAAACAACTGACGCTCCAAGAAAAACACATAGTGCATGAAGCAATAAAAATATAGTGTTTTGAAAGGTGACCTGATTTTTGCCGATGAAGAAGGGGTGCCTCGGGGGCATCCCCAAGCTTTGACGCTTGTACTTCTTGGATATTTCTTGGGGTGATGCATGGGCATCCCCAAGCTTGAGCTTTTGTCCATTCTTCAACTCATCTCATCATTCTCCAATCCCTACACTTGAAAACTTCCTTCATACAAAACTAAACACAATTCTATTAGCAACATTAGTGCAAGCATAAAATATATTCAACCTCTTTAAGCTTCAGGTTTCAACCCAAAACCACCACATATAAAGTATATACTACTGTAGCAACTTCCACAAGAGTTCCATGATCAAAAAGAACTCAAAAGAAAGCGATAAAGTGGCAAAAACAAATATTGGCAGAAATCTGTCAAAACTGGACAGCTGATAATGGACGAATTTTTGAGGGATTTTCTGTTGCTCAAAACAAAAAGTGTTCAACTAAGAAAAGTTTGGATATAACCTGGGGCATATGCACAAGAAATCGCAGGTCCAAAAGATAAACAGAGAATTTTCACGAATTTGTACGGTGCAGCACCGAAAACAGTTTCAGGACAGCAATAACCCCAAATCTTTACCTCACTCAAATTAGAGGCTTCTCTTGGCACAAAAACGAAATAAACAGGATAAAGAGCGGTCATTACAGTAGTAATGACTTCCAAGACTCAAGAAAAAGAAAAATTACTGAAAAGTAAACAATGGGTTATCTCCCAAGAGTGCTTTTCTTTAACGCCTTTGAGCTAGGCGCAGAAAAGTGCGAATCAAGTAATATCAAGTGATGAAGCATCAAGCTCATAATTTGCTCTAAGAATAGAGTCAAAAAGTAATTTCTTTCTTTTCCTAGGGAAGTGTTCCATACCTTTCTTTAGTGGGAATTGATACTTGATAGTGCCTTCCCTCATATCAATGATAGCACCTACAGTTCGAAGAAAGGGTCTTCCCAAAATAATAGGACATGAAGCATGGCATTCAACGTCCATAACAAGAAAATCAACGGGAACAAGGTTATTGTTAACCATAATAAGAACATCATTAATCCTTCCCAAAGGTTTCTTCTTAGCAACATCAGCAATAGGAACATCAAAATAACACTTTTCAAGTGGTGGTAAATCAAGCATGTCATAAATCTTTCTAGGCATGATAGAAATACTAGCACCTAGATCACATAAAGCATGGCAATCATAACCACTAACATGCATATCAATGATGGGTTCCCAACCATCTTCTAACTTCTTGGGAACAGAAGCTTTTTGCTTCAGCTTTTCATCCCTAATCTTTATGAGAGCATTGGTAATATGCTTAGTAAAAGCAATATTTAAAGAACTAGCATTGGGAGTCAAAGCAAGCTTTTGCAAGAACAAAATAACTTCAGATATATTGCAGCCATCAACATCAAAATCATTAAAAGAAATAGAGCTATCATCTCCCACACTCCGAAAAATTTCAGCACTCTTTTGAGAAAAAGTTTTGGCAGTTTTAGGCTTTTTAACACAAGGAGTGGGAGTTTTCTCTACACCAATCAAAGTAAGAGGATTGCTATCAGTAGGAGCAACATCATTAGAGGTAGTAATAGTACATACCTTCATCTCTCTAGCCATCTCATCTTCTCTTTCCCACCTGGCATGCAATTCCGCTAGCAATCTAATATTTTCATCAATTCTAACCTAGGTAGCATTAGCGGCAGCAACAATATTGCTCACATTCACATCATTAGGAAACACTTTTAGTTTCAGAAGTTCAACATCATGAGCAAGGCTATCAACTTTAGAAGCAAGAATATCAATTTTGCCTAACTTTTCCTCAACAGACTTATTAAAAGCAGTTTGCTTACCGATGAAGTCCTTGAGCATTACCTCAAGCTCGGAGGGCGCGGCCCTAGTGTTGTTGTAGGAATTACCATAAGAGTTACCATAACCATTACCATTGGTGGAAGGATACGGTCTATAATTGTTACTAGCAAAATTGTTCCTATAAGCATTGTTATTAAAATTGCTGTTTCTAATGAAATTTACATCAACTTGCTCTTCTTGAGCAACCAGAGAGGCCAAAGGAACATTATTAGGATCAACATGAGTCCTATCATTAGCAAGCATAGCCATAATTGTATCAATCTTGTCACTCAAGGAAGAGGTTTCCTCAACAGAATTTACCTTCTTACCTTGTGGAGCTCTCTCGGTGTGCCATTCGGAATAATTTACCATCATGTTGTCGAGTAGCTTTGATGCGGCGCCCAATGTAAGGGACATAAAAGTGCCTCCAGCAGCTGAATCAAGTAGGTTCCTTGAAGAAAAATTCAGTCCTGCATAAAAAGTTTGGATAATCATCCAAGTAGTCAGTCCATGAGTGGGGCAATTCTTTATCATAGATTTCATTCTTTCCCAAGCTTGAGCAACATGTTCATTATCAAACTGAGTAAACTTCATAATATTGCTACGCAACGATATAATCTTAGCAGGAGGATAATATCTACCAATAAAAGCATCCTTACACTTAGCCCATGAATCAATACTATTCTTAGTAAAAGACAGCAACCAATCTTTAGCTTTTCCTCTCAAAGAAAAAGGAAACAACTTGAGCTTAATAATATCACTATCAACATCCTTATATTTCTGCATCTCACATAGCTCAACAAAATTGTTGAGATGAGCTGCAGCATCTTCAGTACTAGCACCAGAAAATTGCTCTTTCATAACAAGGTTCAATAAAGCAGGCTTGATCTCATAAAAAGTAGTAGCAGGAACAGGTGGTGCAATAGGAGTGCAGATAAAATCACTATTGTTCGTGCTAGCAAAGTCACACAACTTGGTGTTTTCAGGGTTGGCCATTTCAGCAAAACGAAAGTAAACAAGTAAAAACAGCTACCAAGGATTCTAATTTTTTTGGGTTTTTGATATAAAAAAAATGCAGGTAAAATAAAATAAAGTAAAGCAAAACAAATAACAAAGTAAAGAATGTGTGTGCGAAGAACTCCCCTCGCAGAAGTCTTCTCTTCCTTCCCCGGCAACGGCGCCAGAAAATTAGCTGCTGGTTGGTGATGGCGCCAGAAAATTACTGTGGCGTTTGTTGACGTGGGAGCAGTAAGTCCTTGTGCGTGGTGAATGACCAGCCCGTTGGGAACCCCAAGAGGAAGGTATGATGAGTGTAGCGGCTAGTTTTCCCTTAGTTAAGAAACCAAGGTTTATCGATCAGGAGAAGGAGAGACAGCGACGACTGAAGGTGTTTGTGGAACCTGCACACACACAGACAAATACTTTGTTCCCAACTTGCGATGAGGTTGTCAATCTCACCGGTTTGCTTGAAACAAAGGTTATGAGTGTATCGAGTGGAAAACAGTAGTAAAATGCTAGTAAAGTAAACAGTGCGGGAAAAGTAAACAGGTGATTGCAATATGATTAAAATAGGACAGGGGTCCACAGTTCACTAGTGGTGTCTCTCCATAGATAAATAACATGCTGGGTAAACGAATTACAGTTGGGCAATTGATAGAATAAAGATAACGTGATATGTCAAGAAGATCACTATGAGATTCACTCTGGGCATTACAACAAAATACATAGACCGCCATCCAACTGCATCTATGACTAATAATCCACCCCCGGGGATATCATCTGAACACCCTAGAAGTATTAAGTTGCGAACAACAGATAATTGCATTAAGCAAAGTGTGTAATGTAAACAAAGCATATGCCCTCGAGCATATGAATGTTGTTTTCTCCCTAGTAGCAATAGCACATCTACCACCTTAGAGGTTTCTGTCACTCCCCCAGGTGAAATAGAGGCATGAACCCACTATCGAGCATAAATACCCCCTCTTGGAGTCACTAGCAACTACTCGGCCAAGATAGCCACTAACAACGGAGAGCATGCAAGATCATAAACATCATAGAGATAATATAAGATAAAATTCAGTGCAGCAACTTAATCATAAACACCAATATTCATCGGATCCCAACAAACCAACATCATAGTATTACATAACGGTGATCTCAATCATGTAGGGCAGCTCATGAGATCTAAACATGAAGCACATGGTGGAGAAGACAACCAACTAGCTACTGCTATGGACCCATAGTCCAAGGTAGACTACTCACTCATCGCTCCGGAGGCAATCATGGCGATGAAGGAGACCTCCGGTGGCGATTCCCCTCTCCGGCAGGGTGCCGGGAAGAGCTTCTGGACCCTCCCAATCTTCGGGTCGACGGCGGCGGCGGATCGCGATGTATTCTGGAAAACTGATCGGGCCCTAGGTTTTTCTCGTCAGGGGGTATATGTAGGCGAAAGGAGGCTGTCAGAGGGTGGACCACGTGGCCTCACACGGGGCTGGCGCGGCCAGGGGCTAGGCCGCGCCGCCCCTGTGTGTGGGGGCCTCGTGGCCCCCCTCCGTCAGGTCTTCGGATGTTTGGGAGCTCCCCAATGAAATATGACTTCAGGAACTTGTTTCGTCCAATTCGGAGAATATTTCCTGTGTATCACTTCTGAAACTAAAAACAGCAGAAAACAGGGAACTGGCACTGTGGCACTTCGTTAATAGGTTAGTTCCGGAAAGCGTATAAAAATGCCACTAAGTGTAACGAAACAATAGGCAAATGGTGTAAAACAAAGCATGGAGCATCAAAAATTATAGATACGTTTGAGACGTATCAACTACTCATATTTGCTTTCACTTTAACCATTAACCATTCCAAGATGCTAATTATAGGGGCAATGGGAGCCCAAAACTAATGAATATCATATCTCAAACATAAGCTTAAGATGAAGCATTTGGAAGGTAGATATTACTTTACTCATGTTTAACCTCTGCTTATCATCTGTTTCTCTAAAGTGTCCACCTTTACATTCAGTTTCAAGAAGAATACTCTATGACCATTATAGGATGTCTTTAATTAGTTTTATTTCATTTTGCATACATTTTGTCCATAGTTCTTTCTTCTATGTTTTACTTTGTGAATCATTATTAGACATCCTTCCATCGAAATGTTGATATCATTTGATAATCTATCTTGCATATTGTTACTTATTTATAGAATGAATTATTTAATTATGTGTAGCATCAATAGTCTTCTTTGATATCTTAGATAGTAGTAAAGTACAAAGCTCATGTTGGTTTTATCACCTTTATACTCGAGGACGAGTATAGGTTAAGCTTGGGGATGTTGATGCATGTAAAATGCATACATGATCTTTGCACTTTACCACTTGATATTCCACCTTATTTGCATCATATATTGGTTATATTCATGCTTTTTGATGATTATTGGGAATAATTCACATGTTCCCAATTTTATTGGATTAACCTGGGAAAACCAGAAGACCTCTTTTTCAATGTTTTTAACTTTCAAGGACCCAAACGGAGTCCAAATTACCTAAAACTTTGCGGGAGCCCGTTTTTCCACAGAACAAGACTTAGGAGCGAAGGAAGTGCAACAGGGGAGCCACGAGGGCCAAACGAGCATGGCCCATGCGGCCAGATTCCTTGGCTAGATGGCGCCAGCCCATTGGCGCCTCGTTGCTCCGATGCCATTGATCTTCATCCCGATGGATTCGTCTTGACCTAAAATCGACTATATAAAGGGTTCCCCTATGGGTTGCAAAGAGGAGCACCGCCGAAACATAGAAACATGAAATAGAAGCCTGGGAGATCGAAGATTGGAGGGGAAACTCCGGTGAGGCACTGTCGGTGTGATCTCCACCCCCTCCAACGACTCTACCTTCATCACCATGATGAAGAGGGAGTAGTCCACCTCTGGACTATGGGTTTGTGGCATTAGCTATTGTATCTCTCTCTAGTTCTTCATCCTCTTAGCGCCATATGAGCTGCATAACATGATTATGTCCATCTTTGTTTTGTCGTGGATCTTTCTTTGAGTTAATATATGAGATTGCAATTGTTATTTAATTTCAGTGTATGAGTAGATGCATATTATGTACCCCATTCTTGTTTACTTATTATGATCAAGGATGTTTATGAGAGCATGTGTGAGGGAACATGTGTATCAGTTGGAGTAATGGGGGTGTTTATTCCGGGCAGGTTAGTCCTTGGGTGTCACTTGGGTGTTTACCTTACTTTGTTACCTTACTAGGGATAAAGAAAATACCATGCTATAGGGTATCTCTAGCGTGACCTTGCTGAGTATCCATGACTTGATCTAGTATGTTCTTATTTTAACTTCATGTCATTGTGCTTAATGCTATGCTCTGAGTTTATCTTAATACTGAGATGATTAGATTAAATTCCCATCTTGGTGGAGTATGAGAGAGATGAATAACCAAAACATCTCTATAATAGGACGTGATGCCCATATGAATTCATCTGAATATGAACATTGTTGCAATCCTTTATGTCAATTGTATGATCCTATGTTTGCCATATCTTTTATGAGAGAGTGCATTAGTGAACCTGTGAACCCTGGTCCACTTTTAATCATAAGAAACAACTTTCCATTCACTTTATGACTGTTTTTATTTTTAGTTATTATTAAATTAGAAAATACAAAAATATTTCCTTTATTGGATTTCAAAAACCAAAACACTACAACCATACCTTTTACTATTTATCATTGCATTGCATATTACTTTAGTTTACAAATTCCCACGGCACAAGATTTTCTAGCGCCGTTGCATTTGCATATTTATTTAATTAGTATTGCATATTTATTTTCAGCTGTGTATACTTACACACACCTTGTGCTTGACAACCACTTGCTGAGGTTGAGGGCACAAAGCAATTTATTTTACTTTGCAGGTTGTTAGAGGAGGGACATGAAGGATCCATTTACACACAGTTCCACGAGAGTTTGATATAAACACTCGAGTCACTTTCGTGGGGAAAATCACGCTTCCCTATGCTAAACACTCTACTCTTGGAGTCTCAACCTAGTGAAGCATCATTGTGTGATTTCTTATTTGTGGTAGTATTAGATACACGACGGTAGCATAGAATAAGAAAATCCATAATCAAATACCAATTAAATGTGTTCTCCCTTACGTGTGCAATCACCACAAAGTTCTTAGTTATGAAGCCGGCCATGACGATCGGGGCAAGCATATCGAAGTTCGCATAAGGCATGGGTACAAGCCATGTATGTGCCGTGCAATACACTAAGGTTGAATTGGCGAGCCCTAGTATGTGCAATCATAGCCTCAGAACACGGAAGACCGAAAGGTCGAGCAAGGGTCACAAAGTTGTGCAATTGACATAAGCACTGTCTACCTTCGATATTGCATCGCTGGCCGTGACGATTAGGGGTGGTGTAGTGGAGAAGGACCGTGTAATCACTAGAACAATTGTAGGGATGTTGTTCTGAGTGGGAGTTCGAAACAGTTAAAATTGTTTAATAAATTCAACTCATATTATGAACTTTAGTATTTATACCTTTGCAAATTTGTGTAGAACAATGTATCACCTTGGAATTGGCTGTTACTTGTTGGGGAGAACGTTAGTGTGACGACCCAACCCGTTAAAAATGAATTGAATCCTGTGCATATAAGTGCTAGTCCCTAGATCATTAGCTAGCACACACAGTAGATGTATAAAAGAGTACCAATGCATCAAATTTATTACAACGTATGATCCAAGAGTATAATTATTACAAAAGGCTTAGCATCGATGGCTAGCTCTCAAATAAAATTTCAACAGCAAATAAATAAAGCTCCATTACTCCACAGGCACCGCTGGGTGGAGACTCGCGACCTAAACGATATAAATCAATCGTCCTCAGAATAATAATCTGCAACATAAAAAGTTGCAGCCACGAGGGTCAATACACTTGGAATGGTATTGGCAAGATGTCACTATGGTGGATTTCAATGGTGACCTATCATACATGCATATTTGGCTGGTGGAGTTTAGGCTCTTTGCATAAAGCGATATATTTTCTCCTACTTTTCAAATCATTTTTGTTTCTTCAAAAACAACTAAGAACACATTGAATCACTCAAGTGCTCCTATTAAAATCTAAGGACACATTGATTCACTCAAGTGCTCCTAACCCATTGTTCACCCATCAAGTTTTATTAAAGAAATTAGAATGATGAGATCCTTCAACTGCTTCATGAAAACTTGCTCAAATTGTCCGTAACCGGGGACACGGCTAAGTACTTAGTTTTGACACTCTGCAGAGGTTAGTACACTTTCACCACATGGCTCGATCGAAGACCACGCCGAGACCTTTGGGAAACAAAACAATGAGCCTAGCCCTAGACCCATACCACCTATCTTAGTTGCATCAGCTGGTCACGTGTAACATCCCAAGATTTTATCAAATTTTGGGGGAAATTTTTTGCTTTTGTTTTGCTTGAGATGATTGGAATTTCACAGGGATTTAAAACTTTTTGAGTCTATTTGAAAGCTTTATTAGAAAAATATTTTAAACTTTCTATTATTTTTCTTGAGAACTTCTTTGAGAAAGATCAAGTATCAAAATACTATTTTCCATCCTTTATTCAAACCTTTGCAAGCTTGCTTACAAAGGAGTGAATCACAAATGTGTTTTATTTAGTAAAGATTGCATTTTAAAGAACTAAGTTTGAAAGATAATTTCAAACATTATTTTATAAAGTATTATCTCTTATTTCAAAGGATTTATTTTCACACCCTATTTAGCTTTATGCAAGCATACCTCTTTTGTTAAGCCTATGAAACCTTTCGAAATTCTTGTTCCAATTCTGAAAACTAGTTTTCTTGCAGAGTTAAATCATTGCATTGATTTTTAGAAAATTTCTATAAAGCTTTTCTCTGATTTTAAAAGGGATTATTTAAAACCCAAATTCTATTTACTTTATGCAAATAAAAGCCCTTGGCCAATTCATATAGTTTTTATAGAAAGCTGTTTTAATTATGAAAACATGTTGGTTACTGTTCTGGATTGTTGTTTTGAATTTTAGAAACTTTACAAAGTTGGTTTGAAGTCATTTGATTTTAAAATGCAAAAGTTATTAAAGAAATAAGAAATCAGAAAAGAGAAAAGGAAGAAAACAAAAGAAAATAGAAAAGGGCCTCGGGGAACCCTTCGGCCCAACAACAGATGCGAGCCCGTGGCCCAGGAAGTAATTCCCGAACTGGTACAGCCTTTTACCTTCTCCTTCGCTGATGTGTGGGTCCCACCGGTCAGGGCCGGGTCGTCTTCAACCTTGGTCCGCAAATCTCGCCGGAAACCGCCCGAGCTCGCCGTTACTCCCCCTCTTCATTACGCTTTAATCCCTGCCTAATTCAAGCTCTAGCTGCGCCTATAAATAGCCCCCTGCCTCCTCTTCATTTTCCCCTTCTTCCCTCTCCAGATCGTGCCCCCAGGCTACGCAAATCTTTCGCCGGAGCCCGACTCAACCGCTGCAGTAAATCGTCGATTCCGACGAGCCGCCGGCATTCTGAGCCTTCTCTCTGGTACCGTTCTCTTTCCTAGGATCTGGCGCACCTATTGATACTTGTCTCTCTTCCTATTTTGCAGCAAATCGAAGCAATGCTTCCTCACCTATAGTCCACCTCCGCCCGAAGCTCTTCCAGTCGTTCCTCTGCGACGGTGCCAAACTCCACGGACCTCGTCGAGCACACGATCGGACTCCCCTCGCCATGCCGTAGCTTGTCCACCCATTCATCGATGCCAGAAGCCGCCAAAACATCACCGTCGTTCAGCGCCTGGATGAGACCTTGCCACCGGTGACCTGCAGGAAACCCTAATCGGTGAGGTTCTCTCCCTGACTCTTCTCGCCCGTCCGATTTGGATCTGACGCGCCAGATAGATCCACTTAAGTGAATCGGTACGGTGCAATCCAGACCATCAGATCTGACTAAAATCCTACGGCCCGAAATCGTTATCCTCCCAAACTGGTATCGGCTAATAAGAACATGCCACGTGTCGGCCTCTGATTTAAAACAGATTCGAATTAGAATTTCAAACCAGATTTCATCTAAATCTTGCATAAATCATATCTTCTGATCTGTAAGTCCAAAAATAACAAATAATATACCGTTGGAATCCTTAGAACCTCTAGAATCCAGTAGTGCAATAATAATTCATATTTTATGGGTTCAATTTGAAACTATTTTCAGATTGGAATCAAACCTTATGTTAGCTTAATTAATTCATATCTTTAGTTCTGTTAATCCAAAAATTACAAATTTGTAGTCCTTGGAATCCTCTCAACTGGTAGAACATCTTAGGATCAAGAAAATCCAAAGTTGATACGTGCACACACTTTGTGCATTCAAATCTATTCAAATCACTATTTTGATCATAGTTTGAATCCTATAACTTATTTTGGAGTGAATCCAATTGCAGTAGCTTTGTTTTGCTGCAAGGTATCCAATAGCATCACTTTCATATTTTCCTGAACCACTTCACAATTATTCAAATTCTAATATGAGGATTTGAGTAATTTTCATTATAAGAATAAATCTATTTTTGTTCCATAATGTTTCCTTCTACCATAGCAGATCTTATAATCATACCTAGTCATCAATGTTGTCTACACAACATCTTGATCAAGATCATATCTACTTAGACCTATCTTATATAGTACCCACTTATTCAAATTACAAATGTGTCATTTGAGTAAAGTGCGATACTTTCAATCTTAGTTTCTACCTTTGCTACTATGGTATTGAATCAAATCAACATCATAGTACTTAACCCAATTCCATTTACTCATTAGGAACCTTAAGCCATGTTTTCAAACATCATCTATACATATCCATAGCCATTTATTCATGTCTACTCAATCTTAACCTGGCATTGAACTATTCAATTTGCATTTGAGTTAATTGAGTATTTCAATGTTATAAGAATCCTAGCCTAAGCTTAAGTGTAATATATACTATTTAAGAATAATTGTTGCCACACTTATTCAATAGTATAGCTATTGCACTATTTTGTCTCTTATGTGATTTACCCACATGAGATATTCCAAGATTCAATACGCTTTAATAAAGCATAAAGATCTCACTCATTATATTTTGTCTAATTCATATATATACTCAAATTGCAATTGTGCTACTTGAGTAGAATATGAATTCATCTCAAACCTAGATTCTATTAATGTGGAGTTGTTATAACCCATACCATAGTATGTGTTATACACCATGTTGATCAATGAAACCCTTTGAGCCATGTCCTCAAATATCAATCATTCATACCCAATCCAATGCCTACTTAATCTTGTCTCTATATATTGAAACTATTCAATTTGCAAATGAGTTAATTGAGTAACTCAATACTTCATGAATCTTTACCCAATGTCTAAGTGTTATGATACTATTTAAGAGTAGTTGTTGTCACATTTACTCAATAGTATTGTTGTTGCACTAATTGACTCTTGTGTGATTTATTTCACACGAGCTATTCTGAAAACTCATTCATGCTTTAATAAGGCATAAAAACTTCATCAATTATATTATGTCTAATCCAATTCTCTCTCAAATCATATTGATCTTTCCCAACTAAGCTCTCAAATCCATATCTCACAAATCATGATCCTTTGCCATATCTTTCTTGTCATAACATATCAATAAATCTAAATTGTTGAACAAACACTTTTCAATTGTTTGATTTGTTTGATTGTGTTGGTATGGTATGTTTATGTTATGTTATTTCTGTGCTATAGTTTGTGTGAAGAGCTACGAGCTTAGTTGAGAGAAGTGAAACATCGTGATCTTCAAAAAGGCAAGTGACACACATATCCCCTACCTATTTTATTACTGCATTAGTGTGTTTCAGTAGTATGCATGATAGGTGAAATGTTCAACTGTTTTATCAAATGCCTAGATCCTAGTAGTGTGTAGCTATCCTCAAACCCCACCTGTTAGGATGCTAAATACTTTGAAAAATATTGATGCCATGCTTGATCACTTGATAAAAGTGTTTTGTGGAAAAATTAAGAACTTCAAATAAAATGAAACACCTGGGTGGATTGGTTTGATAAGAGGCGGCGAAGTAGGTGGGTTCTGGGATGCATGCCTCGTCGAGAGGATGTGGGTTCAGAATGCCGCTCGGGATGGACACCCAGGAACAAAGAGGTTACTATGTCTTCCATGCTTAGAGTGCTTCCAGTGCAGCCTTATGACATTATGGGCTCTGTCTTGACTGATTAGATGTGGGAGTGCAACTTGTGTGCAAGAAGTGGCTGGTAGTTGAATTGTAGGTTGGGGATGGAGCTTGCCAGTTAGTTGCCCTCTCCTTCTAAAAGGTCTCATTTCATTTTATGTATGGGCATAAAATGAATCGTAAGGTGAAAGTGCACAACCCTTGCAAGGTGTCAAAAACTAATCGATTAGCCGTGTCCTCGGTTATGGACAATTGAGTCTCTAGACATGGAATGTACGGAAGAATCTCATCACCATTTCTGAATTATTAAAATTTGTCTAGAAACCCCTAGGTAGGAACTAAGGACCATGCACTCCGAGGGGTGGTGGTGCCTGAGGTTCCAAACTTTGTTGAGTTTCGCCCAGAAACTACATACCGGCCAGTATGTAATGTATGGGGGTTATCTTGACCCTTGAAAAATAAAATTTTGAAAAGAAAGTATTAAAATGGATTTTAGGATAAAATGGGCTTTATGCAAATCAGCCTTTGAGATCCACCAGCCAAATATTATGTAGTATAGTCTTTCCACAAAATGCCACCAAATATGTGTCATTTGCCAGTACATCATTGTATTGACCCCTCTGGGGCTGCATATTCAAACGTGCAGGTTTTATTTCGAGTAAGGAACCAGGAGTAGGATCTCGAGACTACATTCCAACATGTCTGCCTGTGGCACGTGATGAAGAATGGAGGCTCACTGCAACTATGCTTTATGCTGTGTACTCGTAAGGTTGAAGACCTATGTAACTGGATTTACGTTATAATATTGATGCTATTGCAATGATTACTATATTTTGTACTGTGGTGCTATCTACTGATCCAGGGAATGGCACAAATACACAGGAGTTCTGTCTTTTGATAAGGCAGGGCGCTACAGAATGGTATCAGAGCATAGTGTTGCCTGTAGGATCGAGACCCTAGGTTTGGAATAGACTAGGAAGCCCTAGGATTCTTTTCTCACCTTCACAAGAAAATCAATTCAGTTTTCTAAATGAGATCAATCTATATACTCTTAGTTTGAAACTTTCTTGTAAGAACTTACCCCATTCATTTGTTTTACAGTACATCTCTCTAATTTAGATGACCAACTCCACTGGTCCTTTCTTGATGGATTCGATGTCAACTACCAAAGAACCAGTAATGATCATGACCCTAAAGAGTGAGACTGAATTTCCCCAAGGCATTAAAGAACCTCATGTTAAGTATGGGAATGCAAGGAGAAGCTGTTTACAAAGGATTTTCCCGTGATTGAAGAAGGTGAAGAATATTGGTGGGTACAACTACACCTAGACCAGAATAAAAGGATGAGACCTTGAATATACATCTATACAAGAACACAAAAGATGAGACTTTGGAATCTTCATCTATACAAGAACAAGGAAGATGACCACAAGAAGATGGGACTTTGGATGTTCACCAACTCCGAGATGTATCCATCATTTCTAGACTCAGCGAGATGTGCTGCTTGGTCAGCTATAAAGGAACTTGGAGAAAGACTCAAGTGGAGACTTCACAATACGCAGCAGGACCTCAAAGAAGAAAAGGAAGATACTACTGCATTGAAGGCAACCATAAGTCGACTTCAAGGTGACATGGAAAAGTTGGTATCTGAACTTAGTGATCAAGGAGACCTCATCAAAACCAAGGATGAACAAATTTCCAATCTACTGAAGCAGCTGGACCAGAACAATGGATCTGCTTAGAAGAGTACCAAGAAGCCTTAGTTGGACCTCCATTTAGGAAATTTTAATAAGCAACGATGTGTAATAAACGTTATGGTCATACTGATTTGTGGATGATCGTACCTTCCCGTTTGTTTGAAAACTAGTTTGCTTGTTATGATGAATGTTTGTTAGATATTGCATGTTAGATATTGTTTGCACAGCAGATCAAGAAAAATTCATCTTGCAAACAAGCTGTGTTTGGGTAGGAATCTTCTTTAGATCCCTTCTACCTAATTCTCACCTAAACTTGTCCTAAAACCCAAACCGAAGTATTCTCAATGACAGAACAACTACAATGACCCTTAGTTGGAGATAAGGATACAGAGTACAACAACAAGAGGTAGTGTTTCAAGTACAAGAGACTGAAACATTACGCAAGAGGCTGCACAAAGGATGATGCCCCAAGACTCCGGTAAGCTAGGATAGCTGAAGGATACCACGCAAACAATAAGAAGACACCCCAAGATGTAACAAATGTGGAAGTAATACTATTCAACCACCTCATGCAAGAAAGGTGGAAAGAGCAAACAGAGCAATGGAAAGAGCAAATAGAGCTATGGAAAGGATTTTAATCCCCCTTAAATGGCAAACCAAAGGATCTACAACTTAAGGATTATTGCCATGAGCTTTGTTGAAAACCTCTAGCTAGGAACGATAGATTTTGTTTTCAAAATTCAAAATAAGATTTGGGAACTTGGTTCCAATTTCAACAAAACTTTTGTTTAAAGGCTAGTGAGGTTGACCAAGAGTTAGAATGCGAGATGCACCAAACCAAATATAAGGTAATGATTGGGTGCGTCATGGATTGGCCCCCATGACGACTACTCATATTGTTCGCTCTTGTTATGAGGAATGGTTAATCTAGAGAGACATGCCTACATGAGAGACGACGTCGTTAAACCATAACCTTAGGAGGATAATATATTACACCCCTTATAGTGAGCCAGTGTGGCTAAAACGTAGGAATACGGTGAGGATTTGGTTTTTGAACGGCTACACGAATCAGAAACTTTTGCTCAGTGGACCTTGAATATGAAGACTGTTCAGTTTTGGCTACTGCCTGTTCGATTTACCTTCCCGACCCTTCGCTTCGACTCCCCACGTGGCCTATTCGGCTACTTCCCTGAGCCTATAAAAGAGAGATCACTCCTCTCTAGAGAGTCACAACAGAGACAACCACCACTACCTATGAGATTGCCTCCTGATTCCAAAGCCTTACGCCACCTAAGTCTACCCCATCCCGACCTACGACGTTATGAGGCAACTCTTCAAATCTCTGAAACTACTTTCCTGCCCATGAGAGCTTCGTTAGATCCCTTTTTCTTGCAAAGGAGTTCATCTTCGAGATATGATCAAGTTGTCCAGCGTCTTCCAATGACTATGAAGATGGTTGCGAAAGGAATTCTTAAGGACCATCTGGTACTAGTGGCTGATAGCATGATGAGCATCGGTATCAAGAAGAGATTCAGCAATACTGGTTATAAGGCGACCTTCCATCCCTTAAAGGTGCAAGTACCTCTTACAGAGTCCACCTTGTTTACCCCTATGAAATGTATGAGAAGACTGCAGAGAGATGCCATCCTAATTCATTGGGATGTGTGGTCTCATCATGTTCGTGGGGCAAGTATGCAGTACTTGGCACTGAATCATCTTTTGAGATTCTTGGAATGAAAATCAGCTAAAAAGCAACAAGGAGTATGGTGATGACCTATATGATTTCCTGGCCTTGGTGAGGACCGACCAAGAAAAGGCTAGATACACATTCTTGGAAGATGTGGAATACCTTATTGATGACAACGCGATGGATGATATCTGCTTATCACCAGAATTTGATGGAACCCTTGGTATGCCCACTTTTGAACATAGTATTGATCATCAAAATTTCTGAGAAGGGCGATTCAAGGAAAATCGCACAACAGCAAATGCAAGTTGGGAACAAAATGCAAGTGCCTAAGGAAGCACCAAGATACCACCAAGAGGATTTTTCTTTTAAGGGTGGTAGCCACCTAGGAAACCCAAACCTATCTTTCTTTTTAGCCTTTCTCCAATCCCGAGGACGAGATTTCTTTTAAGGGTGGTAGTCTGTAACATCCCAAGATTTTATCAAATTTTGGGGGAAATTTTTTGTTTTTGTTTTGCTTGAGATGATTGGAATTTCACAGGGATTTAAAACTTTTTGAGTCTATTAGAAAGCTTTATTAGAAAACTATTTGAAACTATCTATTATTTTTCTTGAAGAACTTCTTTGAGAAAGATCAAGTATCAAAATACTATTTTCCATCCTTTATTCAAACCTATGCAAGCTTGCTTACAAAGGAGTGAATCACAAATGTGTTTTATTTAGTAAAGATTGCATTTTAAAGAACTAAGTTTGAAAGATAATTTCAAACATTATTTTATAAAGTATTATCTCTTATTTCAAAGGATTTATTTTCACACCCTATTTAGCTTTATGCAAGCATACCTCTTTTGTTAAGCCTATGAAACCTTTCGAAAATCTTGTTCCAATTCTAAAAACTAGTTTTCTTGCAGAGTTAAATCATTGCATTGATTTTTAGAAAATTTCTATAAAGCTTTTCTCTGATTTTAAAAGGGATTATTTAAAACCCAAATTCTATTTACTTTATGCAAATAAAAGCCCTTGGCCAATTCATATAGTTTTTATAGAAAGCTGTTTTAATTATGAAAACATGTTTGTTACTGTTCTGGATGGTTGTTTTGAATTTTAGAAACTTTACAAAGTTGGTTTGAAGTCATTTGATTTTAAAATGCAAAAGTTATTAAAGATATAAGAAATCAGAAAAGAGAAAAGGAGGAAAACAAAAGAAAATAGAAAAGGGCCTCGGGGAACCCTTCGGCCCAACAACAGATGCGAGCCCGCGGCCCAGGAAGTAATTCCCGAACCGGTACAGCCTTTTACCTTCTCCTTCGCTGACGTGTGGGTCCCACCGGTTAGGGCCGGGTCGTCTTCAACCTTCGTCCGCAAATCTCACCGGAAACCGCTCGAGCTCGCCGTTACTCCCCCTCTTCATTACGCTTTAATCCCTGCCTAATTCAAGCTCTAGCCACGCCTATAAATAGCCCCTGCCTCCTCTTCATTTTCCCCTTCTTCCCTCTCCAGATCGTGCCCCCAAGCTGCGCAAATCTTTCGCCAGAGCCCGACTCAACCGCTGCAGTAAATCATCGATTCCGACGAACCGCTGGCATTCTGAGCCTTCTCTCTGGTACCGTTCTCTTTCCCAGGATCTGGTGCACCTATTGATACTTGTCTCTCTTCCTATTTCGCAGCAAATTGAAGCAATGGTTCCTCACCTGAAGTCCACCTCCGCCCGAAGCTCTTACAGTCGTTCCTCTGCGACGGTGCCAAAGTCCACGGACCTCGTCGAGCACACGATCGGACTCCCCTCGCCATGCCGTAGCTCGTCCACCCATTCATCGATGCCAGAAGCCGCCAGAACATCGCCGTCGTTCAGCGCCTGGATGAGACCTCGCCGCCGGCGACCTGCAGGAAACCCTAATCGGTGAGGTTCTCTCCCTGACTCTTCTCGCCCGTCCGATTTCGATCTAACGCGCCAGATAGATCCACTTAAGTGAATCGGTACGGTGCAATCCAGACCATCAGATCTGACTAAAATCCTACGGCCCGAAATCGTTATCCTCCCGAACCGGTATCGGCTAATAAGAACACGCCACGTGTCGGCCTCTGATTTAAAACAGTTCGAATTAGAATTTCAAACCAGATTTCATCTAAATCTTGCATAAATCATATCTTCTGATCTGTAAGTCCAAAAATAACAAATAATATACCGTTGGAATCCTTAGAACCTCTAGAATCCAGTAGTGCAATAATAATTCATATTTTATGGGATCAATTTGAAACTATTTTCAGATTGGAATCAAACCTTATGTTAGCTTGATTAATTCATATCTTTAGTTCTGTTAATCCAAAAATTACAAATTTGTAGTCCTTGGAATCCTCTCAACTGGTAGAACATCTTAGGATCAAGAAAATCCAAAGTTGATATGTGCACACACTTTGTGCATTCAAATCTATTCAAATCACTATTTTGATCATAGTTTGAATCCTATAACTTATTTTGGAGTGAATCCAATTGCAGTAGCTTTGTTTTGCTGCAAGGTATCCAATAGCATCACTTTCATATTTTCCTGAACCATGTCACAATTATTCAAATTCTAATATGAGGATTTGAGTAATTTCCATTATAAGAATAAATCTATTTCTGTTCCATAATGTTTCCTTCTACCATAGCAGATCTTATAATCATACCTAGTCATCAATGTTGTCTACACAACATCTTGATCAAGATCATATCTACTTAGACCTATCTTGTATAGTACCCACTTATTAAAATTACAAATGTGTCATTTGAGTAAAGTGTGATACTTTCAATCTTAGTTTCTACCTTTGCTACTATGGTATTGAATCAAATCAACATCATAGTACTTAACCCAATCCCATTTACTCATTAGGAACTTTAGCCATGTTTTCAAACATCATCTATACATATTCATAGCCATTTATTCATGTCTACTCAATCTTAGCCTGGCATTGAACTATTCAATTTGCATTTGAGTTAATTGAGTATTTCAATGTTATAAGAATCCTAGCCTAAGCTTAAGTGTAATATATACTATTTAAGAATAATTGTTGTCACACTTATTCAATAGTATTGCTATTGCACTATTTTGTCTCTTATGTGATTTACCCACATGAGATATTCCAAGATTCAATACGCTTTAATAAAGCATAAAGATCTCACTCATTATATTTTGTCTAATTCATATATGTACTCAAATTGCAATTGTGCTACTTGAGTAGAATATGAATTCATCTAAAACCTAGATTCTATTAATGTGGAGTTGTTATAACCCGTACCATAGTATGTGTTATACACCATGTTGATCAATGAAACCCTTTGAGCCATGTCCTCAAATATCAATCATTCATACCCAATCCAATGCCTACTTAATCTTGTCTCTATATATTGAAACTATTCAATTTGCAAATGAGTTAATTGAGTAACTTAATACTTCATGAATCTTTACCCAATGTCTAAGTGTTATGATACTATTTAAGAGTAGTTGTTGTCACATTTACTCAATAGTATTGTTGTTGCACTAATTGACTCTTGTGTGATTTATTTCACACGAGCTATTCTGAAAACTCATTCATGCTTTAATAAGGCATAAAAACTTCATCAATTATATTATGCCTAATCCAATTCTCTCTCAAATCATATTGATCTTTCCCAACTAAGCTCTCAAATCCATATCTCACAAATCATGATCCTTTGCCATATCTTTCTTGTCATAACATATCAATAAATCTAAATTGTTGAACAAACACTTTTCAATTGTTTGATTTGTTTGATTGTGTTGGTATGGTATGTTTATGTTATGTTATTTCTGTGCTATAGTTTGTGTGAAGAGCTACGAGCTTAGTTGAGAGAAGTGAAACATCGTGATCTTCAAAAAGGCAAGTGACACACATATCCCCTACCTATTTTACTACTGCATTAGTGTGTTTCAGTAGTATGCATGATAGGTGAAATGTTCAACTGTTTTATCAAATGCCTAGATCCTAGTAGTGTGTAGCTATCCTCAAACCCCACCTGTTAGGATGCTAAATACTTTGAAAAATATTGATGCCATGCTTGATCACTTGATAAAAGTGTTTTGTGGACAAATTAAGAATTTCAACTAAAATGAAACACTTGGGTGGATTGGTTTGATAAGAGGCGGCGAAGTAAGTGGGTTCTGGTACGCATGCCTCATCAACAAGATGTGGGTTCAGAATGCCGCTCGGGATGGCCACCCAGGAACAAAGAGGTTACTATGTCTTCCATGCTTAGAGTGTTTCCAGTGCAGCCTTATGACATTATGGGCTCTGTCTTGACTGATTTGATGTGGGAGTGCAACTTGTGTGCAAGAAGTGGCTGGTAGTTGAATTGTAGGTTGGGGACAGAGCTTGCCAGTTAGTTGCCCTCTCCTTCTAAAAGGTCTCGTTTCATTTTATGTATGGGCATAAAATGAATCGTAAGGTGAAAGTGCACAACCCTTGCAAGGTGTCAAAAACTAATCGATTAGCCGTGTCCTCGGTTATGGACAATTGAGTCTCTAGATATGGAATGTACGGAAGAATCTCATCACTATTTCTGAATTATTAAAATTTGTCTAGAAACCCCTAGGTAGGAACTAAGGACCATGCACTCCGAGGGGTGGTGGTGCCTGAGGTTCCAAACTTTATTGAGTTTCGCCCAGAAATTACATACCGGCCAGTACGTAATGTATGGGGGTTATCTTGACCCTTGAAAAATAAAATTTTGAAAAGAAAGTATTAAAATGGATTTTAGGATAAAATTGGCTTTATGCAAATCAGCCTTTGAGATCCACCAGCCAAATATCATGTAGTATAGTCTTTCCACAAAATGCCACCAAATATATGTCATTTGCTAGTACATCATTGTATTGACCCCTCTGGGGCTGCATATTCAAACGTGCAGGTTTTATTTCGAGTAAGGAACCAGGAGTAGGATCTCAAGACTACATTCCAACATGTCTGCCTGTGGCACGTGATGAAGAATGGAGGCTCACTGCAACTATGCTTTATGTTGTGTACTCGTAAGGTTGAAGACCTATGTAACTGGATTTACGTTGTAATATTGATGCTATTGCAATGATTACTATATTTTGTACTGTGGTGCTATCTACTAATCCAGGGAATGGCACAGATACACAGGAGTTCTGTCTTTTGATAAGGCAGGGCGCTACATCACGGTAGGTCACGGTTTCATAACTTAATCAGTCAAGCCAGAGCCCATTGACATGTGGTTGTACTCGGAAGCCACTAAACATGAACGTCTATCAATCTATTTAAGCCTGGGTGGCTTTCCCCACCATAAAACACACTCGATGACCCAATCAAAGCCATTCCACCCAGGTGATTCATTGAATATGTGGTTTTCATTACAGCAAAAACAACTTTCAGTACTATTAACATGAAAACCACCCACGCAATTAATAGCATGGCTAAGCAATTCTACAGTACGATGACTATTAAGGAATCAACTAGGAGTTCTACGGCTCATCTATTGGGTCTATAGCAAAGCAAAATAAATAAATTAGAAAAACATTCCTACACATGCAAGCTACTGAAAAACAAATACATGCATAAGAAAAAAATAGGAGATTTATGATGTGACACTTGCCTTGATTATTGTTCCCGCTAAAACACTCCTCGCAATCACAAGGTTCGCAGTCCGGTCAATCTATCATGGCAAATAATTCTAAATCAATACACAGTAGTAAAATACACAACAATGCAATATGCATGATTTACAGAAGTGAAAATAATTATTAAAACCTTTATGAATCATTTTCCATAATAGAAATGAGACATAAACATGCATTAAGGCATTCTGAAAACTTTCAGTATGAAAATAGTTTATAAAATTATAAAATAGGTGTCTCTGGATAGGAAATTTAACTAGCTTTCAAATGCCGTTGGAATCACATTTTATAAGTTACAGAAATTAAAATATGCTCAAAATACACTTAATAAGAGTTTTAAATTTGATAAACATTTCGCACTGTAACAAATAAAAATAACAGTGCAGAAAAGTAGCTTGCATTTTTCTGAATCCAACAGTATATCATTTGCAATTTTTCGAGTTACGAAACTAAAGTTATGAATTTTCTAAGTTTACAAGTTTTCTGAAATTTTCTGACGAAAATCCTATTACGTGGGAATATTCCGAGAATATTTTGCACGACGTGGCGACTCCTTATTCGCTGGTACCCCTTCACACGGATCAGCTCTATGAGCCGTTGGATCACTGGGTGATCGTGTGGCTGAAAATACTCTGCTGGGAGCTCACCGGAGAAGATGGACGGCAACGGCGGCGGGTCGAGCGGCGGTCTTGGCGGCGGCTCCGGCGAAGGTGGGTGCTGGACGATGTGCAGTAGGTGATAACGATCGCAGAGGTGTCTTTGGTGTCCTCTTCCGAGCTCCTGAACGGCGGCTAGGAGCGGATGGAGGCGGCGGTCGTCGACGAACTCCGGCGAGCAATTCCGACGTTCGTGGGGCTCTGTGCAAGGGGGAAACCGGTCAAGGAGGGGCGGTACAACAAGGGGAAGAGGAAAGGGGAAAAAGGAACTGCGGGGAAGTGCTCCACGACCTTGATTTCGAGCTCGAGCCAAGCTCCAATGGTGACGGCGGTACCGAACTCCGGCGAGAAATTCGGCGATCTTGAGGCTATATTTTCTAGGGTTTCAAAGGGGGAATAACGGAGGAGGTTGTGGGGTATTTATAAGCAAAATTTTAATGGAAAAGGGGCAATGAAATCCGGCGTTTTCGGAGAGATCCGATCGATTCCACAGGAAACTCACGCTGGAGCTTGGAGATGCTCTGACGAGCGGACCCCGTCGGTCAGAGAAAAGAAAAGCAAAAAGAAAAGAGGAAAGGGACACTGCTGGCTGCTGCGTGGGTGACGGATACTATCTACCGCACGGTGCGGTGCGGGGCGGCGCGCAGCGGGAGGCTTCTGAGCCGGCTGGGCCGAAACGGTCCGGTCGGTACAAAACTTTTTTTTATTCTTTTTCGAATTTAACTCAAAACTGTTTACTGTTTTGTCTATAATTTCAGTTTTAGGGCTCCAAATTGAGCAAAACCAACTTATCTGAATTTGTAAAATCAAGGGCTATATTCTTAGATACACTAGAACACTATACAAGCCCACCAATAAGTATTAAATATATATATTGATGCAATTAAGTCATGCTAAGCTTGAAAATGCAATTCAACATAAAATCGGGTTTTTGTCCAAAACAAAATCTTTTCGGTTTTGAGAAATATGCAGAGGTGCATATGCATATGAATGACATGATGAAATTCCCAAATCTAAAATCCGGGATGTTACAGACTATCACCCTTAAAAGGAATCTCATCCCCGAGATTCGAGAAGGCTAGAAAGAATGGTTTTAGGTTCGGATAAACTATGCTGCTACCACCCTTAAAAGGAGATTTGCTAGGTCGCTTCTGCATGTTGCACTTTCCATGGGTCTGCTATGTGGCATCCAAAATTCACCATATAACCTTTCAATCGGGCTCACTTTTATGAGATATATCTTACTTCTAGATCTACGGTTACTCTTGATATGAATGATTATAATGCATCAACTCTGAAAGGTACTAATGTTGGAAGGAGTTGATGAAAACTTACTAGAGGCTCTAGTGTTGATGTGGTTCACATGAACTTCTTCTATCTAATCGGTCTCGTTGCCTTCATCATTCTTCCTCTCAGGACAATCATTGGCATAGTGTCCATTCTTGTGGCACTTAAAACACTCCACCTGACTAATATCCTTTTTGACGAAGTTCTTATTGTTCCTTCCATTGTTGCCTCCATTGTTGTGATCGTTACCTTTTCCGGAGTTGTGGTGGTTTTCACTGTTGTGGCCATTATGGTGGTGGTCATTTCCTCCACGGTGCTGATATCCATTACCATTGCGCTGGTGGTGTCCATTGTCTCCATGCCTGTGATAACCAGAATTCCCATGATCATGGTGAAAGCTACGGTTCCTCTAATTAGATCCTGAGTTGTAGTTGTCGTTGTGCTTCCTCTTGCGTCTCTCCACCTGTTGATGCTTCCCTTCAAGGATCCTGGCCTTATCCATCAGCTCCTGGAAAGTAGGACAATAGACCACAGACAGCTGAAGTGAGAGCTCATCACTTAGTCCATCAAGAAACCTCTCTCTCCTCTTGGCATTAGTATCAACATCCTCAGGAGCATAGCGAGATAGGTTGTTGAATTCTTCAATGTACTCCGCCACCATGCGATTGGTTTGACGCAGGTTGCAGAACTTCTTCCTCTTCAAACTCAGCACTCCAGATGAGACATGGTTGGTTTTGAAACCTTCCTCAAACATGGTCCAGGTGACAGTGTCAAGGGGGTGGGTGATCTGAAAAGTTTCCCACTAAGAAGCAGTCGGTCCATCCAGTAGGTGAGCAGCAAATCTCACCTTCTCTGCATCAATGCATCCCACAGTTACTAGGTCTTTGTTCACAGAATGGAGCCAGTCGAGAGCAACCATTGGTTCAGATGCACTTGAGAACTTAGCAGGCCTCAACCTTAGAAACCCTGCCAGAGCGTCCACTCGTGGAGGCGGGTTGTTGTTGTTGCCATTGTTCCCGTTGTTGTTTGCCATGAACTGAGCAATAACTTGTGTCAGCTGCGCCTGTGCTGCTATCAGCTATTCCATCTCAGTGGGATCACGATGGGGCGGCATCTGCGGTTCAGCATAGGTAAGTTTAGATAGAAAGATCTACGGAAACAAATTCTACCCATGCAACATGATCACACAAATAGCAATCAGCAACCAAGCAATCATCAAGCAACAACCATGACATTC
The DNA here is from genome assembly GCA_007115705.1 of Dactylis glomerata. Lineage (NCBI taxonomy): Eukaryota > Viridiplantae > Streptophyta > Magnoliopsida > Poales > Poaceae > Dactylis > Dactylis glomerata. Next base: position 4,689,525 of record QXEO01000406.1, on the reverse strand, counting down.
AGAAGCACATGCACAATATATTTTCAAAATATAGTTCTAGGGGTGTATATTCAGTGGTTAACATCCACAAAACAATTTAAAATAGTAGGTAATACAATTTGGGTCGAAATTTCAATTTATAAAGCAAAACAGAAATCTGGCAGAAAACTGCTATAGCAGAAACGTAGTTTTCCGGGCGACCAAAACTCATCAGAAATTTTTTCCAATTTTTCTACAGGTAGTACATATAATTTCACACCAGATCCTAAATATGAGCGCAAACGGAGTTACCAATAAAACATGAAAAATCGCGGAGTAAACAAAATTCTGCGGAAACTGCATATCGAAAATTATAACTTTTAACCAAAATTCTTTCACTAAATTGATATAAATTGTCACAAAATAACCTGGAACTTTAAAATTTAGAAAATAACAGTACCACGATAATATAGTTGACATGTCTTAAGTTTGATATAGCCAACACCCTAAACGATTACAATAACGATGAATAAAATGGTGGGCAACTAATCCATCTTCTTGAACAGCTTGCAATAGTTCGATGACGACATGCGCTTGCGCTTTCCACCACGGTTTCCATATGATGGTGGTGTGTACTCCTCTCCTGAGTCTTCATCACTTGAGACCTCAAAGACTATCTTCTCGGAATCTTAAAAGAATGAAAGTGCAAGAAGTAGAGACATTTTAAAATAGACAATTTTAAATCCTATGGCTTCTTATCATCTAGCCAAATCCTAAGGTCACGAACCTACAGCCAACGCATTGGCTCTGATACCATCTGTGACAACCCAACCCGTTAAAAACGAATTGAATCCTGTGTATATAAGTGCTAGTCCCTGGATCATTAGCTAGCACACACAGTAGATGTATAAAAGAGTACCAATGCATCAAATTTATTACAACGTATAATCCAAGAGTATAATTATTACAAAAGACTTAGCATCGATGGCTAGCTCACAAATAAAAGTTCAACAGCAAATAAATAAAGCTCCATTACTCCACAGGCACCGCTGGGTGGAGACTCGCGACCTAAACGATATAAATCAATCGTCCTCAGAATAATAACCTGCAACATAAAAAGTTGCAGCCACGAGGGTCAATACACTTGGAATGGTATTGGCAAGATGTCACTATGGTGGATTTCAATGGCAACCTATCATACATGCATATTTGGCTGGTGGAGTTCAGGCTCTTTGCATAAAGCGATATATTTTCTCCTACTTTTCAAATCATTTTTGTTTCTTCAAAAACAACTAAGAACACATTGAATCACTCAAGTGCTCCTATTAAAATCTAAGGACACATTGATTCACTCAAGTGCTCCTAACCCATTGTTCACCCATCAAGTTTTATTAAAGAAATTAGAATGATGAGATCCTTCAACTGCTTCATGAAAAGTTGCTCAAATTGTCTGTAACCGGGGACACGGCTAAGTACTTAATTTTGACACTCTGTATAGGTTAGTACACTTTCACCACATGGCTCGATCGAAGACCAAGCCGAGACCTTTGGGAAACAAAACAATGAGCCTAGCCCCGGACCCATACCACCTATCTTAGCTACATCAGCTGGTCACGGTTTCATAACTTAATCAGTCAAGCCAGAGCCCATTGACATGTGGTTGTACCCGGAAGCCACTAAACATGAACGTCTATCAATCTCTTTAAGCCTGGGTGGCTTTCCCCACCATAAAACACACTCGATGACCCAATCAAAGCCATTCCACCCAGGTGATTCATTGAATATGTGGTTTTCATTACAGCAAAAACAACTTTCAGTACTCATGACATGAAAACCACCCACGCAACTAATAGCATGGCTAAGTAATTCTACAGTACGATGACTATCAAGGAATCAACTAGGAGTTCTACGGCTCATCTATTGGGTCTATAGCAAAGAAAAATAAATAAATTTGAAAAACATTCCTACACATGCAAGCTACTGAAAAACAAATACATGCATAAGGAAAAAAATATGAGATTTATAATGTGACACTTGCCTTGATTATTGTTCCCGCTAAAACACTCCTCGCAATCACAAGGTTCGCAGTCCGGGCAATCTATCATGGCAAATAATTCCAAATCAATACACAGCAGTACAATACACAACAATGCAATATGCATGATTTACAGAAGTGAAAATAATTATTAAAACCTTTATGAATCATTTTCCATAATAGAAATGAGACATAAACATGCATTAAGGCATTCTAAAAACTTTCAGTATGAAAATAGTTTATAAAATTATGAAATAGGTGTCCCTGGATAGGAAATTTTACTAGCTTTCAAATGCCGTTGGAATCACATTTTTATAAGTTACAGAAATTAAAATATGCTCAAAATACACTTAATAAGAGTTTTAAATTTGATAAAAATTTCGTACTGTAACAAATAAAACTAACGGTGCAGAAAAATAGCTTGCATTTTTCTAAATCCAACGGTATATCATTTGCAATTTTTTGAGTTACAAAACTAAATTATGAATTTTCTAAGTTTACAAGTTTTCTAAAATTTTCTGACGAAAATCCTATTACGTTGGAATATTCCAAGAATATTCTGCACGACGTGGCGACTCCTTATTCGCTGGTACCCCTTCACACGGATCAGCGCTATGAGCCGTTGGATCACTGGGTGATCGTGTGGCCGAAAATACTCTGCTGGGAGCTCACCGGAGAAGATGGACGACGACGGCGGCGGGTCGGGCGGCGGTCTTGGCGGCGGCTCCGGCGAAGGGAGGGTGCTGGAAGACGTGCCACAGGTGATAACGATCGCAGAGATGTCTTCGGTGTCCTCTTCCGAGCTCCTGAACGGCAGCTAGGAGCGGATGGAGGCGGCAGTCATCGATGAACTCCGGCGAGCAATTCCGCAAGGGGGAAACCGGTCAAGGAGGGGCGGTACAACAAGGGGAAGAGGAAAGGGGAAAAGGAACTGCGCGGAAGTGCTCCACGACCTTGATTTCAAGCTTGAGCCGAGCTCCAATGGTGACGGCGGTACCGAACTCCGGCGAGAAATTCGGCGATCTTGAGGCTATATTTTCTAGGGTTTCAAAGGGGGAATAACGGAGGAGGTTGTGGGGTATTTATAAGCAAAATTTTCGTGGAAAAGGGGCAATGAAATCCGGCATTTTTAGAGAGATCCGATCGATTCCAGAGAAGCGTACGCGTACAGGAAACTCACGCTGGAGCTTGGAGATGCTCTGACGAGCGGACCCCGTCGGTCAGAGAAAAGAAAAGCAAAAAGAAAAGAGGAAAGGGACACTGCTGGCTGCTGCGCGGGCGACGGATACTATCTACCGCACGGTGCGGTGCGGGGCGGCGCGCAGCGGGCGGCTGCTGGGCCGGCTGGGCCGAAACGGTCCGGTCGGTACAAAACTTTTTTATTTTTTTTCGAATTTAACTGAAAACTGTTTACTGTTTTGTCTATAATTTCAGTTTTAGGGCTCCAAATTGAGCAAAACCAACTTATCTGAATTTGTAAAATCAAGGGCTATATTCTTAGATACACTAGAACACTATACAAGCCCACCAATAAGTATAAAATATATATATTGATGCAATTAAGTCATGCTAAGCTTGAAAATGCAATTCAACATAAAATCGGGTTTTTGTCCAAAACAAAATCTTTTCAGTTTTGAGAAATATGCAGAGGTGCATATGCATATGAATGACATGATGAAATTCCCAAATCTAAAATCTGGGATGTTACACTTAGAAATGATGGATCAAATTTTCCTAGATGGTGCTTGCACTTAAGAAACATCCTCCTGTACAATGATCTGCTTTTCATGATAGAAGAACCACTAGCTAAGGAACCTGGATGGCATGCTACTGCACAGGATCGCGAAGAGTATCGCAAAACTCGTGAAATAGCCACTGAAGTTCAAACTTTGATGGATACCTCCATGGAACCTCGTCTGAAAATGCTCTTTCAGCATCGTGATCCATACTTGATGCTCCGTGCACTTAAGAGTCACTTTGCACCTAAGGTCAGGGCGCTAAAGTATGACTGTCTGGGCGAGTTCTTCAGTACCAAGATGGAGGAAAATGTGAACATTGATTGTCACCTGTCCAATATGCATCGGATCTACAGGCGCTTGGTTGATGACAAGGGTATAGATAATAGAGCCCGTTAGTTGAGTACCCCTGAGGCCCGTTACGCTAGGCCCAATTGTAATACTAGTCGAAATACGAGTTCATGTCGTATGTCGATATTGTAATCTGTATCGGATCCCACCCGATCCTTTAGACCTGGCCACCTATATAAAGGGGACAGGAGGGGACGGGGTGGGACAGATTAAAAGCAAGCCAGGTTCTACGCCCACGTTTACTTTTATAGCCACCTTGTTTGACTGAGTTTACCTTCGAGTTCATCCGACGCCCTGTCTCCCCGATCCTAAGTCCTTCATCTAGGACATTTGTCGAGTTTCACCCTCGTCAATTGGCGCCGACCATGGGGACTCTGGGCGTTGGAGTCATGAATTCGACAGCTTTTCCGCTTTTAGCCAACAACAACTCGCAAGTCGACGAAATTCAGATACCCTTCAGGACCATCGATTTTCAACCTCACCAGTCAAGTTTCATGCAAGTATTTGAGAGTATGGATGAAGATATGGATTTGACGATCGGAAGTCTAAACTTTCGCATCGGATCACTAGGTTCGATTCACCTTCCAAACCCGATGAAAACGGGTCCGTCCGCAAGTGAACCTGAAACACTAGCAATGTCGGAATCATCAGAAGGCTCTTCCAGCAAGGTAAACTCGCCGCTTAGCTTAGTAGAAGCAAAAGAAGGAAAAATCGCAGGAGGCGACGAAACCATGGAAAATTTTGACTTAGAGGTGCAACTCAAAGATCTCATGATCTGCCACGATGACATCTCAGATCAATCAACAGACACCTGGAAAACGGGACTAGAACTTTCTGAAGATGACAATTCGATCTTCTCAAGTCACAACAGCAAGCTCAAAAATCGGTATCAGATACTCGCCATCACAGAGATAACTCCGAAGAACTCGACGACAACAACAACCTAGTGCTTAATCCAGCAAATATAAACAGAGGGGCAAACCACTTAGCAGAAGGAGAAACCGCTGATTCCCTCACAACAAGGGTAAAAAATCAACTATCAGAAGATGAGTGGAGAACAATCAATACAGCCGTGGAGCACGGCACGCCAATACCAACAAATTCCAGCCAAAACATGCTCTTGGGATACCATTACGCCCTAAGGCAGCAGGCAAAGCTATTAGCAAAGGAAAGTATCGAAATACAGAAAAGAAAGGACTCAGCCATTGCAGCAAGCGATGCTGCTCGCAGAGCACGTAGTGATGCATCGTACACAAACAGAGGGCATCATCGACATGGATCGAGATATGAAAATCTCGGGTATTCAGAAAGGTAAAGTATCTCAAAAAACCTCGACTCGTCCTTCCTATCGGTCAACGAGCAAGGAAATATCATCCCAAAAACTCCAGAAGCAGCATTGGTGGCAGCTCAAGCATACCTGCATACAACATGACCAAATCCAGGAGACCCGAGGGAACATATGCACCGAGCAGCACTAAATGGATTGAAGATGGTAGGCAACAAATTATCAGCAAAAGAGGAGGAGGCATATCGCAACAAAGGAACCCATAAACCAAGATCACCACGCCGTCACAACAGTCCTTGGTACAGAAGTGGAAGTCACCGATCTAGGACGCCATCACCTGGACGATACAATAGTCGAAAGAACAAAGGAACTCGATGATCCAGAACTCCCAACAGAACATATGACTACGAAGATGGTGAAAAGGAGATGGGGGCGCCATGCTTTACCCGTAGGATTCGCATCACGCCAGTACCCAAAGGTTTCAAACTACCCCATGATCAACAAAAGTACGACGGATCTCAGGAGCCACAGTCATGGCTTTCAGATTATCTACAAGCAATAAAACTATTAGGAGGAACCAAGGAGACAACAATGCAAAGTTTGCAATTACATCTCACCGGTGCAGCAAGGTCATGGCTAAGCAAATTAGAAAAGGAAACAATTGGAAGCTGGGAGGAGCTCACAAAACAATTTACAAGTAACTTCAAGTTGACATACAAGCGGCCAACATCCATAGAAGAAGTCAAAGCCTGCGTACAGCAACGCGGGGAGACATTGAGAACATATATCCAAAGGTGGAGTATTATCAAAAATTCAGCAGTCGAAGTCTCGGATGAAAGAGCAATAGATGCATTCATAATCGGGTTACGACGAGGAGACCTAGTCGAAGAGATGGGCAGAATCAAGTCAAAAACAGTATCAGATCTAATGGATGTGGCAAACAAATTCGCCGATGGAGAAGATGCGTGCAACAATAAATGCACGTGATCGCCAGAAGATGATAGAGGAAACAGATATGGAGGTCAAAGGAGAATGTCCCGTAATTATGACAACTACGGCTCCCACAGCCAAGTAGCCGCAGGATATAAAGATAACAACTACCAAGGCAACGATCGCAAAAGTTCGGGATACCGTAACTATGGCAGAGAAGAGTACAAAAAGTTTCCGCCAAGGGAATCCAGATAGTACAACCCATCACCAGAAGATATGCTCAACGGACCATGTCATATCCACTCTGCGTTCGTTGATGGGAAACGAGTATCCAGACATGCAATGAAAGATTGCACTACGTTCTTGGAACTACAAGAAGCAGCACTTAGCAAGCAAGCCAAGGCAAAACGCCAGGGATACGAGGGAAACACAAGCAACACGCCTGCAACCCAACAAGGAAACAGTGGAGCTCCCAAGGGTCAAGATCAATCAAACCAGGGACGTGACGACGAGGAAGGATATGTTCCATCTAAAGGGCACATCACAGCAATGATACAACTAGTGCCCAAGTCGAACAAAGAGGAGAAAAGCATAACTCGACAAGTTAACCTCGCAATAACTTCACCACCAGCAACAATGGAATATCTACATTGGTCAGAGTAACCCATAGAATTCAGCAGAGATGATCACCCAATAACAGTACCTCAGCCAGGAAATGCGCCATTGGTACTCAAAGCCCAAATAGGGATGTACGATGTCGACAGAATATTCATGGACGCAGGAAGTGGAATAAACCTGATCTACGCAAAAACCCTACAGGCAATGCACATTTCCTTAGAGTTCCTGAAGCCAAATGACTGCTCCTTTCACAGAATAGTCCCAGGGAGTGCTAACTATCCACTTGGTCGAATAGCACTCAACGTTTGCTTCGGAAATCGGCAAAATTACATGAGGGAGAAACTCAACTTCAAAGTCATGGACTGGCCATCACAATATCATGCGATCCTGGGGCGACCCGCATTTTCGCGATTCATGGCAGTGCCTCACTACACTTATCTGGTGCTAAAGATGCCAGGACCCAAAGGAATTATTATAGTTAAAGGAAGCTTCGAGTTATCAGACCTATGCGACAAGAAATTTCACAAGATGGCCCAAAACTTCGGCATGATGGCAAGCTATGGGGAACCTAACTACAAAACAAAAAGCACGACTACAGGAGTCACGCAGCAACTCGAAGGAAACCCCAAGGAACCGGAAGTAAAGAAACCTCGGGTACAGCCACCAGAGCAAGAGAAGTCTACAAGAGAAGAGGAGAAGACTCAAGCGACATAGGCGAATAAATAGAGTAGGAAAATAAGGCTGTAAAAGCCACGAGTTATTCCAGGGCAATGCCCTCTAGATCCAGAACACAGGTCATTGGACGGATCTCTTGGGTTATCCCATGTTTCTTACATTATATGCATAAATAAAAGACAAAAGTTCCTCTTATTTGAGTTTACGTGTCTTCAAAAGTTGCGGCAAGCGCACCAACATACACACAAAAGTGCAATGCTCTGAGGGTAAAAAATTCTGACACAAAAAGTTAGAAAACAACAAACTCTCGCATTATACGGACACAAATATTACATCAATGGATGATCAGAATCGTCTACGCCCAAAGGATCTAAATAGTGATGCTCGCGAAAAAACGCGGCATCCTCTCGAAGCAACCTAGCTATGAGCCTCCTAGCTGGTTGAAGGGTAGCATCCATATGAACTCGTAGCTGAGCTCCTCCCGAAGGCAAGCTTAGTAACATGGAAATAAAATTGAGCCTCGGGTGCCACTTGTGTGTCCAACCAAGTGCAAAATTGGCACCAGCCACTAAGTTAAGCTCTATCAAACGATGAATACGCTGAGTAGACCTAAAAATAGCAAGCAGCTGTGGAAAAGTTCCAGGAAGAGGATTACGAGGAAGCATTACGGAATGCATGGTAGTCAGAGCTTTTTGACAACCATCAACCGCTTCTGCAATATGTTGAGCACGATCTTGGAGAAGCACAATAGCACTGCGGCGCCGGGGGTCAGACCAAAAAGTTTCGACTCCACCTGATGGGCTCTCAAGAGCCGCGATCCGTTCAGAAATACGATGAGCTTCACTGATGAAGTCCAGGCAAGTACCTACAATAGCAAAAATCATGGGCCAGCAGCGTTGCAGCAGAAAAGCAAAAGAGGAAAATTGCAGGAAAACTTACATCGCAGCAACTCGCAAGCAGACTCGATAATACCAACAAGAAAGGAGTCGCACTCCTCCAAATGTACAATTTTAGCTGTCAGACTCGACACCTTATCCTCATGTATGGATATCTGCTTCATAAAACCGCAATATTTACTGGCTTTATCCATAGCCATCTGCGCTTGGCATTTAGACAAAGTCAAACGGCTTTCAAGGTCTGCAATCCTTCAGGAATACTCATCGCATCGGCAAACAGGACGAGGAGGCGATGAAACTCTGGAGTCGAAAGCATCGGCAGAAGATGGAGCTCAACCGCGACCAGATAATTTACCAGCACACACAGGCTGGAAGGCAAAAGAAAAAGAAGAGAGGAGCATCTCAGAAGCTAAACCAAACATGACATTTTGCAAAAGAGGATATATTTACAAAAGCATAAGCCCTCTGACTAAGGTTCCTGGGCTACATGCGACTATAAAGTTTGCTACATCAGAATGAAAATAAAATTACAAGGGAGGCCAAGTCTACGCCACCTTAGCCTCACGATCTGTAGCATAAGAAGGCGTAGCAGAAGCAGCACCAGCATCAGGAGGAGGCATAGATCCACTTGTGGCCGGAGTCAAAGAAATCGGCGTCGTATCGGTCACGGAAGCCGCCGAAGGGGAAATCATTGACATGATGCTCGGCGCATACTTTTTTGCCTTCTCGAAGAAAGGCTTCATTTCCAAACAAGGACGGCCGGGGGAAGAGCTAACCTTCTCCCTGTTCACCTCCTCACCATGCGCATATGCAAATGCAATGGCCCCCTCGGCACCCCGCTTCAAAGAGAGACCCTTCATAGTAAGTATGGGGTCGTCGTCGGTGTCGAAGGCTTTGGCAAGATTCTTCAAGTCCGGTACATCGGCCTTCTTCTTGGGCCACAACCCGACAAAAATCCGCAAAAGAACGCGATTAACCAACTCGAAGATTTCCTGGACAGATATCCAGTTCGCTTCTAGCAAGCTAACCGCGGCCAAGAGAGGATCATTGTCTGGTTGCAAAGTTGACGCAGACACTTTACTATATTCTAAAAAGCCAAGGAAACAGCAAACAACAGAGAAGGAGTACATCAGCAAGCATAAGAAGAACAAGAAAATCGACAAAATGAAAGAAAGTTATAGTATGTACCTCCAGCAGCAGCAGACATCTGGTTCAGCCGCTCAGCCACGGCCTGTTCCCGCTGGAGGTGCTCCTTGTTAGCATTAGCCAGGTCCTTTTCTGCTTTGTTCGCTTTAGCCAATGCTGACTTAGCAGACTTCTCAGCATTGACCTTGGCAGCAGTGGCGGCATCAAAAGCTGTCCTGGAAGCTTTGAGTTCAGCTTCCAGTGATGAAATGCGAGCATTGGCTGCATTTAGAGCACCTGAGTTTAACAAAGAGGAAAGAAAAAGTCAAGCAAAGAAGCAAAGTCAGGCATGCAAAGATAAGCAAGTATTGAAAATGAGATTTACCTTTAGAGGCCTTAGCAACTTTCTAGTACTCGACACATTCATTGCCCAAGTCGACAAATCTCTTCATCAGGTTCTGTCCAGAAAATAGGATGTGAGTATCAACACGCAAAAGTTGAAGTAAATATAACAGTATGTTTACGCACGTCGTCGAAGGAGCTTGTGGATTGATGGGCCTCAAGGGTAGCAGCGGCGTCAGATGCTTTCTGCAAGCGCCCAGAATGACAAACACTGACTACCTTCTTGGTAGGCTTCTTCAAAGCTTTTTGAGGTTTGGCCGCTGGATCAACCTCTTGTGGCGGCGGCTCGTCGATGACAAGAGTGTCAGTGATAGGGGCAGCAGCAGCAAATCTATTTGGGTCCTCCTCATCACTGAGAAAAGGAGAAAAAGACAGAATCATCTATCAAGGACGACAATAAGAAGCTAAATATATGAAAACAAACAGATGAACACTCACAAGTCCATGAAGTTGAAGAGTTCTCCGCCGTCCTCTGGCACGAAGGATTCCCCGGCCACAGTCTTAGGGGCAGAGGCACTGGAAGAAGCAAGTTCTTCAACACGTTTCCTCTTCTTGTCCATGACAAGGTCTTTAGAAAGTGTAGGAGGAGGTGACATCATCGAGCTGGTCCTTTCCAGTGAATCTTCGCCTTCGTCTCCATCTTGGCTGTCCTCAGTCTCGGCGGCTTCGGAGGCTGCGGAAACAGGAACATGTGGAATGGCCCCTCCCTCTGGGAGAGGAGGGCGCGAAACAAGGAGTCGATGATCCTGAATGGCGTAGCGGAGTAAGTTTTGAAGCGAAGTTCTGGGTTATTAAAATAAATCAAAATTAATAAATTCATCATAAAGGTCCTTATAAAATTAAGAAATTGAATTAATCTTTATAATATCAGAATGGCGTAGCAGAGTAAGTTTTGAAGCGAAGTTCTATATTAGAAGAGAGGAATTGATGATAAAGATCATACAATTAAGTCTTTATTTCAATAGGATTCATGAATTGAAATTGCGCTGGTTTGCAAAGAAAAATTCATGATTTACTTGTCAAGTTATTGAAACTAGACATACCTGCGAACTATGAAGAAAAGATAGCAGACCTAAATGTGAATATAACGTAGAGTTAGAATTAAAGATTTAATTTAAGAGGTAATTGTTACTGGATATTATTAAGTAAATTGTATTACTTAGTTCTTCAAAATAATATCAAATTATGGAGAAGAAAATAAATCTTTAATGAAAAGACATAAAAACACGATTTGTCTTAAAAGTGTTTAGACAGATTCAAAGGATTGACTACAATGTGTAGCGATGCTTAAAAATCTTCAAATTCAATTAATTGTTAATATTGCAAAGTTCTTAAATCAGTTTAAGTTATAGCCATGTTTAACACATTTTTGAATTAAACTCGCATTTAAGGTATCTCGATTTGATTTAGAATTAAAGTATTTTTAGATAGGTACAAAATTATCGGGATAAAAATATTTATATTAAACTGAGTAGGAGCGATGAAAAATAGCTCTAATCTCACGATTATATGTAAGGGTACATATTCTGAGTGGGAGCTCACCCTATATGTAAGAGTACATATTCTGAGTGGGAGCTATGATAAAATTCATTTATGTGAATGACATATTACGAACAAGTGCATACGGTATCATAATTATTAATTAGAATTCATAAGTGGAGAAATTGACATCATGCTTAAGGCAAAATTTTAAAAGCATTAAGTCAGAATGTATGTTAGTCATAATTCTTGAGTTCAGAATGAACAAAGTCAAAAGGTTTTGACTAAATAACTAAGAAAAAATTGAGCTTGAACTCAATAATGGTTGACAGAAGCATCTCATAGTTTGCGCTATCCAAAACCATGTTTTGCATAAAAACAAACAATGCATCCCAAGTTGAAATGTTGAAAGGCTAGGTAAAATAATGATTAGAGAATCATTGGACCAAGGAAAAAGCATATCCTATGAATTCTTGTGAAAGAACTGATAGGAATTTCTGGAAAAGTGAGCATACACTTGGTTCAGAAATTTGGGAAATTTACTCCATCAAAGACAAAGTGCAATGAAGCGTGATTGTGTCATTGAGATTGCATCAAGGCGATTTCAATTAAATCTACATAAATTGAAAGTTGCTCTGGTAGTGGCAAGTATAATGCTTGGTTAGAGAAAGTTTGACTTCTAGATGAGTGTGTATCTATTTTGCGTGGTTTATGATAAAATCGAGGATTAATCAGATGCCACTACAAAACTAGAATACAAAGTCTCACTCTTCTACCAAACATTAAACTTAGACAAACATCATGAGATGATGGTAAAGTGTCATACAAAAGATGACAAGTTGCAAAGGATATAAAGATCTGATCTATGCAGATCACTAAGGTAGGTCCTCACTAGCGTGCATGATCAAAATACCATATGGATGATATGCTCAGTGATCGGTAAAAAAAATGCGGCTAAATTATTTGTACTCTAGTGCAAGTGGGAGACTGAAGGAAATATGCCCTAGAGGAAAAATAATATTTGGCTTATTTGCATATTTCATATAGTTCATAATAAGTTTAATGCTATGCTAGAACTATGTCGATCAGAAAAATTGATATAGGTGTAGTATTAAATGATTAGGAGTCCCTGGTAAATCCTCTATTTACTAGTTCATTGATCAACTGATGATCGAGGTTTCCTGATCATGGAGCATTATGCCAATTGACAATGAGATCATGCCATTTGAAAATGCCATGATGGAAATTACCCAAAGTATCTATTGCAACACGATCCTGTCATGATGTTCACGTTGCAATATGATGAAAGTGTCGTAGCTTAATCCTTAGACCGTGAGGTTATATTTAATCACTATTTCTGGAGGAAACTCTAATTGCATCAACTGTCATCACGTAACAGGGTGACTGGAAAAGGTGTCTCTTGGGTTCTCCAAAGTGGTAGGTTGAGGCGTATAAACCAAGAGTGGGATTTTCTCATCTGCATGATGGATATGGTACTCTAGGCCCACTCGATGAGAATACATCAAAGCTGCACAACATATGACTAGGTCACGGAGATGGACTATCACGGACAAGTAAACAACACTAACCGGTAATAAGATCGAACAAGGTATTGGGAATACCGACGATCAGATAGTAGGCTATGCTAGTATCAGCGAAGCAAAGGGAAAGGCTCATCGACTCTTACGATTCAACGACTAAAAGAACTTCGTAGAATGCACAGGGGTCTTCATGGATTTCTAGATCCGACTAAAGATCATTTACCGGAGAGAGTCCTTGGTAGTGTCTGTCACGTTCTTGAACCGTCGGGTAAAACACAAGGGATCATGATGCTAGAGACAATTTGGTATTATCCAGAAACACCGTGTGATTCTATATGAGAGGGGAAAGTTCTAACTAAGTCCAAAATAGTTTCAGCATAGTCTGAAATAGTTTCAGTGAAATCCGAAATAGTTTTGGTGGAGTCCGAAATGGTTCCGACAAAGTCCGGAAGTGTTTCACCGTGTGATTTTATATGAGAGGGGAAAGTTCTAACTAAGTCCGAAATAGTTTCAGCATAGTCTGAAATAGTTTCGGTGAAATCCGAAATAGTTTTGGTGGAGTCCGAAATGGTTCCGACAAAGTCCGGAAGTGTTTCAAAGTAGCGGGGAATTAATTATGAGTGAATTAATATTAATTATATGAATTAATATTGAATATATAATTAATAGATCATTAATTCATCTAATGGGCTAATTTACCGAAAAAGCCCATTAGGGAAGAAAGAAAAAGAGGGCGCCTAAGCGCTGGCCCAGGCCAGCCAAGGTTAGGGTTTCTGGGGGGCGGCCTAGCCCCACCCTAGTCGGCTGCTGCCTTGCTCCTCCCCTTGGCCGTCACCTCCTGGCTGCCTTGGTGGAGGGGTAAGGTGCACCCCGTCCCACTATATAAAGGAGGGCTCTTGGAGGAGGAGATGCACAACAACACATCCACGAGCCATCCTCCACAGCCGCCTCCTACCACCTCCCTGGTGCGCCGGCCACACCCCTGGCCGCCTCCCTCTCCCTCTCTCACTCCCGTGTGGTCTCCCAAAGGGCTGCGTAGGAGAAGGGAATCACCACCACTGCACACCGTCGTGTTGTGGAGTTTCCGGATCCCTATCCAAAGTCGTCTACTTCTGCATCTCGGCTGGAAACGGGATTCCGGTAGTCATCGTGGTCGTCGTACGTGTGCGAGTACGTGGAGGTGCTGCTCATGCGGTGCCGAAGTCATTGCTTCAAGATCTTCACGACCTTGAGGTCGGCTACATTGTCTTCATCGTCAACGCTTGTGCGGGAGCATAATCCCCGCGTTTCGGTCTATGAGGGTACGTGTCCAAACTCATACCATTACAGCATTACTAATAGATAGGTCCTTGGGCATTTTTGGGGTTGCGTAGCACATAAATTTTGGGGTTGCGTAGCACATAATTTTTTTGTTATTTGCACCGATCCCCAACAAAAATGGACGGGGGTTCATGGGTTCACTTGTCTACTCTCTCATAAAGTTGTGGTGGCATTAAGCGCAAGATAGATGATGAAACATTGACATGATTTTTATTATGTTAACTTTATAATATTAATATGGGAATCACGTCCTAATTTAAAGATGATGCAACACATCTTACTTATACTCCACTAGATAGGAATAAACTTTTAGCAATCTAGTATTAAGAATTAATAGAGTATAGCCTTAGGTACTCTGACATGATGTTGAATATTAAATATGCTACCACTTATCCCTAGTGAGGTAACTGTGGAAAGGTAAAACACCATAGCGGATCATGAATACTGTCATTATCCAATCACTACTACCTAGTTACTCCATCTAATACACACCATCCCCCTCTCGCGCTCTCGCATACATGTTGGATCAGACAAGTAATAAAGAATGGGGTAATAATATGCATCTACTCATACATCAAGAATATAATAACATATCAAATCTCATTGATCATCCAACAAAATAAAGATCCACCATATAGGAATTACATAATATGCACCATAATCATATTGGGCAGCTCATATGGCATCTAAACATTGTGGCATAAGAGAGAGATAGAACAAGCTACTGCCGCAAACCCATAGTCCAGAGGTGGACACTCTCTCTTCATGGTGGTGTCGATGGTGTTGATGTCAGAGAGGTTGGAGAAGCGTCTGTGATAAGGATCACACCGGTGATCCTTGAGTTTTGTCCCGATCTTTCACAGCGAGTCAAACCAATAGATAAATCTTCCAATCACGTGAAGAACGCAACCTGAAGAAGAGGAACGAATCCAGCAAGCAACGTGAAGAGAATCAACACGCCTCAAACCTGAGCCTGATAATCCTTGATGAACACAAGAACCTTCACAGCAATGTATTTGATAAACACGGCAGCGCCGTTTCTCTGAAGGGATGATACACGGTGGAGCACACGATAGTTTTCGACTAAACAACTGAACTCCCCTAAACCCTAGACTGCTGACCTCCTTATATAGATGGCCAGAAAACTGTTGGGCTTGGACAGGCCCAAACCCAAAACAAACATAAACCTAAGTGGCCCACAACTAGACCTAGCTACGAAATAACATAAGCATGAATATAAATTGCTGACACAACCTTAGACTAATTATTACATATCGTAGGTCGTCCTGGCGTGCCAATCTGCAACGAGCTTCCCTCATCTCGGTGGAGTCCTGA
The DNA here is from genome assembly GCA_007115705.1 of Dactylis glomerata. Classification (NCBI taxonomy): domain Eukaryota; kingdom Viridiplantae; phylum Streptophyta; class Magnoliopsida; order Poales; family Poaceae; genus Dactylis; species Dactylis glomerata. Next base: position 4,673,839 of record QXEO01000406.1, on the reverse strand, counting down.
AATTGGGCTTCACCTCCTCCTGCGTGCCCATATCATCACATATCGTAGGTCGTCCTAGCGTGCCAATCTGCAACGAGCTTCCCTCATCTCGGTGGAGTCCTGAAATTGGGCTTCACCTCCTCCTGCGTGCCCATATCATCCTCCCCCCTTCAAAAAGCGTTGTCCCCAATGCGTGAGGGTCTGCTTGAAAGGGTGGCGGAATATCAACAATAGCACCACGCATATTCGCCATCTTCAAGTCTTGCTTGCCTACCTCACCACATCCTCCCTCTTGGCCTGCTCGACTTGATACAGCCCTGGATGGCTGCACCTCTTTTCTTCGCCAAATGAACTTGTACTTAGGTGCCTCCACCTTCTTCTTCTTCTCAACTCTTGATGGAGCTTTGTGCTGCTGAACATGAACCTTCTGTGCACGACCCTGCAAAGTAGTAATGCCTGGGCCACACAACTGACGAACACGTCCATCCTTGCCTTTGTGCACACGTACTGCTGCTCCAACAAAACGTTTCCGAGGTGTTCTCACAAAACTGTGGCTGACTACCCACGGCACCATATGCACTGGAAACACGATCAGCACCACCGTCATCGGTCTGAACACCCATGTCAACACGAACTGGAAGTGGAACACATGGAATACACGGTGACATATCCTTCCCTTCATCTATATGAGGCTTGACTTCAACCGGCTTGTCACTAACAAGAACAACTAGCTTGTCATCTACAGGCTTGGCTGAAACAATATCACCACTGACGCTCTCCACATCATGCTCCTCAAGCTGCACCTGAGCTAGCCCTAGTTGTGGCTTAGCTTTAGGCAACTTCTCCTTGCGAACCACCAACATGACATCGGACTTGATTTGATCATCTCTCATAGGCTTCAAAGTCCGCTGTTTGCCATCATGCACAAAAGAATATGTATTTGCTCTCCCAGCATGCATAGCATTGCGATCATACTGCCAAGGACGTCCAAGTAACAACCCACATACCTCCAATGGCAACACATCGCATTCCACCTCATCAACATAGTCATCAACTGTAAATGGCACACGTACCTTGTGAGTAATTTTCAGCATACCGCAACTATTAACCCACTCAACATGCCTTGGTTCTGGAATACGCCATGTGGATAAACCCAAAGACTCCACAACCGCCTTGCTAATGCCATTACAGTAACTACCACTATCAATCATCAACTTGCATGCTTTGCCTTTGATTATGCACTGCGCCTGAAATAAATTCCAACGCTGACCCTTGTCAACTGTGATGCAAGCCTCATCATGGACCCGCTTGAGTTGCATATTCAGCCCACTCAATGGTTCAACCTCCTCCACGACATCCTTGAGAATATCAGCCTTGACAGCATCAACCGCTGACAATTCAGAAATCATGGCTGCCACCTTGCTAATTGTCGGCAATGGAACAACTGTCAACTTCTCATGGGTAGTCACAGCTGTCGTGACCTTCGGTATAGGAGCTATGCTCTTGCCAACATCCTCTATCCCATGCACAACCTTGGTTGGCTGCTTAATTACTTCTACGGTTACCATGGGCTTTCGAGAAGGAACCACGGTGCTAGAAGGTATAAAGCACTCTCGCAGAAATTTCCTGAAATTCGCCCAAGTTGCAGAGGTAATGCTCTTCTCCTGCAACGCTTTATGCCACCAACTGTATAGCCTGTCATCCACGCGTCGGTTGGCAAGAGCCAAACGGGTAGAATCATTCATGTTTTGATCATAGGTAGCACACCTGTAGAAACCCTGTAGCATATGACGTTCCCATGACTCATACTCTTCAGCTGTTGCATCATAGGTCAATTGCCAATTGATCTCATATGCATCATATGCTAAAACACCATCCAACAGGTCAAGATAATCATTGAAAATATCGCTAGATTTCTTGCCACTGCGACACTTATAGCCGTAATAATCACCCGGAAAAGAATCCATCTTATGCCTCTTGGTCCGTCACAACAAAGAACTGCTGCAATCACGTGTTTGTTTTCCACAGTATCTATGCCAACTCAATGTGTCCCCAAGTTGATTTAAACACTCCACTGGCAAGGAACTAAAGGAAACAATCAATTCCAACGGATGTCTGTAGCACAGCACCGAGAAGATGAGCCAGGAGCGAGCGGACGCACTGACGCTTGACCGCAGAGAGGGTCTGTGGTAGGGCGTCGCCAGCGATTGGAGCAATTCCAGTGATTGAGCGATCCAGCTAGCGATGATAGCTGATGGGCCGGCCCACCAGACCACAGAGGATGTCTGCGCCAGGGCGAGCCAAGCGTAGGCGAGCGAGGCACACACGCGAGCGATCGATCCAGCTGCTTTTCGGGAGGATCGATCCCAGCCGGCAGACTGTGCTGCGGATCGATACGGCCAGGGCGCGGGACGAGCGAGGCAGAAGGTTCCTCGATCCCACGCGACGCCTGAGGCCAGACGGGCTCTGTCCCTCAGCGCGAGGCGGCGAGCGCTACGCTGGTGTGTTTTTTTCTTTCCAATATACTCCAGCGATCAGATCTGTTGTGCAACGCACTTCCTTCGATCGTCCTAGGAATAGCAGCGATCGGATCTGGCCTGATTTTCTTTTCTTTTTCGGTAATGATCTCAGACTCCCTGTATTGCTTGGACTCTATTAATCCTGATTGAGATCTGAGAACCTTCTCCAACTCTGGATCATATCACGCCTGCCAGGAAGGATAGATCGATCTGCCCTGCAACTCGAGACCAACGAAATTCTGTTGGTATCAGAGCACACCAAATCTGAAACCAATCTGATCGGAAAACTGCTCGGGGAAAGAACAATCTGAAGATCAACAGAAAACACTCGCGGTGATCAACCCAGTAATCTGATACCACATGATAAGGATCACACCGGTGATCCTTGAGTTTTGTCCCGATCTTTCACAGCGAGTCAAACCAATAGATAAATCTTCCAATCACGTGAAAAACGCAACCTGAAGAAGAGGAATGAATCCAGCAAGCAACGTGAAGAGAATCAACACGCCTCAAACCTGAGCCTGATAATCCTTGATGAACACAAGAACCTTCACAGCAATGTATTTGATAAACACGGCAGCGCCGTTTCCCCGGTTGGATGATACACGGTGGAGCACACGATAGTTTTCGACTAAACAACTGAACTCCCCTAAACCCTAGACTGCTGACCTCCTTATATAGATGGCCAGAAAACTATTGGGTTTGGACAGGCCCAAACCCAAAACAAACATAAACCTAAGTGGCCCACAACTAGACCTAGCTACGAAATAACATAAGCATGAATATAAATTGCTGACACAACCTTAGACTAATTATTACATATCGTAGGTCATCCTGGCGTGCCAATCTGCAACGAGCTTCCCTCATCTCGGTGGAGTCCTGAAATTGGGCTTCACCTCCTCCTGCGTGCCCATATCAGTCTGAGGGCAACTCCGGTAGGGTTTCCCCCTCCAATCTTTGCTGGAATAGCCTCTGTTTCTGTGTTCCAGGTTTCTCCGCTGCCTCCTCTCGGGAACACCGAGGGGGGTCTTTATATAGGTGTTTTTAGGTCAAGCTGAGCGTCAGGAGACAAAGATGGATGGAATCAGAGGCACGAGGCCCAAACGGGACCGCGCCACCTGGTCTCGTTTGACCTCCGTGGCCTCCCTCGTTGACTTCTTGCGCTCTAGAAGGTTCTCATGATAAAATATTAACGCCTGAAAAAACCCTGGTCAATTTGAGTTTGGGAAGGTTCCTAAAACGTAAAAATACACAAAACAGGTTTTCCTATTCTACAGAGTTATAACCAAAATAAGGGGTATCCATGGAAAATCCCCATAAATCATTGCAAATTATGATTATAACAAATAATAACATTATAATATGTAGGAATATGCATCAATAAACCACAAAGTTCATACATGTATTTTGCATGCATCAAAATCCCCAAGCTTAACCCATGCTCGTCCTTGAGTATGAAGGTGATAAAATCAAACTAGAACTTTGGAGTTTAATGCTTCTATGAAAATAACAAGTAGTAATGCATAGGATCAATGATTCAATCTTTAATGAATAGCAACAAGCAAATAAGATAATAAGTGGTACTTCCAATTCAACTCAATGATGTCCAACAATCAATAACAAAGTGCAAAAACAAATGAAAGTACTATGGACATTAAACATGCAAGTGCTTGTGCTTTGGAACTTTTTTCTTTCTTTCTTTCTTTCTTTCTTTCATTCTTTCTTTCTTTCTTTATTTCTTCTATTTTCTTTTGAACAAGTAGCCACTGAAAGTAACTATGGAATATATGTGCCAAGCTTTGATGCTAAAGAGAAAATAAATTTTAGAATTGTGCAACTCAAGTCAACGGTAGTGAAGAGCAAATATGGTTCACATGATCAACATTTTACTAGTTGTAAGTTTCATACCCTATTGTGAATAGTACCTTTCACCACGCACCACTCAACTTTAGAATTACCATAGAATTTCATTGTGTTCATATAGTTTCAACCAAGTGCTCGCAAAGGGGTACCTCCATGCCACCTGTACACAAGTGCCTTTTGGATTTTCATCTTTTTGCAAAGGAAATACATACCGGAATGATAGGACAACAAACAAATGAACTTCTCTTAAAGTACTAATTGAGTAGTAAATTAAACTTGTTTAAGCTAATGAGGAAGTCCATGCTAAAACTTCTACCATGATTAAGCATGGCTTCGGTTAGCAGCCCAATGCTCTTCTCTAACAAATATGCACACTCGAATCTTTAACATGATAACCCCCACTCATTTCACATCGGAAATATATGCATAACCCATGGTGTATGACAACAACTTAATGAACGTTGAAAGTCTTGTTCCATGACAGCATGGTTTAACTTAACCCCAACTAATAAAATTGTAACACCCTACTTTTGGGAATCCAAAATAAATAAATGTGACATGTGTTATGCACGGGTTGAGTGCCAAATTCTTCTCTCAAAAATTTGTGCTTGTTTGAATTTCTTGCTTGAAGTGATAATATTTCTTGCACCTTGGTTTTGAGTATGTGTATGCATCAACTAGAAACCCTAGAGACATTATACTCCTATCCATATGAAGTGCCTATTGTTTTTTAAACTTTATTTTTGCCACTTATTTGGAAATTACGCAATGCTCAAAAACTCTATCTCCCCTCTTTCAAAATTTATCAAACTTTGGCACTTGACATGTTTGGTTATTCTAAATATTTTTGCACCATCACCACCCTCAATTATGTGCATTTTCGAAATTTCCAAAATTCAATTGAATTTTGGCCAAATAGGCCTATGCCCCTTTATTCTCTCTTCCCTTCCCTTGCAAACCGACCAAAAGGAGAAGGAAATCTCCCTGCCAGCCCCTGCCCTCTCTCTATAGCCTGTGCACTATAGAAACACCCCATCCCTTTGTCTGTTTCGGTTAGACTCGAGGAGAATAGGAACCCGAGGCAAACCCTCCTCTCTGCCTAAACCCCTCTCCCTCCCTCCTCTTCGATGACCCCCAACCCAAGGCCGCCATCCACCCTAGTAGAGCCTCTGACCCCACCCTCCAGCCGATTGAGCAAACTCCCCTCTGTCGCTCTGCTCCTTGCCAGCGCTTGGTAGATGGACTCCAGCTCGGTCGAGGAGATAGAAGCCACGCCAGGCCCTGCCTCCTCGCCACTAGCCTCGCTTGCTCACCAGGGATCAATTCCCTGAGGCGTCGTCACCTCAGCGGACCTCAACACCATGTTGTTCCCTCATGACCACGTCATCACTATGCCGCCCAGCATGCCCAGAGCGTGCATCGCGTTCCCGTGCACATGTGATGTCTCACAGGACCAGTTGGGGAACCCCAAGAGGAAGGTATGATGAGCACAACAGTAAGTTTTCCCTCAGTTATGATACCAAGGCTTAATCAACCAGGAGGAGAAAGAAACCACTTCTAAAGGTTGTTGCTAGCTGACTTTGGCAACGGCGCCACAGAAAGTCTTGTGCGTGGTGTCGGCGCCAGCAGCAACGTGGAACCTGCACACAACACAACCAAATTACTTTGCCCCAACTTACGGTGCGGTTGTCAATCTCACCGGTTTGCTGTAAATAAAGGATTAGACGTATAGTGTGGAAAGAGATGTTTGCTTGCGGTAAAATAAAGTAATGCTTGCGGAAAGTAAGCAGTGCTTGCAGTAGATGGCAATATAAATGTAAAAGAATGGACCGTGGTCCACAATTCACTAGAGGTGTCTCTCCATATAGATAAATAACATGCTGGGTAAACAAATTATAGTTGGGCAATTGACAAAATAAAGAATGCATAACAATGCATATACATGTCTTGAAGATCACAATGAGATTCAATTGGGCATTACAACATAATACATAGATCGTAATCCAACTGCATCTATGACTAATAATCCACCCGCAGGATATCATCTGAACAACCCTTGGGTATTAAGTTGCAAGCAACAGATTATCGCCTTAAGCAAAGTGTGTAATGTAAACAATACAAATGTCCTTGAACAAAAGATTGTTGTTTTCTCCCTAGTAGCAACAGCACATCTACAACCTTAAAAGTTATTCTCACTCTCCCAGATTACTAGAGGCATGAACCCACTACCGAGCATAAATACTCCCTCTTGGAGTCACTAGCATCTACTCGGCCGAGATATCTACTAGCAACGAAAATCATGCAAGATCACAAATAACATAGACATGATAAATCAACAATCAACTTGACATAGTACTCAATATTCATCGGATCCCAACAAACACAACATGTAGAATTACACAAATATGATCTTGATCATGATAGGCAGCTCACAAGATCTACACATGAGGCACATGGAGGAGAGGACAACCATCTAGCTACTGCTATGGACCCATGGTCCAGTGGTGGACTACTCACGCATCACTCCGAAGGCTGGCATGGTGTAACAACCCAAAAAAATTGTAAATAGCTATTATAAAATTTAGCAGTAAATTTTGGGATAAATTAAAAAAATTTGTTGTTGTTGTGCATGCTTGTTTATTATAACTTTGTGGTACTTGCCTATGTGTGTTGGTGATGGACACTAAGAGAAGCCCGCAACATAAAAAAGGATAAGGAAAACAACAAGAAATAGGAAAGATCACAAAACCCTAGATGAAAAAGAATAAGCAAATGATCTAGAAAATATTATTGACTAGACCACTTCAACCCATTGGATTAATAAATTTTTGAACTGGACATATCTGTTTCTCTGCAAGTCATCCAAGATCTGGTAGCATATTTTCAAAGTGTAGTTTAAACTTTCCCCAAATTCCTACCCAAACCCTATTTAAAAGTGGTCCAAAGTTTGAATTCTATTCATAAGACCTTCCCAAATTCAAATAAGATTTTAGCAAAACACCACCTCTGGGCCTACCAAAAATATTTCTGGAATACTAATCCAAAATAGTGAACAACCAAATTGGAAATTTTCAAAATTTCACATTCTGAGTTCTTGCGGCCATTTCCACAAACACTTGGTGAGCAATTTCGAGCCAGATTTTCATTTGCAAGTGGACCACTTGGTCCAAGCCGCCCTGGGCAGGCCAACTTGCCCTAGAAACCCTGCAACACCCCCACTTGCCCTTCCCCTCTCTTCCCTTACCTGCCCTCGCCCTAACCTGGCCGGAGAACCGAGGTAAAACAGTCACAGCTCTCCCCTCGGCTCCCCTCTGAAACCCTGCACCACACCTTATCCTGACATGCCAGCAAGCTTTAGGGGCTCCCCGCAGCTCGAGACCACCGCCCGATACCTCCCTCTCCACTTCTCTATACCCGAGACCACCGTGCTCTACCGCCCGAGACCACCCTCGGTGCCCACCTCTCTGGCCTATAAAAGACCACCATTCTTGGCCGAAAAGATTCACACCACCTCACTCTACCTCCCAAACATACTCTCCAGTTCTCTCTCTCCATAGTTTGAGCTCGTCGGCAATGCCATCCCTGCAGGTCACCGCACGGCCACCGCGCGTTCCCGGAAACCAGAGCTCTCCCCCGACCTACCGCCGGTCCAGGGCGGCCGAGTGGAGAAGCCTTCACCACCTAGACATCCCCGCCGCCGCTCCCCGTCATCCGCCGGTGAGCATTGCCACCGTCCCTCTCCCAGTCTCTCACTCGCTGTGTCCGTCGGGCTGGGGAAGAAGACCCCCCGAAACCGATTCGGTTATAAAGCCCTGACAGGCGGGCCCCTTCGGTCAGCCCCCTCTTTTTTTTCCCACACGTGCCGGTGACCGTTAACTGGGCTGGCCCGAGTTCGTTTCCCGGCCCGTTCCAAATTCCGGTCAGCTATTTTTTTTCCTCAGAAGGAGTTTAATTATTGTTTGAATTACTGCAACTTACAACTTTAATTCCTAGAGATTTAAGAATCCAAAATAGCAAATAAATACTTTTTGGAAAGCTTAGAATATTTTCTAGCCTCTCGAAGTGGTTTGAACCCATTTATAATTATATATTTTCTCTATTAAAAATAACAAAACTAGAACTTTTTCACCTTAGAAAAATTATATCAAATCAAATAAAATTCATAAAAACATGAAACCAACTCTCAAAATTCACATTTAGTAATATCTATATTTTGGTACCATTAGTTTTCAAAATTGAACCTTTTATAGGAAATGCTAGATACCCATTGATAATTAAGCCTTTTCCTAACTTAGGAAATGGATAGAATCAATTTTTATAAACAGAAATTTTATGAATCCTCTGGTACTAGACTACCACTTCAAATACCAATCAGAAATACTTTACCTTGTTCAAGTTTATACTTACAAGAGATATTATAAACTTAAATTCTAGTTATGAACTCAAACTTGCACCCTAAAATTCAACAGAGTCCAAATTATTTTGAATCCAACTCAAATAGGGTGAGATAGCATCTATCTATGTTGATAAGCTTGTGTGTATGCTTGGAGTGTTGTTTGTATCGGCTTGTTGATGGTGTGCAATCTTGTTTATCATTAATAGACGCTAGTATCGCCAAAGAAGAGCCCGAAGGAGGATATTACCAAGAAGAAGGAGAAGACTATCCCAGACACTTTGCCAACCAAGGCAAGCCATCTTTTGACTCATACCCTAATACCTAGATTTCCAAATTGCATATTTACTTGTTTTCAAATTAAATTGCATGACTGAATTGCTATAGTAGAATAAGAATGTGCACTGATGTCTTGCTTAACAAGATCATCAAACTGAGTTTATCCAACACTACCTTAGTTGTAGCATCACTCAGAGTAGCTTGCTTAACCGCTAATAAACATGATGTAATCTCGATGGGAACCCTACTGGAAGTTATGGATTGAACTAGAAAACCTTGGCTGAAGATTGTTCATTCGAGTTGAGTTTCTAAAAAGGAATAATAATGACTAAGGACTATGAAATGAATTTTTTGAAATGATGATGAGTGAGGTACTATGTGAGCCAACCATACCGTACGACCACATTACCCCTAAATGGGAAGGGGCTTAGTCCGTAGCTTGTTTGCTTTAGTATGGGATACCTTGCATCATCCTTTATAGAAGTGCACATTGTGCTTTATACTTCTGAACCGAGTGGTCTCATCCATTCATACAACACCCTGTAGCAGGCAAAACTAGGGGTGCCGGAACAGAGAAAGCCGTGTATCGGGCTCCTAGGGAAGGATCCTATACTAGAGTAGGCAAGTGAAAGATTTTGTTCGATCATCTGAACCCCGCATACTGGTGTATGACGATTCGTGGATTATTCCCGGTAGATGGATTGAATCTTGTGGGTAAAGTGTACCCCCTCTGCAGAGGTCAAAACTATTCGAATAGCCGCATCCGCGGTCATGGACAGTTGACAAGCTATACTTGACCTTTGTCAAGAATTGAACAGCGATGTATGGAAGTGTGACATTGATGAATGACCGGATTCATGATTATGATCAACACCTAATGTTCCATCCAAGATTTAACTTAGAGAATTAAATATTTCTTACCTCTTAATGAACTCTTTTGGGAAAGAAAATTAGCCTTGTGCAAATTAAACTTAGTGCATAGTTCACTATATAAGCCTTGCACATCTCCTTTGTTTTTCATTTATAAGATGGTTTGCGAGTGCATCCAATGTACTCATGGCTCTGTCCCTGGCTATTAACTTGGCCAGACTATGAGGAAGAATATCCGGAGGAAGGATATGAAGAGGAGTACCAGAACTAAGATCATCTCCTAGTCAGCATTGCCTGTAGGGTGAAGGCATGGGCCTAAAGACGTTAATTCCGCTGCTACTATTATGTTGTATTATGAACTTTGTCACTATGACCATTTGTATTTGAACCACTCGTATTGTAATATCTATGGAACTGGTTACCAACTACGTTATGTATATCACAACAATGATTCTGGGATTGTGGTGGAACACATAATGGGCACTTTGAATTTGTTGTAAATTCGGGGTGTCACAAAGTTGATATCAGAGCCTAGGCTGGCCATAGGAGACCTTAGTTAGAATGGGCATTAGAAAGAGAACAAACAAAATGCTTACTCTTATCCTCTTTAGTCACAAATCACATACACTTTCCGGTTTGTGCATACTTAAAATTTTGCACACTTGAGTCACTCGCTAACTTAAATCTATCTTAAAATTTTGTAGATGGCCGTGAACTTCACCGAGCACTACCAGCTAGGGCGTGATGGGGATCTCATTTTTTAGCGTGACCTCACTGCTCTGGCTCTCCACCTTGACCGCCCATTCCCGGAATTCATGGGCGTTTGGCTCCATGATCACCCAAAAGGGGAACTTCAGTGGCTTGTCGTGGCTAGTGTCCGTGGCAAGATGGGAGACCCTACTTCCATGTTGATCAAGTTCGAGATCATGGAGAATAGTTGGGCCGATGGCTTGGCTAGAGGCATACAGGAGATGCTCGCACGCCTGTGCGGACATCACGTCTAGGAGATCAAGGGGTTTCATTTCCAGCATTATGCTCGACGTGATGACACTGGACGCCCCATGGAGATGTCGCCACTACACCACGAGCTGAGGCACCATGTGGACCATCTGGACTTCATGCTGTACTCCATACAGCAGGAAGCTAATCATGCTCGTGCCAAGGACAACCTCGACCACTTCGCGCTCTTGCAGGCAAGGGGCACCATCGAGCTCCTTGCCAAAGAGCGTAGGCACCTTCGTCGCCAGTGCCAAGCTAGAGATGGCACCATTGAGAAGTTGAAGGCAAAGGTGACCGAGCTGAAGGATTACATTAGTGATCTCGAGAATCATCTCGAGAAGGTGGAGGAGGAAGGCATTGACCTCCGCAAGGAGAAAGATGCCCTCCTTAGTGATGACGAGGATTATCTTGAGGACATGGACATGGAAGATCAGGAGGATGAAGATGATGATGAGTTCATTGATGAGGCGGAGGAAGATGTACATGTGGTGGACCTCGATGATGAGTCCGAGGCTCTGGACGTTTAGATCCCCTATCCAAGCGTTATCTAGTGAGTAGTCACATTAGAGCACTTCGTGTAGGTGTGAGTAGTATCCCCTCTATCTAGTAAACGAGTCACAATGGTTCGCTGTCAACCATTTGTAATGTGTGAACTCGATGAGTTGTGTGTTTGTTGTTTGATGAATGAAAAATGAGTTTGGCCCTTAAGGCCTTAGAAAGATTAATTGCATCAGCATGAACACTTAGAACTTAGCACTTTTCCCTCTTGTCTTATACCCCTTATCTTCAGATAACTCGTGCTCCACCACCACCAAACCCGGAAGTGACAGAATTGCTAAGGATGATTATGGAAGATCGAGAAGCCGCCCGAGCTGAGCGCCAGGCCAACTTGGCCACTCTCCAGCAACTCACCCAGATGGCCATGAACCACAATGCCAATGGAAATGGCCATGGAGGAGGGGATAATAATGGTAATGGCAATGGGCATGGTGAACCCCGATCCAAGCTGAGGAGTTTCCAAAACACCAATCCACCAACTTTCACAAAGGCCAAGGAACCTCTGGATGCCGATGACTGGCTTCGTACTATGGAAAACAATTTGGAAGTCGCCGGAGTTGGCAAAAATGAGAAGGTTCTCTACACAACCCACTACCTTGCGGGAGCAGCAAGAGCTTGGTGGGACAGCACCCACGCCATGCAAGCAAATGGGTATGTGATGCCCTGGGAAGAATTCAAGAGCAAATTCAGCAAGGCCCATGTCCCAATGGGTCCAGTCAAGAGAATGAGAGATGAGTTTAGAAATCTGAAGCAAGGATCCCTATCTGTGGTTGATTACCACGACAAGTTTCTTACATTGTCAAGGTATGCCCCAGATGATGCTGACACCAATGAAAAGAAGCAAGAAAGGTTTCTGAATGGACTGCATGATGAGATGTAGTGTGTCTTAGTCAGCATTCCCTTTGCGGATCTGGAGTCACTGGTAGACTCTGCCATTCAGATGGAAGGCAAGCTCAAGCAAGCTTCTGAGAATCGCAAACATCGTATGATGTATCAAGGCAACTCCAGCAACTCACAGAAGCCAAGGGGAAATCCATCTTCGGGTTTTGCCCCTCGACCCAACAGGGCGCTTGCACCTGCACCGCGCCCCAACTACCCCAACCAGTCAGGGGGCACCAACTTCAACCGTGCACCCCCAAACTCTGGTGCTAACAACTTCAACTATACCACTCCAAGGCCTAGTGGTGCACCTACTCTTCCCAAGCCAGGTGACAAGTCTGGTGTTACCTGCTATGGATGTCGACTCAAGGGGCACTACTCCAACGAGTGCCCAAAAAAGATGAATGAGGCACCAAAGCCTGCCGCCCCTGCTCAACATCAACGCCGTGGTGGAAGTGGCAAGAACTATGCACCAAGGAACCCGCCTAACCCTAGAGGCCGTCTCAACCACATGAATGTTGAAGAAGCTCAGGAGGCTACCGACGTGGTGCTTGTTATGTTCCTTGTTAATTCTGTTCTTGCAAGAGTTCTGTTTGATTCTGGAGCTTCACACTCATTTGTCACCGAGTCTTTTGTGGATAAAAGTGGACTTCAACAAACACCCCTGAAAAATATCATGACAGTACAAATACCTGGGTCAATAACAAAGGCTCGTTGGACCTGCTTGGCAGTGCCCATAGAAATCCATGGGATAGGATTCCTAGCAAGTTTGATTCTATTAGGAACCAAAGGATTGAAAGTAGTCCTTGGTATGTATTGGATGTCACAACATCAGGGAGTTATAGATTGTGCTGAAAAGACCATCACCATGACAAGTAGCACAGGAATTGTAGTAAAGCATGTGTCAGTCAAACCCCCACAAACCACCCGATGCCACAAGATTATCTCTAGACCCACTTTGGATCAAGTTCCCATAGTTTGTGAATATCCAGATGTTTTTCCCGATGAGCTACCCGGTATGCCACCGGATCGGGATATCGAGTTTATCATTGAGCTTATTCCCGAAACTGGACCGATAGCCCAGAGACCATACCGAATGAACCCAGCTGAATTAATGGAATTAAAGAAACAACTTGATGACCTCTTGAGTAAAGGCTTGGTTAGGCCGAGTTCGTCCGCTTGGAGATCACCTGTTTTGTTAGTGGATAAAAGTGATGGTTCTAGCCGACTGTGCACTGATTACCGCAAGCTAAATGATGTTACCATCAAGAACAAGTATCCTCTCCCAAGGATTGATGACCTGTTTGACCAATTGACCAGAGCACAAATCTTCTCAAAGATAGATCTCAGGACTGGATACCATCAACTGAAGATCCGTGCAACTGATATCCCTAAAATAGCCTTCACCACATGATATGGATTGTATGAGTACACCGTAATGTCCTTTGGATTAACCAATGCCCTGCCTATTTCATGAATCTCATGAATAAGGTATTCATGAAGTTTTTGGATAAGTTTGTCATTGTCTTCATTGACGACATCCTTGTTTACTCAAAGTCTGAAGAAGATCATGCCAACCATTTGAGATTATTCCTGGAAACCCTGAGAGAGCATCAACTTTATGCCAAGTTTAGTAAGTGTGAATTTTGGTTAAAGGAGATTGGATTCTTAGGTCATGTATTATCAGCTGGAGGAGTCTCTATTGACCCAAAGAAGATCTAATCGATTATGGATTGGGAAGCCCCTACAACCCAAACTGAAGTTAGAAGTTTCCTTGGATTAGCGGGTTATTACCGCAAGTTTGTTGAAGGATTTTCGAGTATTGCCCGACCCATGACTCAATTATTGAAGAAAGACAAGAAGTTTGAATGGACCCCTAAGTGTGAAGAAAGTTTTCAAGAGCTAAAGAAGCAGTTGGTTACCGCGCCCATCTTAACCATGCTGGATATTACCAAGAGTTTTGATGTCTATTGCGATGCGTCCAAACTTGGGCTTGGATGTGTGTTAATGCAAGAAGGCAAGGTCATAGCATACCTGTCTCGACAGCTCCGACCTTATGAAGAAAACTATCCAACCCATGACCTTGAGTTAGCAGCTGTAGTTCTCGCTCTGAAGACATGGAGACACTACCTCATGGGTAATCGCTGTGAGATTTACACAGACCATAAGAGTTTAAAATATATTTTCTCCCAAAAGGAGTTGAACATGAGGCAAAGGAGTTGGATAGAGCTAATTAAGGATTATGATCTTAGAATTCACTACCATCCTGGAAAGGCCAATGTGGTGGCCAATGCTCTTAGTAGAAAACCATGCACCTTGAACATGTTGATAAAGGAGGAGCAACCCAAGTTGCATCAAGAATTTGAAAGATTTGGATTGGAGCTAGTTAGCCAAGGGTTTTTAGCTAATCTTGAGCTTCAAACCACTTTGATGAGCCAAATCAAGGAAGCCCAGAAAGGAAATGGCAGTATTGAAGGAATCAAGCGCCAAATTAGTACTGGCAAAGTGCCAGGATTTGAAGAAGATGAACAAGGAGTCCTTTGGTATAAGGGACGTATTTGTGTGCCTGCGGATTCAGAACTAAAAGAAGTCATTATGAAAGAGGCCCATGAGACACGTTATTCAATTCATCCAGGTGGAACCAAAATGTACCAGGATTTGAAGGAACAATTTTGGTGGCACGGAATGAAGCGAGAAATTGCTTCATATATATCCAAGTGTGATATTTGCGAGAGAGTCAAGGCTGAACATCAACGTCCTACTGGACTGCTGCAGCCATTGCAAGTTCCAGAATAGAAGTGGGAGTCCGTTGGAATGGATTTCATCACCGGATTTTCAAAGTCTAGCCGTGGAAATGACTCCATTTGGGTCATTGTGGATAGATTGACCAAGGTTGCCCACTTTATCCCTGTCAAGACCACCTATACCTCGGGCCAGTTGGTAGATTTATACCTATCCAGGATTGTTAGTCTTCATGGAGTTCCTAAAACCATTGTGTCTGACCGAGGTACCCAATTTACCTCAAGATTTTTGAAGAGTCTACATCAAGCTTTGGGAACCAAGTTAGCTTTCAGCACAGCTTATCACCCGCAGACTGATGGCCAAACTGAGAGAGTGAACCAAATTCTGGAGGATATGCTACGAGCTTGTGTATTAGCTTATGGCACCAAGTGGGAAGATTGTCTGCCTTTCGCAGAATTCTCATACAACAACAGCTATCAAGCAAGTTTGCAGATGGCACCATTTGAGGCTTTATATGGAAGGAAGTGTCGTACCCCTTTAAATTGGTCTGAGACTGGAGACAGTAAAATCTTTGGACCTGATATTCTTCAAGAAGCCGAAGAAAAGGTTCGCATAATCCGTGAGCACCTCAAGGTAGCCCAGTCCCGACAAAAGAGCTATTTTGACAAGAGACGCCAAGAGCTGACTTTCCAAGTCGGAGATTTTGTTTATCTTCGTGTGTCACCACTTAAAGGAATGCAAAGATTCCAAGTCAAAGGAAAGCTTGCACCAAGATATATTGGACCTTTTAAGGTACTATCTCACCGAGGAGAAGTGTCCTATCAGCTGGAATTGCCCCCAGAATTGTCCGAAGTACATGATGTCTTTCATGTGTCCCTACTTCGGAAATGTCTTGAAGTTCCAGAGAAGCCAGAAATCTTCAAAAATATTGATCATCGCTCTGTGGATATCAATAAAGATTTGACCTACCGTGAAGTACCTATTCGTATCCTAGAGGAAGCTTACAGAACCACCCGAACTCGAAGTATCAAGTTTCTGAAGGTTCAATGGAGCAACCACACTAAAGATGAAGCCACTTGGGAAAGAGAAGACTATCTCAAGACTGAATTTCCTGATCTCTTTAGCTCTTAGCTTGTGAATCTCGAGGACGAGATTCTTTTTAAGGGGAGAAGATTGTAACAACCCAAAAAAATTGTAAACAGCTATTATAAAATTTAGCAGTAAATTTTGGGATAAATTAAAACTTTTTGTTGTTATTGCGCATGCTTGTTTATTATAACTTTGTGGTACTTGCCTATGTGTGTTGGTGATGGACACTAAGAGAAGCCTGCAACATAAAAAAGGATAAGGAAAACAACAAGAAATACGAAAGATCACAAAACCCTAAATGAAAAAGAATAAGCAAATGATCTAGAAAATATTATTGACTAGACCACTTCAACCCATTGGATTAATAAATTTTTGAACTGGACATATCTGTTTCTCTGCAAGTCATCCAAGATCTGGTAGAATATTTTCAAAGTGTAGTTTAAACTTTCCCCAAATTCCTACCCAAACCCTATTTAAAAGTGGTCCAAAGTTTGAATTCTATTCATAAGACCTTCCCAAATTCAAATAAGATTTAAGCAAAACACCACCTCTGGGCCTACCAAAAATATTTCTGGAATACTAATCCAAAATAGTGAACAACCAAATTGGAAATTTTCAAAATTTCACATTCTGAGTTCTTGCGGCCATTTCCACAAACACTTGGTGAGCAATTTCGAGCCAGATTTTCGTTTGCAAGTGGACCACTTGGTCCAAGCCACCCTGGGCAGGCCAACTTGCCCTAGAAACCCTGCAACACCCCCACTTGCCCTTCCCCTCTCTTCCCTTACCTGCCCTCGCCCTAACCTGGCTGGAGAACCGAGGTAAAACAGTCACAGCTCTCCCCTCGGCTCCCCTCTGAAACCCTGCACCACACCTTATCCTGACACGCCAGCAAGCTTTAGGGGCTCCCCGCAGCTCGAGACCACCGCCCGATACCTCCCTCTCCACTTCTCTATACCCGAGACCACCGTGCTCCGCCGCCCTATACCACCCTTGGTGCCCACCTCTCTGGCCCATAAAAGGCCACCATTCTTGGCCAAAAAGATTCACACCACCTCACTCTACCTCCCAGACATAGTCTCCAGTTCTCTCTCTCCATAGTTCGAGCTCGTCGGCAACTCCATCCCCGCAGGTCACCGCACGGCCGCCGCGTGTTCTCGGAAACCAGAGCTCTCCCGCGACCTACCGCCGGTCCAGGGCGGCCGAGTGGAGAAGCCTCCGCTGCCTAGACATCCCCGCCGCCGCTCCCCGTCATCCGCCGGTGAGCACCGCCACCGTCCCTCTCCAAGTCTCTCGCTCGCTGTGTCCGTCGGGCTGGGGAAGAAGACCCCGTGATACCGATTCGGTTATAAAGCCCTGACAGGCGGGCCCCTTCAGTCAGCCCCCTCTTTTTTTCCCGTGTGTGCCGGTGACCGTTAACTGGGCCGGCCCGAGTTTGTTTCCCGGCCCGTTCCAAATTCCGGTCGGTTATTTTTTTCCTCAGAAGCAGTTTAATTATTGTTTGAATTACTACAACTTACAACTTTAATTCCTAGAGATTTAAGAATCCAAAAATAGCAAATAAATAATTTTTGGAAAGCTTAGAATATTTTCTAGCCTCTGGAAGTGATTTGAACCCATTTATAATTATATATTTTCTCTAGTAAAAATAACAAAACTAGAACTTTTTCACCTTAGAAAAATTATATCAAATCAAATAAAATTCATAAAAATATGAAACCAACTCTCAAAAATTCACATTTAGTAATATCTTTATTTTGGTACCATTAGTTTTCAAAATTGAACCTTTTATAGGAAATGCTAGATACCCGTTGATAATTAAGCCTTTTCCTAACTTAGGAAATGGATAGAATCAATTTTTATAAATAGAAATTTTATGAATCCTCTGGTACTAGACTACCACTTCAAATACCAATCAGAAATACTTTACCTTGTTCAAGTTTATACTTACAAGAGATATTATAAACTTAAATTCTAGTTATGAACTCAAACTTGCACCCTAAAATTCAACGGAGTCCAAATTAATTTGAATCCAACTCAAATAGGGTGAGATAGCATCTATCTATGTTGATAAGCTTGTGTGTATGCTTGGAGTGTTGTTTGTATCGGCTTGTTGATTGTGTGCAATCTTGTTTATCGTTAATAGATGCTAGTATCGCCAAAGAAGAGCCCGAGGGAGGATATTACCAAGAAGAAGGAGAAGACTATCCCAGACACTTTGCCAACCAAGGCAAGCAATCTTTTGACTCATACCCTAATACCTAGATTTCCAAATTGCATATTTACTTGTTTTCAAATTAAATTGCATGACTGAATTGCTATAGTAGAATAAGAATGTGCAGTGATGTCTTGCTTAACAAGATCATCAAACTGAGTTTATCCAACACTACCTTAGTTGTAACATCACTCAGAGTAGCTTGCTTAACCACTAATAAACATGAAGTAATCTCGATGGGAACCCTACTGGAAGTTATGGATTGAACTAGAAAACCTTCGCTGAAGATTGTTCATCCGAGTTGAGTTTCTAAAAAGGAATAATAATGACTAAGGACTATGAAATGAATTTTTGGAAATGATGATGAGTGAGGTACTATGTGAGCCAACCATACCGTACGACCACATTACCCCTAAATGGGAAGGGGCTTAGTCCGTAGCTTGTTTGCTTTAGTATGGGATACCTTGCATCATCCTTTATAGAAGTGCACATTGTGCTTTATACTTCCGAACCGAGTGGTCTCATCCATTCATACAGCACCCTGTAGCGGGCAAAACTAGGGGTGCCGGAATAGAGAAAGCCGTGTCTCGGGCTCCTAGGGAAGGATCCTATACTAGAGTAGGCAAGTGAAAGATTTTGTTCGATCATCTGAACCCCGCATACTGGTGTATGACGATCCGTGGATTATTCCTGGTAGATGGATTGAATCTTGTGGGTAAAGTGTACCCCCTCTGCAGAGGTCAAAACTATTCGAATAGCCGCGTCCGTGGTCATGGACAGTTGGCAAGCTATACTTGACCTTTGTCAAGAATTGAACAGCGATGTATGGAAGTGTGACATTGATGAATGACCGGATTCATGATTATGATCAACACCTAATGTTCCATCCAAGATTTAACTTAGAGAATAAAATATTTCTTACCTCTTAATGAACTCTTTCGGGAAAGAAAATTAGCCTTGTGCAAATTAAACTTAGTGCATAGTCCACTATATAAGCCTTGCACATCTCCTTTGTTTTTCATTTATAAGATGGTTTGCGAGTGCATCCAATGTACTCATGGCTCTGTCCCTGGCTATTAACTTGGCCAGACTACGAGGAAGAATATCGGGAGGAAGGATACGAAGGGGAGTACCAGAACTAAGATCATCTCCTAGTCGGCATTGCCTATAGGGTGAAGGCATGGGCCTGAAGACGTTAATTCCACTGCTATTATTATGTTGTATTATGAACTTGGTCACTATGACCATTTGTATTTGAACCACTCGTATTGTAATATCTATGGAACTGGTTACCAACTACGTTATGTATATCACAACAATGATTCTGGGATTGTGGTGGAATACATAACAGGCACTTTGAATTTGTTGTAAATTCGGGGTGTCACACATGGTGATGAAGAAGGGCTCTGATGATGATTCCCCTCTCCGGCAGGGTGCCGGGAATAGCTTTTGGACCCTCCCGATCTCGGGTCCATGATGACGGTGGCTTGTAGTATGTTTCGTGGAAAAGTGATCGGTCCCTTAGGGTTTTCTCGACAAAGGGAATTTATAGGCGGAAGGGCAATGTCAGAGGGTGGACCAGGGGCCCACACCACCTGGTGGTGCGACAAGGGGTGGCCAGCGCCACCCTATGGTGCAGCTACCTCCTGGCTGATCCCCGTCTCTCCTCTGAATTCCGTCTTCGTATCAGGTAAATAGGAACTTTGGCATTCGTTTCGTCCAATTCTAAGAATATTTCTATGTAACTTTTCTGAAACACAAAAACAGTAGAAAACAGGAACTGGCACTGTGGCATCTTGTTAATAGGTTAGTTCCAGAAAATGCATAAAAATGTCACGAAGTGTAAACAAAACACAAAGCAATTGGTGTAAAACAAGCATGGAGCATAAAAAATTATAGATACGTTTGCAACGTATCCAGCATCCCCAAGCTTAACTCCGGCTCGTCCTCGAGTAGGTAAGTGATAACAAATAATAATTTTTTAGGTGACATGCAGCCAACACAATCTTGATCAAATCGATGTAAAGCATTGCTAGTTGAGATCAAAGTACTCTAAACATGGGCATAAGAGATATAACTTTAACAATAGAACTTAGCAACCAAGTTACAACATGAAAAGTAACACAAACAAAAGATCATGAATAATAATGCATTGAAAGTCATTTGTTTGTTTCGAGCATAGATAAAACATAACAAAGTGGTATTCAGCTTGTCCCTCATGGAGTAGCAAAACATGGGCACTATGGCATCTTGTTAATAGGTTAGTTCCATAAAATGCATAAAAATGCCATGAAGTGTAAACAAAACACAAAGCAATTGGTGTAAAACATGCATGGAGCATCAAAAATTATAGATACGCTTGCAACGTATCAACACACACACCCTCCCGCACCACACCGCACCTGCACGGGAATGGCATAGAATGCCCGACCACATGCCTTCCCCGCCTTGCCCCCTAGCTCACTGTAGCAAGCCCAACATGCCTCGAGCTGGCCGCACCCGAACTGAGCCCATGCCGATTGCAGCCGGGCCAGCCAGCCACCGACACCGCCACTTGCATGGATGGCCCAGTCCACCATGTCGTCCCCAGCGCACCGCCTAGCTCGACCAATCGATTTCGATGTGGTCCACCCAACACCGAGCTCACCCAATAGTATAAAATCCCCATGCGAGCTAGAAGCCACGGTTCCAACTCATTTGCCCCCACCTCACTCCTCTCTCACTGCAGAACATCTTCCCCATGGAGCCAAGCCATCTTCAATGCCGTTGAGCTCGAAATCTCCGGTAGATCATCGGCAAAACTTGGTGAAGGTTGATGTCACTGCGAGCTCTCTCTTGCCCTCTTCTCTGCGCCACTGCACTCCCCTTACTCCCCTCAAGCTCACTCACCTTTCCCTATTGTCCAGATCAAGCCACAGCAGTCGCTATCACCACCCCCTTGTCGAGGAGGCTGCTGAAGAGTACGCCATCACCCCTGCCACCGAAGCCCCTGTATGCAAGGTTTCTGCTCCTGGTCTGCTTCCAGAACCCCTCTGCCACCAATCCCCACTGCAGCCAGCCTCCGACGACCCCAGTGAGCCCTTTTCCCCGTGAAACCCTAAGCCGCATTGCCTGGCTCGCAAGCATGCATGGATAAGTGAGGAAGACGGCTGATACGTCTCAAATGTATCTATAATTTTTTATGCTCCATGCTTGTTTTACACCATTTGCTTCATGTTTTGTTTACACTTCGTGGCATTTTTATGCGTTTTCCAAAACTAACCTATTGACAAGATGCCACAGTGCCAGTTCCCTATTTTCTGCTATTTTGTGTTTCAGAAAAGCTACACAGAAAATATTCTTGGAATTGGACGAAATAAAGACGGAAACTTCTATTTTCCCGGACGAAGGACAAAGACCAAACAAGAGCCGGAGGGGGGCCAGAGGGCAAGCTCACCATGGGGTGGCGCCCTCCCCCTGGCCCATGCCGCCACATGGTGACATGGCCCTGGTCCACTTCTGACAATGCCTCTTCGCCTATATAAAGCCTCGGGACGGAAAACCCTAAAGCAGTCGGTGTTTTTCGAGAAGAAGTCCTACAGCTCCGCCGCCACCACCGACAAATTTTGGGGGATAGAAGTCTCTGTTCCGGCACCCTGTCAGGATGGGGAAGTGCCCCCAGAGCCATCTCCATCGGTCTCCATCGCCGTCTCCGCCGTCTCCATCGACCTCACTGCCATCTCCATCGATGTTGCTGCCTCCAATGATGAGGAGGGAGTAGTTCTTCCCCGGGGCTGAGGGCTCTACCAGTAGCTATGTGGTTCACCTCTCTCTCCCATGATGTGATCTTTATGCGATCATGAGCTTTGTATCTAGTTGAATTGGTAGATGCTATTATTTAGATATTATGCTACTCCCGTGCTTTATTATTGTAATCTCCGGAGACACCTTGTATCATGATATGAAGGTGACAGTGTGTGCATTATGTCTGTCTTTTTGGCTAGTGTCTCTATGATTGTTGGTGTTTGTTGGAACCATCTAGTGCGCTCGTGGTGACAATGAGGGGCAATCTAGTATGGGGAAATGCAAACTTTGAGGAGTGCTTCATAGCCCTACGCATGAATCCATTGGAGAATAGTTTAGAGTGGGATAGTGAAGTTAGTATCTATTGGTTCAATTATGTTACTTTGTTGAGAGTGTCCACTAGTGAAAGTATGATCCCTAGGCCTTGTTTCCAAGCATTGAACAACGTTTACATTCAGATTTGTTACATGCTTGCTCACAGCGATATTTATTTCAGATTACATTTACTACTCATAATCATCACTACTACTTGTATTTCACTATCTCTTTGCCGAACTAGTGCACCTATACATCTGACAAGTGTATTGGGTGTGTTGGGGACACAAGAGACTTTCTATATCGTAATTGCAGGGTTGCTTGAGAGGGATAGCTTTGACCTCCTCCTCCCTGAGTTCGATAAACCTTGGGTGATCCACTTAAGGGAACTTGCTGCTGCTCTACAAACCTCTGCACTTGGAGGCCCAACACTGTCTACAAGAACAGAACTGTGTGTAGCCATCAAGCTATATTCTGGCGCCGTTGCCAGGTAAGTAAGGTAAAAGGTACTCACATTCTCTGGTCACTAAGTCTTTTAGTTGCTGGTGAGTGCTCGAAGTTATTTCCTTTAGATTCTAGAATTATATCTTTTTGTTTCTTGTTTTTATTTTCACTAGTTAGGCTTAATGGAAAATAAAGAGTTCTATAGTATCTTTCCTGAGTTAAGACTTGAAGTGTTTGAAAAACCTTTGGAGCTTCATTTGCATAGCAATGTTATTTGTATGAATTCCTTGAATACCGTTGTTGCTAATGCCATAGAAAGGTCTAAGCTTGGGGAAGCTGGTTTTGTTAAGCATGATATTTTTAGTTCCCCAGCTTTAGTGGAGAAAATTCGCTCTATTGATATTTTATCTCCCATATGTGATGATTCCAATGATGTTTGTGATCCTCATTCTTTTAAAATACCTATGAAAATTATTGAACGTGCTTTGAATAACTGCTATCTAGGGGATGGAACTGTCCATCTCGGTGATCATTTGCTCTTTATACATGAATTATGCGAGTTGTTCAAGTGTGCAGGTATTTCTACAGGTGAAGTTAAGAGGAAGCTATTTTCTTTATCACTGAAGGGCAGAGCTGCGGAATGGTATAAGACACTGAAGGATGATCGACCTGTTGACTGGGAGGAAATTGTACCTCTCTTTTATTCTAAATTCTATCCTTCTAGTGAGGTTTATAATAATAGGAATTATATTTATAATTTTCATCCGCATGATGGAGAAAGCATTTCCCAAGCGTGGGGAAGATTGAAGTCACTAATGCTCGAATGTCCTCTTCTTGAGCTTCCCCGTAATATTATTATTAATAATTTTTATGCAAGGCTTTCAGGATATTACAAGGACTATCTAGATGCATGCTTTGATGGATCTTTCACAAGAAAGGAGGTTGACACCAAGTGGGATCTTCTTGAAACAATTCAAAGCAATATCGAAGATTGGGATAGCAACAAAGGTAAAGGATCAGGTATAAATTATGAGTATGATTGCATTAAGTCTTTCGCTGAAACTGCTGATTTTCAAGAGCTTAGTGCTAAATATGGTCTTGATCCTCAAACTATGGTTGATTGTTTTAGAGTCTTTGCTTCCCATATTAATGTTCCTAAAGGAAATAGGGATGTGCATCATGAACCTTTTAAAGACACTTGCATGGAAAATCAAATTGTTATTGATGATTGCAATGAACATGCTCAAACTTCTAAAAGTACTATTTCTGATAAGCATGTTAATTTTTGTGGAGTACTTAGACCTTGTGAGCAGAGTCACGACAAAGAAGATTATTGTATCCACCATAGGAATGAAGAAACCCGAATGTGGCACAAGGCTCTAGATGAGCTTGGTGAAGTGGTTTGTGAGCTTTATCCTTTTATTTGTGAACTTTGCCATGAAAAGGGTCATTTTAATTTTCAATGCTCAGGCCATAATAATGACCTTTCTCATCCAATGAGGACCGCAATTTTGTCTTGTGATGACAAGATCACGCCCAATATGCATGATGAGTTTACTTTATTTTTGGGGGTGTGAAGAGTTATCTAGAAAAACTTCTTTGGTAGATATGAGTGCTCTTGATATTAATAGCATCCTTCGTGGTTGTCATCTCTATTGTGTTAAAGATTGCCTCGCAAATACTTACATATAGAATGTTATAAAAGAGGATGCTTTATCCAAATTTGATAGGGATGATTTTTGTTTCTATCTTATTAATAACTAGCTAAATGCCCGTGCGTTGCTATGGTTTTCTCCACCTTACTCACGTTCATAAAATTTTGTTAACAAAAAATATTCACCCTATTTCATAGTATGCCATGCTAAAAATTGTTGTTTCTTAAAAGTTAGTTGTTGTGTATTTGCAAAGAGAACATTCAAGCAAAAAATCAATCACTCTTAGAAGCACAAACTAAACAAGAATCCTTATCTAGTTTATGCCGAGTCGATATATTTAACAAACACCCGAGACTTCCATTATTCTATAGGTACCTCTAAATCACAGAGTTCCATGTGTGATGAGAAACACTCGGCTGCATCCACACTTGACTTCACATAGCTCCACAAGCACGCGCGAAGTGGCCTCAAGGCTCACGGCAGAGTTAGCTACAAATTGCAAAGAGTAAGTTCAGATTGTGAGCAACAACACATAAGCTAGGTAGAGCACATTCAGCCGTTAGGTAACCCTTTTGCTTTACCCTGCACTTGTAATGCCTTGCATCAGTTCTTAGAGCTTCAACGACCGCCTTCATGGATGAGCTCTAGGAGAGCCTTCTCCAGCTAAACCCGTTGTCTGTGTTCTTCCGAGCTTGTTGTCACTAACACGAACACATGATGCGCATAGAGGGTATCCACAGCCACAACAAAATTCTTCACGCAGCAACATGTTTTTGTGACCACGCTCCGCCGGCCATCTGCGCCCACATCTAGGAAAAGAGCATGTCTGCACTATCGTAGACGTAGTACGGAAGTGTCAGTATAATTAACCAAACCCTTGATAACTCGACAAAGTATTAGCAGATATAGTACCAAATATATACAAAAGTATACTTTATTACAATTCTAACTATATAAATTTTATATTTTAGATATTAATATTTTTATCTACATAATTAGTCAAACTTTGTAATGATTGACTTTGACCAAACCATGTGTGCGGAGTAATATGAAATGGAGGGAGTAGATATAAATGCATTTCAAATAACTCAGGTGCAAAAAAATCATGTCCGTAGAAGCCATGGATGGTTCAATAACATCCTAGGGCATAACTTAAGCTGCAATTGGTATAGATATACAGATATGAACCATACGAATCTTTTTAGTTGGATTCAAGAGCAATCATCTTCTTTGCTTCTTGTTCGCTTCGCCTAGGTTGAATTGCTCGAGAAGCTCCTCAAAGTCAGCGTACGCCTCATCATCTGAATCTTCGTATTGGATGTACTTTAAGCTCTCTTCGTGCTTCCTCCACTCGTCCCAGTCCTCCTTGTGCACATCCTTCACCATGTCAAGGCCAGCGAGGAAATCATGATCCACCTCCACGTAGCCCTTCTCGTCCCACTCCTTGTGAACCATCACCTGGAATGGCTCAAAGTCGTCGTTGATCCTCTTGAAAAGGGCGGCCTCTTCCTCATACTTCCGCCTCGCTTCCTCGAGCGAGCAGAGCAGGTAGGGGCCATACGCCTCAGGGCGTATGGGCTCCTCCCTATCCATAGCCAGGATGAACCTGACATAGTCATCGGGGATGCGATGCTTGCCGACCGGCGGATCAGATTGAGCAGCGATCTTCTCCGTCTGGAGATTGTCGATCGCTGCCGCTGCCTTCCCTGTCCCGATCGCTGTATGTCTGGCCTCGTGCACCTTCAGCTTCTTCTTCATCTGGACCTTGCCGATCGCCGCTGCTACCTTCCCGGTACCAACCGACGCCTTGTCCATCTGTAGTTTTTCTTCTTTAGCTTATCGATCTCGTCGTTAATCGATCTATATATCGAAACTGAACCTAGATACATACGGCTTCGAGCCGGACATGAACCCAACTTACTCATTGACATGGACCGGACACGCTTCGCCGGCCGTCGACGCTGCAGCTAGAGTACGATGACCTCTGCCACATCGCCGAACATGTCCGTGCCGCCGTCTTGGTCGTTCCTACAGAACGAGTTGAGCCAAGGTGCCGAGCGATCGAATCGCCACCGTTTTCTCGGTCTACAGCCGCTGTCGTTTGGGCAGACTGTGACGCAGCGCGAGGCCATGGTGGGAAACGCCTCCATCTTGGTCAGGTCCGGGCGCTTTGTCTTTGGGGAGGAAGTAACGATATCTTTCCTAATTATTTCCTAATTATGGTGATTGATATGGATTGATTATCGCAATTAATGGTTAGCGCTAAAATAGGATGCGGTGATTGGCTGTTTGTATTTTAGTTTTTTTGTTAGGGGTATTTTGGGCAATCAAATGATGTATTTGCAAAGTGCCTTCACCAACTCCAAACCAATAGTAAAGAAAAGGAGGAATCCTCCAAAGTTTCTTCTGTCGTTTCTGTTAGTAAACTAGATTATGTAGAGAAGCTTCCTTTCAAGCCTCTCCCTCCTAAAGAAGAAGAAGAAGAAGAAGAAGAGGAGGAGTAAAAAGAGGAAACAGTATCTTCCCCTAAGCATGTTGCTCCTATTATAATTTTTGATGAATCTGAACTTGATGATGTTCTTATGCCTATTACTTATGTTAGTGATCATGATTGGGAAAAGCACTCTACTTTTGATATTGAAAATCTTTTTGGAACCGATTCTGAAAATTATGAGATTAATAATTGTCGTACCATTAGTGCTATCCATGTTCCTTCCAATGATGATATGTTTACATATGAACAAGCTTTGGGAGATAGCTATTCTATCGCTTATGATGATACTAAACCTCTAGTTTATGATGGTTACGGTTATGAGTATAACATTTTCAGTTCACCTACCATTGAGGAGGAAACAAGGTATGATTACAATATGCCTCCTATTTTTGATGATTATGGTGATGAGAATAATTTTGTTGAATTTGCTCCTACTATGATTGTTCATGTAGGGAGTATTAATCCTTTTATGCATGTGGCTTATGATAGAGATGTTTTATGTGATAGTTACATTGTTAATTCTATTCATGATGCTACTGAAAGTTACTATGAGAGAGGGAAACATGGTTTGATGGATCTCAACAATATTAAGTTTCCCCTCTTTATGTTGCAAATCTTGAAGTTGCACTTGTTTTATCTATCCATGTTTGTTACTATGTGCCTCATTGATTTGTTTTCTTACAAGATTCCTATGCATAGGAAGTGGCTTAGATTTAAATGTGTTTTATATTTTCTTTTTGATGCTCTCTCTTGCTTCAAGTTCCTTTATGGCGCCTTTGCCTTAAATTCTTTTCGGGCGCCTACATGAGCATCTTTTCAAATTACTGCGCCTAGCTCAAAGGCGTTAAAGAAAATCACTCTTGGGAGATAACCCAATGTTTTATTTTTAGTACTTTTTATTTTATTTTGAGTCTTGGAAGTTATTACTACTGTAATGACCTCTCCTTATCATTTTTATTTCTTGGAAGTTGCTGTCCTGAAATAGATTTCGGTACTGCATCGTAAAAATTCATGAAAATTCACAGAATATCTTTTTGATCTGCGATTTCTTGTGCATATGCCCCAGGTTATTTCAAAACTTTTATTAGTTTTGCACTTTTCGATTTGAGCAACATAAAACCCTCTGAAAAATTGACCTTTGACAGTTGTTCTGTATTGACAGATTTCTGCCACTATTTGTGTTTGCCTCTCGATCACTTTCTTTTTGAGTTCTTTTGATCCGGGAACTTTTTGAGGAAAGTTGCTACAGTAGTAGATGCTTTAATATGTGGTGTGCTTGAGTTAAAATATGAACCAAAAGAGTTGATTTATTATTATACTTACACTAATTTTGCTAATAGAATTGTGTGAAGTTTTGTATGAAGGAAGTTTTCAAGTGTAGGAATGGAGAGTGATGAGATGTGATGAGGACACCCCTATGGTTGATACAACCGTTGCACCTATAGCCACACTTCCTCATGTTCCACAATTCCAAGGACCTCTCACAAGAGCTCGTGCACGCCAACTGAATTATCAGGTACTTTCGTTTCTAGGAACTATTCCTAATATTCATGAGAATATGATGCTACCTAAATCAGATGTGTTTATGTTACTTAGGAATGATGGGCCTAGCATGGATGAGAGGGACAAGAATTGGAGCATGATCATGCATGGAGATGATGGCAGCAATCGTGTGAGGATTCAGGATGACGCTGCAAGTGAAGATTTCCAAACTTTGAAGCCACCATAATGATGCAAGGATGCTTGGATGAAATTCACAAGTTACCAAATCATAAAATTCGTCCAAGGCTTTATATGGTGCTGCGTCACCTTATTTTATGGGTTAAACCCATGTATTTTCATCGTAGGTATTTTAGGGATTTCCTGGAGGCTATTTGAGTGGAAAAGGGCCCATCTAGGGCTATTTTCGGATGGCCCATCAGGGTTGTACGAAAATCCCTGCCTTTTCCCTCATATATACCTTCTCCTAGCCATCATTAGAACTTGGATTTTGTTTAGTTAAAGACTTAGCCACGAGCTACTCTTCGCCATAGGCACAAGTGTCAAATCGACCTTTTGTGCTACGCACAGACAGAATCCCACCTCTTCAATAAAGCCTTCATCTATATTCGCAATATCTTGATTGCATCTATAATTCTTGTTGGTTCTTCGATTGCTTGCAGGGATTGATCCTCGTGATCAGGTTGATCTAGCTCCGGCATGATCAATAGCCTCAGAAGTTGGTGTATCGATTGCTAAGGCGCAACGTCTCGCACGTTTGTAGTCGGATCATCAACGTCGACCTCCACCATAATCGATAGTTATCGTCTCATCGAAAGATCGGGCAACTCTACCCTATCAAGTAGTATCAGATTTCGGGTTTCTCGGTGAGATCTTACAATTTTTGTAGTTTAGATTGCATCTATTCTTCTTCCTATAAACCATAAAAAGCCAAAAAAAATTAGGGTGAGATCCGTATCCTAGAAACACTTTTGGGCCTTTTGCATCGTTTCTTTTCAGTATTTGCTTTGTTGAATTCTAGTCTGCATTGTCATGTTCAGTGCTGGTTTTAGGTCTAGATCTTTAGAGTTTCGAGTTCTGGTTACTGTCATCACCACCGCCACCACCGATTCTGCTATCACCACCGCCATACCCTTGCTACAACCCTGCGCCCACATACCGCATCCGCCACCACATATCCTTGTTTTTGTTTTTGCTACTCTTGTTTCCCATCATTGCAGGTCCGATCCGAGTTGTAACTTGATCCGAGTTCTAGAAAGTTTCGGCCAGAAGGAAAGAAGAGGGGAGAGCAAAAAAAAAGAGTCTGGAAACTCCTCTGAATTTTTTTTTGGCCTATACTGTTTTTAGGCTTCTGGGATTGTTTTGAGCTATACGCCATTATAGTGAAAAAAAAATTGGTGTCTGCATGCTTTCCGGAGCAGTTTCATGCAGTTTTCGGAAATTTCAAAAAAAAAATCTTGATCCTATACTGATATTTCACCTCGCTGATCATTTTGAGACACTTTCCATCATAGTGATTTTGCCTCATTCGCGCGCTGTTCAGAGCACTGTTGCCTGTTGCTTGTCGGTGTCGCGGCGTGACTCGTGGTGTTCTAGGCTCGCGTCTCTAGCTTGGGATAGTCTAGGACCAGCACAGTACCGTCGTTGAGCTATTATTCAACCTTGCATTGCTGTTTTGAAATTGTTGCTACAGATATTGCAGCCACCCAGAGCTCCACATATTCCTACACCGTGCGTTGACACCACCTGGCAATCGCTCTATTCAATCTTTCTGAAGTTTGATCACGACGGTTGCTGATTGCCACCTGCTATAGGGTAAGAACGGGTAAGAGTATTGGTTTGCTTGATAGATTAAGCATTTTTCCCGCTGTTCCTATTGTATCTCTATTCCATAACTGTGCTTTTGCATACTAATCATGCCACCAGACAACACCGAGACACCGCCACTAGAGGGTGAAGCCTTGCAGGCTCATGTCACCAAAATTTTGTCTGACCATATGCAGGATGTGGACAAGCGTTTCAGTGACACGATGAAGCAACTCGAGGGACTCGAGACGACCTTCACCGCCAAACTCGACGCTAAATTCTAGGAGGTGCTAGCACGCTTACCACCACCACCGCCGGCTCACGCGCCTCCTCCATAGCCGACTCGCGTGGCTCCTACACCGACCTTTGTGGGATGTGCACAGCGCATTCTCCATCCACCGGCACAAACTTCGGCTGCGGGTGCTGCTGTGGGCACTGCGGCTGCTGGCATTGTAGGAGCTACGGGTGTTACACAGGCCCGTGATGCTCAGTTGGATGATTATTACGGGGAATATGAGTACGAGGGCGAGTACGCGGACGACTTCACAGTTGATCAACCACCCGGTCATCCTCGGCCCTACATTCGTCGTCCACCTGCTCGTCCGTTGGTACGTGATAATGACCATGTTGCTAAACTGAAATTACAAGTTCCTGCGTTTGATGGTCGCTATAACCCTGATGCATACCTCTCTTGGGAATTAGAATTAGACCAGCATTTTGCATGCTTAAATTATCCCGAGGATAGACGTGTTAGTGCTGCTACTTGTGAGTTCACTAGTTTTGCTTCCATATGGTGGTCTGAATACTGTCGTGCTAATCATGCTAATCCAATCACTACGTGGGATGCTTTAAAACATGCTATGCATATTCGTTTTGTTCCCCCATATTATCAGCATTCCATGCTTACCAAATTAGCATGTCTAGATCAAGGAAAAAAATTCTGTAGAGGATTACTATCAGGAGTTGCAAACTAGCATGCTGCGTTGTGGTATAGAGGAGGATAATGAAGCATTAATGGCACGATTCGTAGGCGGGTTAAATAAGGAAATTCAGACTATTCTTCGATATAAATCTTATCACACTATTACCCGTTTGTTCCATCTTGCTTGCAATGCTGAATGTGAAGTGCAGGATCGACGCGAGGCGACACGAACTAATTATTCTGCAGGGCGTTCTACTTGGATATCACCAAATTCGGCATCATGGGCTGCTGCACCTACACCTCCAGCGTCCACATCCGCGCGATCTGCAGCATCTACACCACCTCCGTTTGCTGCACAGTAGACTACTACGGGACCAGCCCCGAGTGCTGCGTCCTCCATGGCCTCTACCGGCAAGTCCAGCTAGATTCAGTGCCGCAAATGTGGTGGACTTGGTCACTTTGCACATGATTGTGCCTCCTCCCGTGTGATGATTGCTCTTGAGGATGGTGGATACGACTCCGCCAGTGATTATGATGAAGATACTTTGGCTCTTATTGCATCTGATGAGCAATATGCTACAGCACCCACGGAGCAAGATTCTGAATATATGGCTGCAGACCATGCGGAGAAATACCCGAGTTTAGTTGCACAGCGAGTCTTGAGTGCACAAATTACCAAGGCCGAGCTCGACCAGCGCCATAATCTGTTCCATACCAAGGGCGTGGTTAAAGATCGCTGTATTCGCATTATTATTGATGGCGGGAGCTACAACAACTTGGCGAGCATGGAGATGATTGAAAAGCTTGCTCTTACGACACGACCCCATCCTCGCCCATATCACATTCGATGGTTTAATAACAGCGGCAAGGTTAAGGTAACATGTACAGTTCGTGTACATTTTACTATTGCTGCATATGCTAATTTTGTTGAGTGTGATGTTGTTCCTATGCAAGCATGTGCTCTTTAACTTGGTAGACCATGGCAGTTTGATACAAATTCTATACACGATGGTAGCACAAATCAGTATTCTCTTGTTCATAATGATAAGAAAATTGTGTTACTTCCCATGTCTCCTGAAAGTATTTTAAAAGATGATCTTGCTAGAGCTAGTAGAGCACATAATGAGGGGAAAAAGCTGAGCGAAAATCAGATTGTTGCTAAGGAACTTATGCCTTCTACAAGTACTTCTAAATCTGCTCCGAAACATGCTAACAAAATTCGTTTGAAAAGTACTTGTTTGCTAGCTCACAAATCTGATATCTCTGAAATTGATGTGAGTACTACTGCATGTTATGCTATCATTTGCAAAGAAGTGTTGTTTTCGGCTAAGGAGATGCCTTCTTCTTTACCACCTGTTGTTGCTAACATTTTGCAGGAGTATACAGACGTTTTCCCACAAGATGTACCTCCGGGACTACAACCTATTCGTGGAATTGGGCACCAAATTGATTTGATTCCTGGAGCATCTTTGCCCAACCGTGCGCCATATCGTACCAATCCAGAGGAGACAAAAGAGATTCAGCGACAAATTTAAGAACTTCTTGACAAGGGTCATATTCGTGAGTCTCTTAGTCCATGTGTTGTTCCTATTATTTTGGTACCAAAGAAAGATGGTTCTTCGCACATGTGTACTGATTGTAGAGCAATCAATAATATCACTATTCGCTATCATCATCCTATTCCTCGTTTAGATGACATGCTTGATGAATTGAGTGGCTCTACCATGTTCTCTAAGGTTGATTTGCGTAGTGGTTACCACCAAATTCGTATGAAGTTAGGAGATGAATGGAAAACTGCATTTAAA
Organism: Dactylis glomerata; assembly: GCA_007115705.1. Taxonomy (NCBI): domain Eukaryota; kingdom Viridiplantae; phylum Streptophyta; class Magnoliopsida; order Poales; family Poaceae; genus Dactylis; species Dactylis glomerata. The sequence goes on along the minus strand of QXEO01000406.1, from coordinate 4,640,730 downwards.
ACTAAATTTGGCTTATATGAGTGGTTAGTGATGCCCTTTGGTTTAACTAATGCTCCCAGCACTTTCATGAGATTAATGAATGAAGTTTTACGTGCTTTTATTGGACATTTTGTGGTGGTATATTTTGATGATATATTGATATATAGCAAATCTGTAGAAGAACATTTGGAACATTTACGTGCTGTTTTTGATGCTTTACGTGCTGCACGTTTGTTTGGTAACATTGCAAAGTGCACCTTTTGCTCGAATAGAGTTGCTTTTCTTGGCTATGTTGTTACAGCATAGGGTATTGAAGTTGATCCTGCCAAGATTGAAGCAATTTCGAGTTGGCCACAACCCAAAACAGTCACACAAGTGAGGAGCTTCCTTGGCCTCGCTGGATTTTATAGGCGCTTTGTCAAATATTTTGGTTCCATTGCAGCGCCGCTGAACGAGCTTACTAAGAAAGATGTGCCCTTTGTTTGGGGCAATGCACAACAAGACGCCTTCATGTTACTCAAAGATAAGCTTACACATGCTCCTTTACTCCAACTTCCTGATTTTAATAAGACTTTTGAGTTGGAATGTGATGCTAGTGGAATTGGTTTAGGAGGAGTGTTGTTACAAGAGGGCAAACCCGTTGCATATTTCAGTGAGAAATTGAGTGGAGCCAGTTTGAACTATTCTACTTATGATAAGGAATTATATGCTCTTGTTTGGACATTAGAAACTTGGCAACATTACTTATGGCCTAAAGAATTTGTTATACATTCTGATCATGAATCTTTGAAGCATATTTGTAGTCAAGCTAAGTTGAATAAATGTCATGCAAAGTGGGTTGAATTCATTGAATCTTTTCCTTATGTTATTAAACACAAACAGGGTAAAGATAATATTATTGCTGAGGCTTTGTCACGTCGTTATGCCATGTTATCTCAACTTGACTTCAAAATCTTTGGATTGGAAACTATTAAAGAATAATATGTGAACGATGCCAATTTTAAAGATGTTTTGCAGCATTGTCTAGAGGGTAGAACTTGGAACAAATTCATCCTCAATGATGGGTTTGTGTTCCGTGCTAACAAACTATGCATTCCAGAATGTTCCGTTCATCTTTTGTTGTTGCAGGAGGCGCATGGCAGAGGATTGATGGGTCACTTTGGCGTAAAGAAGACAGAAGACGTACTTGCTACATACTTCTTTTGGCCACGCATGCGAAGGGATGTTGAGAGGTTTATTGCTCGCTGCACAACATGTCAAAAAGCTAAATCCCGCCTTAATCCATATGGTTTATATATGCCTCTTCCTGTTCCTAGTGTACCTTGGGAGGATATTTCTATGGACTTCGTTTTAGGATTACCTCAAACACAGAAGGGGAGGGATAGTATTTTTGTGGTTGTGGATAGATTTTCTAAGATGGCACACTTTATTCCTTGTCATAAGAGTGATGATGTTGCTCATGTTGCTGAATTATTCTTTCGCGATGTTGTTCACTTGCATGGTGTGCCTAATACTATTGTTTCAGATCGTGATACTAAATTTCTTAGCCATTTTTGGAGATGTTTATGGGCTAAGTTGGGGACTAAATTGATGTTTAGTACTACATGTCATCCCCAAACTGATGGACAAACTGAAGTAGTAAATAGAACTTTGTCTACCAAGTTACGGGCTGTTTTAAAAATGAACTTAAAAATGTGGGAAGATTGTTTACCTCATATTGAATTTGCTTACAATCATTCCGTGCATTCTACAACTAAGTTATGCCCTTTTGAGATTGTGTATGGTTTTGTTCCTTGTGCACCTATTGATTTATTATCTATTCCATCTTCGGTGCAACATAATTTTGATGCTACACAACGTGCTGAACAGATTCTTACGTTGCATAGGTTTACTAAGGAAAATATAGAATGCAAGAATGCTAAATATAAAGTTGCTGGTGATAAGGGACGCAAGCATATTGTGTTTGATGTGGGAGATCTAGTTTGGTTGCATTTGCGCAAAGACCATTTTCCTAATTTGCGCAAGTCTAAATTAATGCCACATGCTGCTGGTCCTTTTAAAGTGTTAGAGAAAATGAATGATAATGCATATAAACTTGAGCTTCCTGCAGAGATGGGCATGGTAAGTCCTTCATTTAACATTGCAGATTTGAAACCATATTTTGGAGAAGAAGATGAGATTGCGTCGAGGACGACTTCAATTCAAGAAGGAGAGGATGACGAGGACACCCCTACGGTTGATACAACCATTGCACCTACAACCACACTTCCTTATGTTCCACAATTCCAAGGACCTCTCACAAGAGCTCGTGCATGCCAACTGAATTATCAGGTACTTTCGTTTCTAGGAACTATTCCTAATATTCATGAGAATATGATGCTGCCTAAATCAGATGTGTTTATGTTATTTAGGAATGATGGGCCTAGCATGGATGAGAGGGACAAGCATTGGAGCATGATCATGAATGGATGAGAGGGACAAGCATTCAGGATGACGCTGCAAGTGAAGATTTCCGAACTTCGAAGCCACCATAATGATGCAAGGATGCTTGGACGAAATTCACAAGTTACCAAATCATAAAATTCGTCCAAGGCTTTATATGGTGCTGCGTCACCTTATTTTATGGGTTAAACCCATGTATTTTCGTCCTAGGTATTTTAGGGATTTTCTGGAGGCTGTTTGAGTAGAAAAGGGCCCTTCTAGGGCTATTTTCGGATGGCCCATAAGGGTTGTACGAAAATCCCTGCCTTTTCCCTCATATATACCTCCTCCTAGCCATCATTAGAACTTGGATTTTGTTTAGTTAAATACTTAGCCATGAGTTACTCTTCGCCATAGGAACAAGTGTCAAATCGACCTTTTGTACTACGCACAGATAGATCCCCACATCTTCAATAAAGCCTTCATCTATATTCGTAATATCTTGATTGCATCTATAATTCTTGCTGGTTCTTCGATTGCTTGCAGGGATTCATCCTCGTGATCAGGTTGATCTAGTTCCGGTGTGATCAATAGCCTCGGAAGTTGGTGTATCGATTGCTAAGGCGCAACGTCTCACACATTTGTAGTCGGATCGTCAACGTCGACCTCCACCATAATCGATAGTTATCGTCTCATCAAAAAATCAGGCAACTCTACCCTATCAAGATGAGATGAAGAATGAACAAAAGCTCAAGCTTGGGGATGCCCATGTAACCCCAAGAAATATCCAAGAAGTACAAGCGTCAAAGCTTGGGGAGGCCCCCGAGGCACCCCTTCTTCATCGGCAAAATCAGGTCACCTTTCAAGACACTATATTTTTATTGCTTCATATTCTATGTGTTTTTCTTGGAGCGTCAGTTGTTTTTGCTTTCAGTTTGATTTTGTTTTGGTTACTGCAATAAATGGTTGGATCACATCATGTTTGTTTTGAAGGGAGATATACTCTGTTTTTCATTGCCAAGAACACTCTAGTTTTCACTCTTATCGTTCAATGAGTGTTCTCTTTTTCTGCTACTGCGTTTAGCTTTCGTTTTTCGCCTTGATTTTTATTCAGATCTTGTTATCTTTGTATCAAGGTGTATTTAGACCACTAGTCTATGTTGGTTTTCATCAAAAGAGTTGTCTCAAAAAGGTTTGAATGGTGTTGGAAAAGAGAAAAAGTTTCATGCAAAAAAGTGGTACAAAAAGGAGCTTGTTTAGATTGCGGCTTAGACTTATGCATGCCATGCTTGATGTCGTTTTGATAGTATGCTTAGTGTTTTTTCTGTAGCATGACTTGTCTCAAATGACTGAGATTACTTAATGAGCCTTTGAAAAAATCATGCATTGTTTTTATTATGCGGAAGCATTTATTTGGTTTTCTCCTTTGATGCTTTATTTGGGTTGACTTGGCACATGCTTACAACATGTTTGACTCTAACAAGTCGCCATAAGCCTCTATGATCATTTGGTTTTTGACTTGTGATGCCATTTTATGCTTCTTCTTAATGATGTTTTGTCGCTATGCATGATTATGGCCGTTATTGCTCTCTTAGTTGGTCGCTCCCAGTCTTTTGCTAGCCTTCGTTTTGTACTGAGTATGAGTTCTACTCGTGCATCCAACTCCCAAAAACCAAGTTATTCCAATGTGTCCACCATACATACCTACTAGCAATTTGCTATTCCAAAGTACATTTGACTTGCTTTTATCTATCCTTCGAATTAAACTCTTTTTGGTGTTATGCAAAAATTAGTCAGTAAAGCTCTCACGAACCTGATGGCACACTTTACTTTTCTCGCTTTTAAAATTTTGACATTGTGGCTCTCTTATGTTGATGTTATGCTTGCAAGTTGTAAGTTGGGAATTAGCCAAACCATGCCGTCATGGGGAAAGCTTTCAACATTGCACTTCTCTCATTTGAGTTGATATCGTGATCTTTTGTTTATGGATACTCGTGATGTGAAATAAGTTGGGATCTTGCGAGATCATGGAGTTTGTATATGTGTTAGAGAAACGCCTGGGCCGCTAATCTAAGCCATGCATCATTCATGGTGGAAATTTACAGCATGCCCATAGTGGACATTCGACGACGCATCTCACAATAAAAAGCTATACCAATGGTAAATAAAAAGAGATGCCGAGGTGTTCATTGTCTGTTTGTCTTGTCATTTTGATGTGGGCTTGTTCCATGTCATCGGGCAGGAGGTACCCCGTTGGCGGTTCTCGATGATACGTGTATACTTACAATGACAAGAGCTTGCTTGGGATGTAAATCGAGTAGCATGAGGTTTGGGTATTCGTACTTCATGGGACACGAGGTTTTCAACTTATGATTTGTCAAGCATATGCTTCGTAATTGTACTCGCATTAACTTTAACCATTCAAGATGCCTATGTTGGGGGCAATGAGAGCTCAAAGCTAGTAAGTAACATAATTTTATAAGGTTTATAAAACTTGCAATCACTGCTTCCCTCTGCGAAGGGCCTTTCTTTTACTTTTATGTTGAGTCTCCACCTTCTACCTTTATGCACCGTCTAAGAGAGCATAGTTGTCATTCTGAGTATAATGTGCATAGTCCCAAAGTTTATCATTGATTGATTCATGATTTTGGTTTTGCTTGTTCTTAAATTATTTGTATCTAGTCGCCCTCTTAAACTTGAAGGTGTCCTATGCATTTATGTTTTGCTATTCCATGAAGGACAAGCTAAAAACCACTTGATATATTTTTCTATATGATTTGAACACATGTTTGACTTTCAATGTTTTATTACTCATGTTCTTTCGTTTGTGTTACTTTTCATGTTACAACATGGTTGCTAAGTTTTATTGTCAAGATTATGTCTCTTATGCCCATGTTTTAAGTTCCTTGATCCCAGCACTCAATGCTTTACATCGTTGATCAAGATTGTGATGGTGCATGTCACCTCAAAAATTATTCTTTTGTTATCACTTACCTACTCGAGGACGAGTAGGAGTTAAGCTTGGGGATGCTTGATACGTCTCAAACGTATCTATAATTTTTGATGCTCCATGCTTGTTTTACACCATTTGCTTCATGTTTTGTTTACACTTCATGGCGTTTTTATGCGTTTTCCGGAACTAACCTATTGACGATATGCCATAGTGCCAGTTCCCTGTTTTCTGCTATTTTGTGTTTCAGAAAAGCTACACAGAAAATATTCTCATAATTGGACAAAATGAAGACCAAAACTTCTATTTTTCCCGGACGAAGGACGAAGACCGAACGAGAGCCGGAGGGGGGGCAGAGGGTAGGCTCACCATGGGGTGGTGCCCCTCCTGGCCCGTGCCGCCACATGGTGAGGTGGCCCTGGTCCACTTCTGACGATGCCTCTTCGCCTATATAAAGCCTCGGGACAGAAAACCCTAAAGCAGTCGGTGTTTTTCAAGAAGAAGTCCTGCAGCTCCGCCGCCACCACCGATGAATTTTGGGGGACAGAAGTCTCTATTCCGGCACCCTGCCGGGATGGGGAAGTGCCCCCGGAGCCATCTCCATCGGTCTCCATCACCGTCTCCGCCATCTCCATCGACCTCACCGCCATCTCCAACGCCGTTGCTGCCTCCGATGATGAGGAGGGAGTAGTTCTCCCCCGGGGCTGAGGGCTCTACTGGTAGCTATGTGGTTCACCTCTCTCTCCCATGATGTGATCTTTTATGTGATCGTGAGCTTTGTATCTAGTTGAATTGGTAGATGCTATATTCAGATATTATACTACTCCCGTGCTTTATTATTGTAATCTCCAGAGACACTTTGTATCATGATGTGAAGGTGACAGTGTGCGCATTATGTGTGTCTTTTTGTCTAGTGTCTCTATGATTGTTGGTGTTTGTTAGAGCCATCTAGTGCGCTCATGGTGACAGTGAGGGGCAATCTAGTATGGGGAAATGCGAACTTTGAGGAGTGCTTCGTAGCCCTATGCATGATTAGTGTTTGTTATCCATTGAAGAATAGTTTAGATTGGCATAGTGAAGTTAGTATCTATTGGTTCAATTATGTTACTTTGTTGAGAGTGTCCACTAGTGAAAGTATGATCCCTAGGCCTTGTTTCCAAGCATTGAACACCGTTTACATTCAGTTTTGTTACATACTTGCTCGCAGCGATATTTATTTCAGATTACATTTACTACTCATAATCATTACTACTACTTATATTTCACTATCTCTTCGCCGAACTAGTGATGAAGACTGTTTGCCCGATCTTTCACGATGCACCTCCTGATCCAATAGATCTGATAAAATCTTCCAATCACGTGAGCAATACATGTAACCTGAAGACGGGGGAACGTCAATCCTGCGAGCAACTCGTCGATGTAGACGAACCTCATGCCGAACAGATGAATCCAACGAGAAACTCGATGATGAACAGCGAGCCTCACGCCAAAGCATGACAATACTTGTATAACAAGCAGCTTCACGCAAAGTATACTGGATAACTAGACAAACGTCGGAGATGCCGTCTCAATACGCCAACCCCGGAGGGATGGAACCCACGCATGAACACAATGTTCTACATAATTTTCTGCCTCCCTAAACCCTAGCCGGCTGGCCCCTTTATATAGATGGACGGCCAGGAAATAACCTGGTCTGACTCGAACATGATACAAACCGACCCATTATGGGTTCGGCCCAAACTAGGCGTGCATGCCTTTAATCTCTTTCACCTATTGGCACTACCTTAGACTTAATATTACGTATCGTAGGTCGTCCTAGTATGCCAATATCCTCATCATCCTCCCCTTCTTGGAAAGGCGTTGTCCTCAACGCCGGAGGGTCTTGTCTTGCACGTGGCGTCAAATCAGCAATATCGCCACTCTCCGTTTTTAAGCCTTGCCAGCCTGCCACACCACATCCTCCCTCTCGGCTAGCTTGACTTGCTCTTGGCACCTTTTAGTGTTTGGTGCCACCCACCAACAAACCTGATTGAGACATAAACGATCATCGGAATGCAGTCTCGAAGCACATGAGCAGATCACCCAAAACGGACAGGACATACTCCTGCACACTGACGGTCCAAATGAGCTGAATACGCCCACAGACGCAGACTGAATTTTGGCAGCAAACAAAGCACATCATCCAAAACAAACAGAACAAATTCCTGCACGCCAAGGATCCAAAGGTACTAAATCTGCCACCTCTTTAGAACTGCTAACAGTGTCTCTATTTTCTTTCAGAAATTTCTAAGAATAGCCAAGTAAAAGCAGCCAATATATTCTGCCCCAATCGTCCTTCCTCTGTTGACGCAAACAAATAGCCAGAACTGAATAAAGACCAAGCTAAAACGTGTCAGCCAATCCCAATCTGTACCAAACTTTCCAGGTTTCTTTCTTTTTTTGTAACTTGTAGCGATCTATTTCCTCTATGATTCCGTCCAATCCTTGCCCCATGCAAATTCGTGCTTCCTTTCCTATCTTCCCATGTATTTTTTTTCTTTTTTTTCTATTCACCACACGGAGGAAACAGCAATCAAACCGATCATTTTCTTTTTTAGCTTTCCTAGCCGAGCGCCACGGGCAGGTTGAAGCTATCTCGATCGGCAGAGCAAACCAATCAAAGGCTAGCGCATGCCTGAGGGCGGAGCCCATCTGGGGTCGGGCGCTCGGTCTAAAGCGCCTGTAGCGCGGACGCCAGACGGGCAATCCACGCGGGGCGAGAGTAGCGCCTGGGCGCGGCGCGGGGCGATCGATCCCTTCCATTGTTTTTTTTTTGAACATAGATCGATCGACTTCCTTCTAGCAACAAACGTGAATGGAACGGATTCTTGCCAAGATCTTTTTCCACCTTGCCAACTACAACGAAACCGATCTAAGCAGATCGATTTCCATGAAAAACCAGCGATCTGAAATCTGCCGACGCTCTCCGATCTTACTTCGCCACCAATAGTTGCATCATTATCAACCTAGAGCTCTGATACCAAGATGATGAAGACTGTTTGCCCAATCTTTCACGATGCACCTCCTGAACCAATAGATCTGATAAGATCTTCCAATCACGTGAGTAATACATGTAACCTGAAGACGGGGGAATGTCCATCCTACGAGCAACTCATCGATGTAGACGAACCTCACGCCAAACAGATGAATCCAACGAGCAACTCGATGATGAACAGTGAGCCTCACGCCGAAGCACGACAATAGTTGTATAACAAGAACCTTCACGCAAAGTATACTGGATAACTAGACGAACGTCGGAGACGCCGTCTCAATACGCCAACCCCGGAGGGATGGAACACACGCATGAACACAATGTTCTACATAATTTTATGCCTCCCTAAACCCTAGCCGGCTGGCCCCTTTATATAGAAGGACGGCCAGGAAATAACATGGTCTGACTCGAACATGATACAAACCGACCCATTATGGGTTCGGCCCAAACTAGGCGCGCATGCCTTTAATCTCTTTCACCTATTGGCACTACCTTAGACTTAAGATTACGTATCGTAGGTCGTCCTAGTGTGCCAATATCCTCATCAACTAGTGCACCTATACATCTGACAAGTGTATTGGGTATGTTGGGGATACAAGAGACTTTTTGTATCGTAATTGCAGGGTTGCTTGAGAGGGATAGCTTTGACCTCCTCCTTCTTGAGTTTGATAAACCTTGGGTGATCCACTTAAGGGAAACTTATTGCTGCTCTACAAACCTCTGCACTTGGAGGCCCAACACTGTTTACAAGAACAGAAGTGTGTGTAGACATCAACGGCGATCCGCCGTCGATCGCCTCCTAATCGGGTGGCCGAGAAGCCCCTGTACCCTTTCAGCATCTTGCCGGACTGGCCGGTGAGCCAATGGGCCGGCCTGGCTCGGATTTGGCAAGGCCTGGCCAGACCCGGCATGTTACTTATTTTCTGTTCATTATTGCTATTTGGAAATCTGGCTAGATTCAAAATGGCCTAAAAATTAATTTGAGCATCCAAATCTGTTGATTCAAATTTCTGTGAGCTTCTAATATTATCCTCTGTCTAGAAATATTGCATGCAGAATTTTTAGGACTTTGTATAATATCTGTGAATTGAAGTGTTAGATTTAGGGGTTTTCACTCATAAATTCAAATCTGGAGTTTTATATAATGAAAATGAGCGATTTAAGTTCCCAGTGATACCTTGTTGTATTGTGCTGCATGAGGAACCTTTTTTACTATTTTAGGAAGTTTATCTTTTCCTGCAGGAATTCATTTGGTGATGATGATAAATGGCATTGTTTGATTTATTATTTCTATTAGGAATAATATTTTTGAATGATTCAAACTCCTCTGTATCATGCATTACTGTAGCTTTTCAAATTGATCCCTGGTAGAATTTTAGGAGTTACATGAAGTATTTAGGATTTATTTTGCCTATCTAGTGTTTATTGATACTAGGAAAATCATAATAATTTAACCCTAACCTATTTTTGAGTGATTCCAATTGTGTTGGTTTCAACAACATGATATCTATCTAATTCTATGTTGGTTATGATTTTTGACCAAGTCTTGATACCTGCAAGGTGTTTGTGTTGCACATAGGGTTTATTTGCTATTAGAATTGATTTTCTTGTCAATACAATAACTTTACATTTAAAAGATGAAATCTTGGTTCAGAATCTAGACTTGTTTGTTTCTGATACTTTTTGATTGTGAAATGTTATTGTGTGGTGTGTGTGATCCTTGTATGCATGTGTGCTCATTGTGTTCTATTATTTTTCCGGTGATAGAATCGAACGACGAGTGTGCCGAGGAGGGGGAGGTCTACGAGTACCAAGAAGAGGAGGACCAGGGACAAGCCACTCAAGGCAAGCCATCTACTTGTTGCATCTCTAAATCCTAATAATACTCTTTGCATTACTTTTACTATTGTTTATCAAGATGCATTGTTTTCATATTGCTATTGTTTCCTAAATAGCAATGGTTGACGACTTAGCTCCACAAGTCGATTATTATCACTAGTCATCAACCCGTGCATCCGCACGGTCTAAAATTATTTTGTTGGACGTTGTATGTTGGCACAACTATAGTGACAACGTGTTATTGTGTATCTTACATTATCACTAACAATTTGCTTTTTTGTTGTTTGCACCAATACTCCGTAAAATAATAAGAAATGCATAGGGAGAGAGCGGGAGATTTTGTTTGTTTGGGGCATGATGCCTCCAAAACTATTGACACTCGCGGAGGTGGTGTAAAGAATGCAATCATATATTAGGATGATTTATTTTCAAATCATGAAAAGAAATTAAGACAAAATAATTCATAGATTAAACTTATTGTAAATTGTAAGGACGCCATTTCAAAGAATAAATAGCGAAGTTGTTGATTTTATATTAACCCATCACAACATATTGGAGTTTGTTGAATAAGACACTAAGACATGCTTGTTGCCTTTGTGGCACTTGCAATAAATATAAGACTATTCAATAGGATATTGAACTGTTGTACTCCTTCGACCCATATTACTCTTCGCTAATATAGATGTATCTATATACACATTTTAGTGGTAGATACATTTGTATTAGTGAAGAGTAATATGGGTTGGAGGGAGTAGATACTATATATACTTATTTATCAACCAATCATATTTTACATGCATAGATTGTTAGACCTTATGGAAGTTTCATAAAGAATTATGCTCAGACATGTATTATTATTTTTTCCATGAAGTGTTCAGAAAAATGGATTCGACAAATGCATACTTGTTTTCACACATACACCAATATTAATGCGACAAATCGTAGTATGTGTGTTGTCTGCGTACGATATTACTTAACGAAACATCTCCATTCTTTTGGTCAAACTTCTTCATCACACGTTAATCCATCACCAGAAGATTAGTGGTGTAATTGTCCTGGGCATAGACAACACTCTTCTTCGCAGAGTCAAAAGTCAATAAAGTTGCAGATCTATCTGCTTTGAGATTCGTTTTCCAGCTTTTGATGATGTTGCGGCAAAAATGTTGCAGATCAATTTCCATCAAAATCGTATTCACTGAGTGTTACAATTCTTTTTTTATGATCTAATAGTACGATAGAGTACTTTCATTAGACAGCGTTGGAGATGTCTGACTGGACAACTAATTTCCTACATACTATTTGCTATATGTTTTCTATTTTCCAACATGAATATTTCTAAGCAGTCTATATATAGTAGTACAGTAAAAGATATGATCTTACAACATGGTTGTAAAGGTTCAAATAGAATTATGGCGATGAGTATAAACTCCAAAATTTAAAGCATCAGTTCCACTAAATAAAATTAAGTATCGAAGTGTTCACAGAAAGTGCTACGTAAGCTTCTCTCTACGAATATATACTGAAACTCAAAATGAGATCTATAGAAGATCTAACCTTGACCGATCAAATACGGGCTCAAATTTGAGACTTTTGAGCTCCTCCTTTCTTCTTCTTGCTTGAATAGTCCATACGGCACCTACACTGCCACGATTTGATCAGGCCATATTTGGGACTGAAACAACCATAATAATTTGGATGCTACAATACAATAGAATAATAAATATTTTATTTTGATATAACGCGTTGTTGAATAATGCTTAATATGGTGCAAAATAACATTATCTAAGATGCATAGAAGTCTACCAAGAAAGCAGTATAACTTCATATTTATCTTAATGAGTATTATATGGCCTATCAAAAAGTTGTACTTCACTTCGGCACATGCATCACACACCCTAGTTAAATCATTGATGCAAACCATCTAGTAGGGCTACATCAAAAACTAATCATTAGAAGCTTAGTAAAGAATATATATAGCACCCTAGAGATCAAACTACACGTGAACATAAGCAGACATGCAAAATTAATCGCCGGGAGATCAACATGAGTGGTGGTAATTGGAGACAACATATTGACCAGCTTATGGATTGGATAAGAATTTAAAAGTGCATTGCGTACCTGACATCAACCGGACTGGTTCCAGATCAATCCAACACGCTTGGCCGCCGCTTCCGCGCGCGGAGGCAGGTGACTACAGAGACGGAAACAGCTTTGCGCATGCATATTGCCCGGTGATACGCAATTAATCCGAGTATTAGCCCTGCGGCCAGATTGCTCGCCTCTGCGAGGTTGTCGCGAATACTGCAAAAGACTGCCGGATTTACTTCCCCGGGAGATAGTAAAGGGATGACATGAAAAGAGTCACGTTCCTTACCGTCACCTAGTCGCGCGGCGCGATAAGGAGTCGGGCTTTATCTAGCAGCTCCAGATAGATCATTGGCTAATTGAATGGACGAAATTGCTTAACCTTTAGGATTAACGTGGTGTCTCCTACGGTGCCTCCAATTAGTTAATATAAGAAAGATCCTTAGGGATGACACCCCTTGACACCTATTTATCACTCCTATGGTAGTGGCTTGATGGTTAGCATCAGCGCCTTTGGAAAACTTGTAGTGAAGCCAAAAACTCTAGGATGGAAACACTAAATTGGGACTTTACAGAAGGATTTTGAAAACCTTGGAATGGTGTGCTATTCCATTGAAATGTTTTCAGAAAATTGTGTTTCAGAAAATGGAGAAAAGGAGGAGGAGGATTTATAAAAATGGCATTTTGTATAAGTGTTCGCCAAACCAATTATTTCCGTGCAACCACATTACGGGGCTTAGCCCGAAGTCGGAGTGCTTGGAGGGTACTGCCGAGGAGTTGGGAGTTCGTCATGTTTGATTGACCAGGGTTCTTATGTTTCATAAAAGTGTTTCCCCCTTCCCTAGAGAGTTTACTCAAATCTGTTTTCAAAAATGTTTTGCAACAAAGATATAGAGATATCGTGGGACATGCTATCTCGACAAGAGAAACTATATTAGATAAGATAAACTAGACTAGAGCCTTTCCCTTGCTACAGCCAAATGCATATCTGATGAAATTTCTCTTAGATGGTTTGCGAGTACAATTTAAAATGTACTCACAGCTTTGTCCCTGGCTATTAACTTGGTCAGACTATGGAGGCGACTATGAGGAAGACGACAGTGGTTTCGATGATGCCGGTGCAAACAAGGTTCTATCTCCTGGTGACGAGGGTTAACTCGACAAATGTCCTAGATGAAGGACTTAGGATCGGAGGAATAGGGCGTCGGATGAACTCGAAGGTAAATCAGTCAAACAAGGTATATATCGAAAGTAAACTTGGCGGTGAACTTGGCTTGCTTTCAATCTGGCCCTCACCATCCTCTCCTGGCCCCTATATATACGCGGCCAGGTCTCAAGGAACGTGAGTGGTCCGATACATATTACAACATCGGTATACGACATGAACTCGTATCTCGACTAGGATTACACTTGAGCCTAGCTTAACGGGCCTCAGGGGTACTCAAGTAACGTGCTCTATTATATATACCCTTGTCAGTAGCCCCCGAGATTCTACCAGAACTATAGATTCGGGTTGAATCTCAAATCTTCACATCTTCAACTTGATCAATCTTTCAAATTCTTCTTCCTGTATTAAAAAATAAACATTTTTCATTATATTATCTTGCAAGGGGTTTCGATGAACAAGCCTGACGACTCTGACGGATCAAGAGGCCAGTTAACTGCCGGAGCAGATACTTGTCACCTACTTCAAATTCAATCCCCTTGGACTTGAATTCGGGAAACTGGTCAAACCCATTCTTTTGCCGCATTTAGGACTTACAAAGAATGAGTCCCAGTGGTTCTCAGGGTACCCAGTGCGTCCACCAGGATTTTCTTCGCATCATACACACGGATAATTACTAGCAGAGCGCATTCATGTGTGTATACCAGGCCACACAGGACAGATCCTGGGGTCTTACCTTCACGATATGTTTCAATCATGGCATTCAAGTTTTTGCCGTGATGACGCAACTCGAGAATCATATGTCGCAGCCTTGTTTGACTGTTGAAATGTATAAAATATTCGAGTTGTTCTTTAGATAACTCATAAATAACTCCCGTTGGGAGTAATCGATCTTTATTTTGTTGACAATGAAGTCAAAGTTTGTTGTCGACGAAAGGTAGGCGATTACGCCTTTTATATTTTTCTTCAAGTTGATCCATTGTCATCGGGTGCACGACCAGTGCTCCCGATGGGAGTAGCCCCCGAGGCTATAGCCGAATTTTTTTGGGTATACGCTCAAAATATACATACTGTCGCCAGTAAATTTTCTCTTGTGATAGTCTTGGCACGATTGTGCTTAAATACTCTTCCCGCTTTTCTGGTGATAGGAGCCCCTGAGTCCATAACGAGGTGCACTGTGCTCCTTGACATACTTCCACACTATTCGTCCACATTGCGCTTTTCCTCCTTATAACTATACACGTGTCTTTTCCTTGTCCTTGATATGTTGTCGCTGTCTTATTTTCTGCTCGGGGCAAAGTGTAGAAGCCCGTAGATGTATTTGGACCTTTAACTTGTTTAGGCCCATGAAAGTTTACTTATAAATAAAGCACGTTGGCTAGGAAAAACCCTAACTCCTTCATTACCAATTTTCTCTGCCGCATCATCTTCGTCTCCCGCATCTCATCTAGGGTTTTCTCACCAAGCGCTTATCCTCCATGGCGGATGCTGGTGGTGCGCGTCTGAATATCGGTGCACAGATGAAGAAACGGGTCACGGCCACCCTCGCGGTAGTAAGAACAAATCAAAAGACCCCTCTACATTGGCCTCATCGTCTGTATCTGTGAAACGGTGCCCTGGCCGCCCTGTGGGGAGTAAGAACAAGCCCAAGGTATCTATTGCACCAGGTCCCAGTGCTCCTCCTCATAATGCTTCTCCTCCTCCTCCTCCCATGATTTACTCCTTCTGCATTGCCGACGCTCAATGCCGTGAGATTCAGCGGGTGCCGCTGAAATTTACCAATTTCATGGATGGGTGGGAGCTGCGTGAAGCAATTCTTCGCGAACATTCTGGAGGAGGAACTCCCTATGAAGTGGAGGTATGGTACGATGGAGACGGCAGATGTACTTCAGGCGTGGCTGGTCCCAGTTTGCAGAAGATCATGACCTCCACCAAGGGTTCTTCATGATCTTCGACTACCACTGTGGTACGTCGAAGTTTGATGTGAAGATCTACGACGGTACTCAGTGCCAGAAGGAGTATGAAGCTGAAGTACACTTTCAATAGATGCTCCTTTTATGTAATCTTTTGTTCTAGTTCTCCCTTTGCGCGTTCCATGTAATAAGTACTCGCGATGTGCCATCTTGTGTATCTATTAATAGACCATGGGAACTATTCGGTGTTCCGAGGTATGTTTTAATTTACCATCGAGTTGCTTTGAACTGTGCTTGCTTTTTGTCAAATATCGGGTTGTGAACAACCTTGTAAGAATTCTCGAATAATCATGAATATAGGATCTCGACAATTTCTTACTTTCCCTCATACGACTCGAGGGTCAGAGCCCCCGAGTGGAAAATAGAAACATGCTATACATATTGTCGAGTTGGCCCAAAGAACCCAACATGTGGCCTCATGTTCTGGGTTCAGAGGGTCATAACTCGAAATTTCCTGTCACCGTACTCCTTCTACGCATAGAACCGCCGTAGTTGTTCTGCATTCCACGGGTTGCTCTCGTCTTTCCCTGTTTTCTTGTCTTGTAATCGATAAGCTCCTCCTGGTATTACTTCTGTCATGATGTAAGTTCCCACCCATGGGGACTCTAATTTGCCATGACCGTCCTGTTTGAGTCGTAAGACTAAATCTCCTACCATGAAAGATCGTGGATGAACTCAACTACTATGGTATTTTCATAGACTCTGCTGGTATTGTGTAGCCCTGGCAAGTGCTACATCTCTTGATTCGTCGAGTTCATCAACATCGTCTTGAAGTGCTTCTGTAGAAGTTGTTTCATCGTAAGCCGCAATTCTTGGGGCTTCATGGGTGATTTCGACTGGAAGCACGGCTTCTGTGCCATGGACCTGGAAAAAGGGAGTTTCTTGGGTAGCCACATTGGGCGTTGTTCTAAGACTAAAAATTACGGAGGGTAGCTCATCTACTCAGGCGTGTTTGGCTTTTTCCAGGGGCGCTAATAACCTCTTTTTTATCCTGTTGCATATTAAGCCATTAGCTTTCTCGACTTGCCCGTTTGTCTTTGGATGTGCTACAGACGCGAATTTCAGTTTGATTCCCATACTGTCACAGTAGCTTTTGAACTCTTTTGATGTGAAGTTTGTCCCATTGTCCGTGATGATGCTGTGTGGTACTCCGAAGCAAAATACTATAGACTTGATGAAGTTGATTGCTGCTGTGGAGTCTTGGATTGTTACTGAGGCTGCTTCTACCCATTTAGTGAACTTGTCTACTGCCACCAAAATGTAGACATGACCTCCTGGCCAAGATTTGTGTAATTTTCCTACCATTCCGAGATCCCATTGTGCAAAGGGCCAGGATAATAGTATCGGCTGTAGCTCTGCTACTGGTGCGTGTGGTCGGGATGCAAATCATTGACATGCTTCACACCTTTTGACTATCTCTTTTGCGTCTTCAATGGCCGTTAACCAGTAGAACCCTGCACGGAAAGCTTTAGCTGCAATAGCTCTGCTTCTAGCATGATGCCCACACACTCCTGCGTGGATATCTCTTAATATGTCTTGTCCTTCTTGAGGGGCGACGCATCGCTGTAGGACGCCGGTTATGCTTTTCTTGTATAGTTTTCCTTGCAACATGATGAAAGCCTTAGATCATCGTATTGTCCTTTTTGCCTCCACTATGTCTTTGGGTAGTGCTTTGTTTATCATGTATGCCAAGTATGGCTGCATCCAGGTTTCTTCGATCATCATAACTTCCTCTGGTTCTATTGTGCTTCCTGTGCCAGGCTTGCCAGCCCCCGAGCCTGTTGTTGGGCGCTGGCCTGGTTCTCCTGTAGTCGATGTTTTGTTATGCTTTATTGATCTCTCTACGATTTCTTCCCAAAATACTCCTGGCGGTATAGGCAGGCATTGGGATCCGATATTTGCTAAATTGTTGGCTTCCTCGTTGCTGGCCCTGCTAACGTGCGAAACTTCGCATCCATTGAATGTGAAAGATCATATCGAGCCCCATGTGTGGTTTTGGTAATTAATGACAATCCCTATGGACTAATGGTTGTATTGAGTCATATGTGTAGGACTTGTCCATAGACAATGCTTGAACCATTTGTTGGAGTCAAGGTTGTAAGAAGAAGATTATGTGTTGACCAAGGTGTTATTCAAGGAGTGATCCAAAGATTGGTCTTAAGGGATTTGAGCTTATGTGAAGTGTGTCTTGAAGAATAAGATTGAGTGAGCTCTCATGTGTATCCTCAAGACACCATCATTATGGAGAAAGAAGAATTGATTCGAGGATTGATCAAGTCAAAGCGCAAGTTCAAGATGAGCAACTAGAAGAGAACATATGCTTGAAGCTTGCCATCTATATTGTGATCATGGATATGTGAAGATATGCTTAAAGAGAGTCTCTTCCATAGTGGAGTATGGGGGAGTAATCCGCAAGACTTCATCAAGCAAGCTCAATCAAGAAAGGTGGTCCAACTTGAGAAGATCAAGATCATCATTATCCACCTCAAGTGGAATGCTCAAAGCAAAGGTATGATAGTGTTAGGGTTTCTTTGTTACCGGTCTCATGGTGTTAGTTGTGAGACCGGGTTATAGGATCGATAGCCGTACTATCAAGAGGGGCTCTCGAGTGAGTAACTTAATCATATCGTTCGGAGAGAGCTCAAACCTTTGCATACTTGGCATCATCTTTCTTGGTTCTTATTTGGGTTTTATCCATGTGAGGTTCTAGAGCTTGTGGTTATTTCCATGACAAGCTCTAGCTCATCAAAAACGGAATCCGTATGGAACACTTCTTGCATGTTTGGTGTTTGGAGGTTTTACCGGTTTGTCTTCGAAGAGAGGTCAAACCTTTCATCATTTGGTTTTATCCTCCTTTGTTGGACTATGATGTTTCTCTGCATAAAGTTGTAGAGCTTGTTGTTGTGATTCCAACGAGCCCAAGATCATCGAAAATGGAGTCCGGATGCTCAAGTTATTGCCATTTTCGTTTTGGTGTTTTTGCCAGTTTCAGGAGGGGCGGCTTTAGCCTGTCCAGGGCCGGAAATAGCCGGACCGGGGCGCTCGATTACCTCTCTGTTTCAGTCCGGATTTTTGTCCGGCATTAGCCGGTCTGGCCGGCTTTAGCCGGTGTTAAGTCCGGCTTTAGCCGGTCTAAATGGCTGTAACGGTCATATTTCGTGGGGAGGACCTATAAAAGGACCCCCTTCTTCCCCAAGGGCTGTGAGCTCGGTTTTTCCTCTCTTTCTCTCTCTCCCACCATTGTTGACCTTGGAAAGCTTGCCCCTCTCTCAATCCCTCCCATGATTCTTGCATATCTTTGAGGGAAAAGTGAGAGAAGATCTAGATCTATATTTCCACCAATCAATCTCTCCTCTAAGTGAGGGGAACATAGTGGATCTAGATCTTGGAGTTCTTTGTGGATTTCCTTTGTTCTTCCTCTCATATCTCTCCATAGCATTAGTTGCTTTGGTAGGATTTGAGTGAGAAGGATTTGAGCACCTTGTGTGCTCTTGCCATTGCATAAGTTGCATCGGTTTGAGTTCTCCCCGGAGATTCGAGTAAGTGAAAGTTTGTGAGCTTATTACTCTTGGGTTCTTGGAACCCTAGACGGCTTTGTGGCTTCGTGGTGCCTCTGTGGCTAATCTTGGGAGCCTCCAATTAAGTTGTGGATGTGTGCCCCAAGCTTTGTGTAAAGGCCCGGTTCCGCCTTGAGGAACCCCTTAGTGGAAGAGTGAGCTAGGCCTTTGTGGCGCAAGCTCACACCAGAGAATAGGGTGAGGCCTTTGTGGCGTTGGTTAGGCCTTTGTGGCGATACCACACCACTCCAACAAGACGTACTCCCTTTCAAGGGAGGAACTCGGGAATACATCATCGTCTCCGCGTGCCTCGGTTATTTCTATACCCGAGCTCTTTACTTATGCACTTTACATTGTGATAGCCTTCGTGCTTGAAGTCATATATCTTGCTATCACCTTGTTACTTGTATTGCTTAGCATAAGTTGTTGGTGCACATAGGTGAGCCTAGTTTATTTAGGTTTTATGTGCTTGACAAAATAAACGCTAGTTTAATTCCGCTTTTGTTCAATCCATTCGTAAAATTTGATATCGCCTATTCACCCCCCCTCTAGGCGACATCTGTGTCCTTTCAATTGGTATCAGAGCCCGGTCTCTCATTTTAGGCTTCACCGCCTTGAGAGCAAAGATGTCGGCTAGGGGATTAGTGCACAATGACACTTTTATATTCGATGGCACAAATTATGATACTTGGAAAATTCACATGCTTAATTATTTTCGGGTCATGGACCCATCTATGGAGCGAATTGTAGATGCGGGTTTTTCTCCTCCAAAGGATACTCAAAATCTATCTTTATAGGATGATAAAAACTTGTATCTCAATGCTCAAGCTACTCATGTGATTGTTAATGCTTTGAGCGATGTAGTTACCTTCTCCATCACGCCTTTTCGGAGCGCTCATGAGATATGGACAAAGCTTCAAGAAAAATATGGTGTGTCCAAGATTATTGAGGATGATTGTATTCCTTCCACTTCCGGCCGCAATGAACTTTCATCCACTTCACCAAAGTGTGGCAAGACACAAGGTAATGATATGGTGAGTGGTGATGAAACTTGCAATGGTGATAGTATACTTACTTTTGATGATCCCTCATCTCTATCTCATTGCAATGCTTCATCTTTGGACTTAAACACTTGTAGCCCCATAAATGTTTTACATGCTTGTGTTGATAGTCCTTGCATATCATGTGTAAATTTCTCGAATAAATCTCATGATGATATGCTTGCTTTGTCTTGTTGCGATGATACAAATGCTTCTATTTCCTCTAGTATTTGTGATGCTAACCATATAGAGGAAACCGAAGAGTCTTTGGGCCAAGACAAGGTCTTGAATGGAGCTTCAAGTATTTCTTCATCTTCTTCTTCTCACGGTTCCCACATATGCCTTATGGCTAGGTCTTCAAATCATAATGATGTTGAGGACAATGGTGAGGATGAGGAAAATGAAGAAGACTATATTGAGTATTTAAACAAGAAGGGTAAGGTGGTCTTTGATGCTTTGCATAACCATAAAAATGTTTTGCCCAACTTCTTTGAAATCATGAGTTGTGCTATTGAGAGCATGAAAATCATTGAGATGAAGGAAGAACAAATTGATAAAATGTTTTCTCTTGAGCGTGAGTATGCCAATGATATCCATGATTTAAAATATGCTCTAGAGGAAGAGCAAGAGCTTCGGGTTTCTCTTGAGGAGAAGCTTGAATCCATTGAGGAGTCATGTAATGAAATTATTTCTAAACTCACTAAAGAATGTGACCTCGCTCTTGCCAAGTTGTCTTCTCCTATTGCTCATGATAATGATGCTTGTGCTACTAACTCTACTTCTTGTGAAGCATCTATTTTGAAGGAGAATGTTGAGCTAAGGGCTCAACTTGAATTGCTAACTAGCAAGTATGGGAAATTGGAAGAAAGTTATGAAAAGCTATCTAGCTCTAATGAGGATCTTCTAGTGTCCCATGCTCACCTAAAGTTAGCTCATGAGGCTATATCTACAAAGGTAACATCTTGTGAGCCTCATGTGGACACTTGCACCACTTCTCAAAATGCCATATTAGCATGTGCTAGTCCTAGTAATTCATCCACTCATAATATTGCTACATCTTGTGATGAATTACTTTCCTTGCCTTGTTGCTCTAACAATGAAGCGTCTACTTCCTCTAGTACTTGTGTTGTCATTAACCATGTAGAGGAAATCAAAGAGCTCAAGGCCCAAGTCACTTCATTGGAGAAAGACTTGGAAAATTGTCATGAAGGGAAGTCCACACTCAACAAGATCTTGAGTGTGCAAAAATCCCCCAGTGACAAGAGTGGACTTGGATTCAAATCCAATAACAAGAACAAGTCCAAGATAAACAAGAAGAAGAAGGGCCAAGAACAAGTCAAGAATTTGGCCAAGATTGTTTGCTTCAAGTGCAAAATTGAAGGGCACCATGTTAGATCTTGTCCTTTGAAGAAGAAGCCTCTTAGTGAGAAGCAACAAGGGAAGCGGCCTCAAGTTCAAGGCCATGCTCAACCTCGAGTTGAAGAAAGGTCACTTCCCAAGAAAAATCAAGCTAATTCTCCCCTTGTGGAGAAATCAAGTGAGAAGAAGGTGAAGAAAAGAACTTGCTACATATGCCATGAGAAGGGTCACCTATCTTCTTCGTGCACTAGTGGTAACTCATCCAACCCTATCATAATTGAAGATGCTTATTCACTTTGCAAGGATAAGGTTGGCAATGTGTTTGCCAAATTTGTTGGCGCTCAAAGTGGTGTCAAGAAAAGAACCATTTGGGTTGCCAAACCTATTGTTACTAACTTCTTAGGACCCAACTTGGTTGGGGACCAACAAGCCATTACTTGAACAATAGGTGTTGTTGGAGGGAATTGGAGACTTGGCCATATCATGAAGAATTAAGGGATCTTCATCAATTATATTTTCTCAAGTCAAGTCAAGTGGATTATCTTGTGTCTATCATATATCCAATGTTCCTCCTTGCGGTAACATGTATTCAACTTATCTACATTGAAAGTTACTCGCCCCTTTACATGTGTTGGGTTTTGTATCTTGCATGTGTTTGTATATGTTGTGCTTCCTACTTGCTTCATTTTGAGTAATCAAGTATGTGCATGTTGGTTTGCACACCATGTACGATTGTTCTTGTTGAGCCTTTTGCATCTCGTTTTATCTTACTTGGCTCTTGTGAGAGATTATTGGACCATCCCATTTTGGGGGAGTGATATGCTTTGCACTTCACAATCCTAAAAATGTGTGTAAATGAGGAATACCACTTAGTATTGATATTTAAAGATTATCTAGTCTCTATCTGGCATGTCATTCTCAAAAGAAATTCAAATTCTATAATGTCCATTAATCATCTTGTTGGATTTTATTTGCCTCTTGTGGAAAATAAATGTTTTATCACATTATGGGGGAGTAATATGCTTTGTGCATACTACAAACCAATATAATGTGTATATTTGAGGTCGTGTCACATAGTGTTGATATTGTAAATTATCTTGCTTCTATGTGGCATATTTTCTCAAACAAGTTCCAATTTGCCAAATTGTTTTATTGCTCATGTTTTGGATCTTGTTTGTGAGATACTTTCTTGATAGGGTTTTCCTAAAATGTGGAATGCTACATCAAAGTTGGAAAACCATTAGCTTCAAGTTATCTTAATCACTGCTTTGCATGATTATTTAACTATTTGAGTCTATCAAGAATATCTTCTTTAGCATGGTGATTAATTCTTATCATTCTCCGTATGCTTCTTTGTTGTGAAGATGATCTTGGATTTATATGTAAACTACCACCGGGAAATAAATCCAAATACCTCTTGTTCTTGGACAATTGGTACTATATCATGTGGCACATGTATATTGATTATCTTTACATTGGCTATTGCTTTTAATTGCCTTATCTCTAGCCAAAAATGTATTTGTTTTAGCTCCCATTGTCTTCCGTGACTTTTGTTATTCCATTTGATTTCGTTGAACTTCTCTTGTATTATTTCTATATAGGTAGATGTGATGATCCCACTTGTGTGCATTTTGTATTCAAATGCAAAATCATATATAATGCACTAATCTTGGGGGAGCTCTCATATATTTATTATAACACACTCTTTGTTCTTATTTCATTTGGTATTGGTTTTTGTTGGAAGATAAATATTTTCTTTTTGGTACTTAGTGTGCCATCATAAAAAGTGTGGAGAGTTTGGTTTGTTTGTTTGAACCTTGCTCTCTTTGGGAGTTGGTGATCTCATTCCTTATTATTTATTTCTTACTCTTAAAATGAGATATGTCTTTGAGCATGTGTGTTTTAGTTATGCTTTATGCTCATTGGCTTTTGCTTGGTTCACTAATTGAACTTTGGAGTCAATCTTGTGTTGATTTGATTCTTTGATATAATTTGGACAACCTTTTGTAGCTTCACAATTTTGTGTGCTCGCTTGTCCTTCTTGGTGGTTTGTCCAAATTGTATCTCCTTTGGCTCTTGAAAGTCATGTGCATGCATATTTACTAAATATATACTTTATGGCATGCTTTGCTTTATTTGATCAAATATATATGAGAAGCTCCATCAAATCCTAAATCGGCTAAGATGTGCATGAAATTCAATTTCATATATATATGCACATATTTATGTAGAGTTTATCCTATATGTTATAGTTTCTAACTACTTTGGACCCAATGAGTTTGGGGACAATCTTGTACTTGAACTTTGTTTTAGGTACATGGAGATATATTGGTGCTTGTCTCAATAATAAGGATGAAGTGGTGACTAAATGATAATTTGAGGCAAGCTAGGATTATTGAAGAACTCCTATCTACTACATCCTACCTTTAATATCTCGGTAACAAGTATCTTTTTATGCATACTTTTCTAGCGTCCACCTTGTGTAGGTTGTTTCTTGGCATGGATATCTTTATTTGAAAACCATGTGGTTCTTGCAAGGATTCTAATGAACCTCTTTATTTGCAAATGTGAGCAAGTTGAGATGAGGACATATTATGGGCACATCTAAAAATCATGTCATGATTCTCTATCCCATATGCTTGAAGCTTGCCATCTATATTGTGATCATGGATATGTGAAGATATGCTTAAAGAGAGTCTCTTCCATAGTAGAGTATGGGGGAGCAACCCGCAAGACTTCACCAAGCAAGCTCAATCAAGAAAGGTGGTCCAACTTGAGAAGATCAAGATCATCATTATCCACCTCAAGTGGAATGCTCAAGGCAAAGGTATGATATTGATAGGGTTTCTTTCTTACCGGTCTCATGGTGTTAGTTGTGAGACCGGATTATAGGATCGGTAGCCGTACTATCAAGAGGGCTCTCGAGTGAGTAACTTAATTGTATCATTCGGAGAGAGCTCAAACCTTTGCATACTTGGCATCATCTTTCTTGGTTCTTATTTGGGTTTTATCCATGTGAGTTCTAGAGCTTGTGGTTATTTCCATGACAAGCTCTAGCTCATCAAAAACGATTTCGCATAAAGCACTTCTTGCGTGTTTGGTGTTTGGAGGTTTTACCGGTTTGTCTTCGAAGAGAGGTCAAACCTTCATCATTTGGTTTTATTGCTCCTTGGTTGGACTATGATGTTTCTCTGCACAAAGTTGTAGAGCTTGTTGTTGTGATTCCAACGAGCCCAAGATCATCGAAAACGGAGTCCGGAGCTCAAGTTATTGCCGTTTTCGTTTTGGTGTTTCTGCCAGTTTCAGGAGGGCGGCTTTAGCCGGCCCAGGGCCGGAAATAGCCGGACCGGGGCGCTCGAATGCCTCTCTGTTTCAGTCCGGATTTTGTCCGGCTTTAGCCGGTCTGGCCGGCTTTAGCCGGTGTTAAGTCCGGCTTTAGCCGGGTCTAAATGGCTGTAACGGTCATATTTCGTGGGGGGACCAATAAAAGGTCCCCCTTCTTCCCAAGGGCTGGTTGCTTGTTTTCCCCTTCTTTCTCTCTCTCTCCCACCATTGTTGACCTTGGAAAGCTTGCCCATCTCTCAATCCCTCCCATGATTCTTGGATATTTTTGAGGGAAAAGAGAGAGGAGATCTAGATCTATCTTTCCACCAATCAAAATCTCTTCTAAGTGAGGGGAACATAGAGGATCTAGATCTTGGAGTTCTTTGTGGATTTCATTTGTTCTTCCTCTCATATCTCTCCATAGCATTAGTTGCTTTGGTAGGATTTGAGTGAGAAGGATTTGAGCACCGTGTGTCTCTTGCCATTGCATAAGTTGCATCGGTTTGAGTTCTCCCCGGAGATTCGAGTAAGTGAAAGTTTGTGAGCTTATTACTCTTGGGTTCTTGGAACCCTAGACGGCTTTGTGGCTTTGTGGAGCCTTGGTGGCTATCCTTGGGAGCCTCCAATTAAGTTGTGGATGCGTGCCCCAAGATTTGTGTAAAGGCCCGGTTCCGCCTTGAGGAACCCCTTAGTGGAAGAGTGAGCTAGGCCTTGTGGCGCAAGCTCACACCGGAGAATAGGGTGAGGCCTTTGTGGCGTTGGTTAGGCCTTTGTGGCGATACCACACCCCTCCAACGAGACGTACTCCCTTTCAAGGGAGGAACTCGGGAATACATCATCGTCTCCGCGTGCCTCGGTTATTCCTATACCCGAAGCTCTTTACTTATGCACTTTACATTGTGATAGCCTTCGTGCTTGAAGTCATATATCTTGCTATCACCTTGTTACTTGTATTGCTTAGCATAAGTTGTTGGTGCACATAGGTGAGCCCAGTTTATTTAGGTTTGTGTGCTTGGCAAAATAAACGCTAGTTTAATTCCGCTTTTGTTCAAGCCATTCGTAAAATTTGATATCGCCTATTCACCCTCCCCCTCTAGGCGACATCTGTGTCCTTTCAGGAGCGTCAGTTGTTTTTAGTTTTCAGTTTTGTTTAGTTTTGTTTGCTGCAATAAATGGTTGGACCCCAACGAAATTCTTTTGGAGAAGTTGCCTTGCTTTTCATTTGCCAAGAACACTCCTTTTTCGCTCTTATCGTTTCAACGAGTGTTCTTCTTTTTCTAGAACTGTGCTTAGCTTTCGTTTTTTGCCTTGATTTTTATTCAGATCTTGTTATATCTTTTCATCAAGGTGTATTTTGACCTCTGGTCCATGTTGGTTTTCATCAAAAGAGTTGTTTATAAAAAGTTCGAATGGTGTTGGAAAAGAGAAAAAGCTTTATGCGAAAAAGTGGTACAAGAAGGAGCTTGTGTAGACTGCGGCCTAGGCTTTTGCATGTCGTGCTTGATGTCTTTTTGATAGTATGCTTAGTGGTTTTGCTGTAGCATGACTTGTCTCAAATGACTGAGATTGCTTAATGAGCCTTTGAAAAAATCATGCGTTGTTTTAATTATTTGGAAGCATTATTTTGGTTTTCTCCTTTGATGCTTTATTTGGGTTGACTTGGCGTATGCTCACACATGTTAGACTCATACAAAGTCGCCATTGCCTCTATGATCATTTAGTTTTTGACTTTTGATGCCATCTTATGCTTCTTTTAATGTCGCTTTTGTCGCTATGCATGATTATGGCCATTATTGCTCTCTTAGTTGGTCGCTCCCAGTCTTTTGCTAGCCCTCATTTTGTACTGAGTATGAGCTCTACTCGTGCATCCAACTCCTAAAAACCAAGTTGTTCCAAAGTGTCCACCATACATACCTATTAGCAATTTGCTATTCCAAAGTACATTTGACTTGCTTTTATCTATCCTTCAAATTAAACTCTTTTTGGTGTTATGCAAAAATTGGTCAGTAAAGCTCTCACGAACCTGATGGCACACTTTACTTTTCTTGTTTTAAAATTTTGACATTGTGGCTCTCTTATGTTGAGTTGTTATGCTTCCAAGTTGTAAGTTGGAAATTAGCCCAGCCATGCCGTCATGGGGCAAGCTTTCAGCATTGCACTATCTTTCATTTGAGTTGATATCGTGATCTTTTGTTTATGGATACTCGCGATGTGAAATAAGTTGGGAATCTTGCGGGATCATGGAGTTTTTATATGTGTTAGGGAAACGCCTGGGCCGCTAATCTAAGCCATGCATAATTCATGGTGGAAATTTATAGCATGCCCATAGTGAACATTCGACGACGCATCTCACAATAAAAAGCTATACCAATGATAAATAAAAGAGATGCCGAGGTGTTCATTGTCTGTTTGTCCTATCATTTTGATGTGGGATTGTTCCATGTCATCGGGCACGGAGATACCCCGTTGGCGGTTCTCGATGATACACATATATTTACAATGACAAGAGCTTGCTTGGGACTCTAAGTCGAGTAGCATGAGGTTTGGGTATTCGTATTTCATGGGACATGAGGTTTTTAACTTATGATTTGTCAAGCATATGCATCATAAGTGTACTCGCATTAACTTTAACCATTCAAGATGCCTATGATGGGGGCAATGAGAGCTCAAAGCCGGTAAGTACCATAATATTTGAAGGTTTATAAACTTACAATCACTGCTTCCCTCCGCGAAGGGCCTTTCTTTTACTTTTATGTTGAGTCACCACCTTCTACCTTTATGCACTGTCTAAGAGAGCATAGTTGTCATTCTAAGTATAATGTGCATTGTCCCAAAGTTTTCATTGATTGATTCATATTGTTGGTTTCACTTGTTCTCAAATTACTTGTATCTAGTCGCCCTCCTAAACTTGAAGGTGTCCTATGCATTTATGTTTTGCTACTCTATGAGGGACAAGCTGAAAACCATTTGTATGTTTTTCCTTATGATTTGAACACACGTTTGACTTTCATTGTTTCATTTTCATGATCTTTTGTGTGTGTTCATTTTCATGTTATAACATGGTTGGTAAGTTTCTTTTATCAAGATTATATCTTTCATGCCCATGTTTTAAGTTCTTTTGATCCCAGCACACAACGCTTACATAGTTGATCAAGATTGTGTAGGTGCAAGTCACCTAAAAAATTATTTCTTTTGCTATCACTTACCTACTCGAGGACGAGCAGGAGTTAAGCTTGGGGATGCTGATACGTCTCTAACATATCTATAATTTTTGATGCTTCATGCTTGTTTTTACACAATTTGCTTAGTATTTCGTTACACTTCGTGGCATTTTTATGCATTTTCCGGAACTAACCTATTAACGAGATGCCACAGTGCTAGTTCCCTATTTTCTGCAGTTTTTGTGTTTCAGAAAAGTTACATAGGAAATATTCTCAGAATTGGACGAAACAAAAGCCAGACGTCCAGATATTTACCGGAGCTTCCAGAGAACCGAAGAGGAGACGGAGAGGGGCCACTGGGGGGCCACACCACCAGGGGGTGCGACCCAGGGCTGGCCCGCGCCCACCTGTGGTGAGCCCTACTAGGTCCACTTCTGACGCCGCCCCTTCGCCTATAAAGACCCCTCGACAAAAAAAACCTAAAGACCCGATCACTTTTCCAGAATATATCGCGATCCGCCGCTGATGCGTGGTAAATGACCAGCCCGTTGGGAACCCCAAGAGGAAGGTGTGATGAGTATAGTAGCTCGTTTTCCCTCAGTTAGAAACCAAGGTTTAATGTCGATCTTGAAGAGGAGAGACGGTGACGACTGAAGGTGATGCTTGCTAGTTTGCGACAGCAGCGGACAACTGGCGCTTCGTCCAAGCTTTGCTTGCTAGCTGCAACGTGGAACCTGCACAAACACAACCAAATACTTTGCTCCCAACTTACGATGAGGTTGTCAATCTCACCGGTTTGCTTGAAACAAAGGTTATGAGCGTATCGAGTGGAAAACAGTAGAGAATGCAATAAAGTAAACAGTGCGAGAAAGTAAACAGGTGATAGCAATATGATGGAAATAGGACCGGGGTCCACAGTTCACTAGTGGTGTCTCTCCATAAGATAAAACATGTTGGGTAAACAAATTACAGTTGGGCAATTGATAGAATAAAGATAAACGTGATATGTCAAGAAGATCACTATGAGATTTACTCTGGGCATTACAACAAAATACATAGACCGCCATCCAACTGCATCTATGACTAATAATCCACTCCCGGGGATATCAATCCGAACACCCCAGTAGTATTAAGTTGCGAACAACAGATAATTGCATTAAGCAAAGTGTGTAATGTAAACAAAGCATATGCCCTTGATCATATGAATGTTGTTTTCTCCCTAGTAGCAACAGCACATCTACCACCTTAGAGGTTTCTGTCACTCCCCCAGGTGAAATAGAGGCATGAACCCACTATCGAGCATAAATACCCCCTCTTAGAGTCACTAGCAACTACTCGGCCAAGATAGCTACTAACAACGGAGAGCATGCAAGATCATAAACAACATAGAGATAACAAAAGATAATATTCAGTACAGCAACTTAATCATAAACACCAATATTCATCGGATCCCAACAAACCAACATCATAGAATTACATAACGGTGATCTCAATCATGTAGGGCAGCTCATGAGATCTAAACATGAAGCACATGGTGGAGAAGTAACCATCTAGCTACTGCTATGGACCCATAGTCCAAGGTAGACTACTCACTCATCGCTCCGGAGGCAAGCATGGCGATGAAGAAGACCTCCGGTGGCGATTCCCCTCTCCGGCAGGGTGCCGGGAAGAGCTTCTGGACCCTCCCGATCTTCGGGTCGACGGCGGCGGCGGATCGCGATGTGTTCTGGAAATCTGATCGGGTACTTAGGTTTTTTCCGTCGGGGGGTCTTTATAGGCGAAGGGTCGATGTCAGAGGAGGGGCCAGGCGCCCTCACACGGGGGTGGCGCGGGCCAGGGCCTGGCCGCGCCGCCCCTGTGTGTGGGGCCCTGGTGGCCCCCCTCCTACTTCTCTTCGGATCTCTGGAAGCTTCCGGGTAAAATAAGACTTCAGGAACTTGTTTCGTCCCATTCCGAGAATATTTCCTGTGTATCACTTCTAAAACACAAAAATAGCAGAAAACAGGAAACTGGCACTATGGCACTTGTTAATAGGTTAGTTCCGGAAAATGCATAAAAGTGCCACTAAGTGTAACGAAACAATAGGCAAATGGTGTAAAAACAAGCATGGAGCATCAAAAATTATAGATACGTTTGAGACATATCAAGCATCCCCAAGCTTAACTCCTGCTCGTCCTCGAGTAGGTAAGTGATAACAAAAGAATAATTTTTGAGGTGACATGCACCTACACAATCTTGATCACATATGTAAGCATTTGTGAGCTGGGATCATAAGAACTTAAAACATGGGCATGAAGATATAATCATGACAATAAGAAACTTAGCAACCATGTTGTAAACATGCAAATGAACACAAACAAAAGATCATGAAAATGAAACAATGAAAGTCAAACGTGTGTTCAAATCATAAGGAAAAACATACAAATGGTTTTCAGCTTGTCCTTCAAAGAGAGCAAAACATAAATGCATAGGACACCTCAAAGTTTAAGAGGGCGACTAGATACAAGTAATTTAAGAACAACTGAAACCAATCATCATGAGTCAATCAATGAACTTTGGGACAATGCATATCATACTAAGAATGACAACTATGCTCTCTTAATGGTGCATAAAGAAAGAAGGTGGTGACTCAACATAAAAGTAGAAGAAAGGCCCTTCGCAGAGATAAGCAGTGATTGCAAGTTTTATAACCTTCAAAAATTATGGTACTTACCGGCTTTGAGCTCTCATTGCCCCCATCATAAGCATCTTGAATGGTTAAAGTTAATGCGAGAACAATTATGATGCATATGCTTGACAAATCATAAGTTGAAGACCTCGTGCCCCGTGAATACGAGTACCCAAACCTCATGCTACTTTACTTAGAGTCCCAAGCAAGGCTCTTGTCATTGTAAGTATATGCATATCATTGAGAACCGCCAATGGGGTACCTCCGTGCCCGATGACATCGAACAAGCCCACACCAAAATGACAGGACAAGCAGACAATGAACACCTCGACATCTCTTTTATTTGCCTTTTGTTTAGCTTTTTATTGTGAGATGCGTCGTCGAATGTTCACCATGGGTATGCTGCAAATTTCCACCATGAATTATGCATGGCTTAGATTGGTGGCCCGGCGTTTCCCTAACACATATACAAACTCCATGATCCCTATAAGATTCCCAATTCATTTCACACCGCGGGCATCCATAAACAAAAGATCACGATATCAACTCAAATAAGAAGTGCAATGTTGAAAGCTTGCCCATGACAGCATGGCTGGGCTAGAATCCAACTTACAACTTGCAAGCATAACAACTCAACATAAGAGACCACAATGTCAAATTTTTAAGAACAGGAAAAAGTAAAGTGTGCCTTCCGGTTCGTGAGAGCTTTACTGACCGAATTTCGCATAACACTGGTAAGAGTTTAATTTGAAGAGAAAATAAAAGCAAGTCAAATTTACTTGGAATAGCAAATTGCTAGTAGGTATGTATGGTGGACACAATGGAAAACTTTGGCTTTTAGGAGTTGGATGCACGAGTAGAGCTCATACTCAGTACAAGGCAAGGGCTAGCAAAAGACTGGGAGCGACCAACTAAGAGAGCAATAATGGCCATAATCATGCAAACCGACAAAGCGACATTAAAAGAAGCATACGATGGCATCAAAAGTCAAAAACTAAATGATCATGAAGGCTATTGGCGACTTTGTAAGAGTCTAACATGTGTGAGCATGCGCCAAGTCAACCCAAATAAAGCATCAAGGAGAAAACCAAAATAATGCTTCCATACAAAAAAAATAACGCATGATTTTTTCAAAGGCTCATTAAGCAATCTCAGTTATTTGAGACAAGTCATGCTACAGCAAAACCACTAAGCATACTATCAAAAAGACATCAAGCATGACATGAAAAAGCCTAAGCCGCAGTCTACACAAGCTCCTTCTTGTACCACTATTTTGCACAAAGCTTTTTCTCTTTTCCAACACCATTTGAAATTTTTAAACACCTCTTTTGATGAAAACCAATAAAGATCAGAGGCAAAAATACACCTTGATGAAAAGATATGACAAGATCTGAACAAATCAAGGCGATAACGAAAACCAAAAGCAGCAGCAGAAAAAGTAGAACGCTCGATGAACGATAAGAGTGAAAACTAGAGCGTTCTTTGCAAATGAAAACGAGTACATCTCCTCCAAAGAAAATTTGTTGGGGTCCAACTATTTATTGCAGCAAACAAACAAACTAAACAACTAAGAAAATTAAAACAACTGACGCTCCAAGAAAAACACATAGTGCATGAAGCAATAAAAATATAGTGTTTTGAAAGGTGACCTGATTTTTGCCGATGAAGAAGGGGTGCCTCGGGGGCATCCCCAAGCTTTGACGCTTGTACTTCTTGGATATTTCTTGGGGTGATGCATGGGCATCCCCAAGCTTGAGCTTTTGTCCATTCTTCAACTCATCTCATCATTCTCCAATCCCTACACTTGAAAACTTCCTTCATACAAAACTAAACACAATTCTATTAGCAACATTAGTGTAAGCATAAAATATAATCAACCCTCTATTTGCTTCAGGTTTCAACTCAAAACCACCATATATAAAGTAAATACTACTGTAGCAACTTCCCAAAAGAAAGCGATAAAGTGGCAAACACAAATATTGGCAGAAATCTGTCAAAACTGAACAGCTGACAAAGGTCGAATTTTTGAAAGGTTTTCTGTTGCTCAAATAAAAAAGTGTTCAACTAACAAAAGTTTGGATATAACCTGGGGCATATGCACAAGAAATCGCAGGTCCAAAAGATAAACAGAGAATTTATACGAATTTTTACGGTGCAGCACCGAAAACAGTTTCAGGACAGCAACATCCCCAAATCTTTACCTCACTCAAATTAGAGGCTTCTCTTGGCACAAAAACGAAATAAAGAAGATAAGGAGCGGTCATTACAGTAGTAATGACTTCCAAGACTCAAATAAAAGAAAAAGTACTGAAAAGAAAACATTGGGTTATCTCCCAAGAGTGCTTTTCTTTAACGCCTTTGAGCTAGGCGCAGAAAATTGCGAATCAAGTAACATCAAATGATGAAGCATCAAGCTCATAATTTGCTCTAAGAATAGAGTCAAAAAGTAATTTCTTTCTTTTCCTAGGGAAGTGTTCCATACCTTTCTTTAGTGGGAATTGATACTTGATAGTGCCTTCCCTCATATCAATAATAGCACCTACAGTTCGAAGAAAGGGTCTTCCCAAAATAATAGGACATGAAGCATGGCATTCAACGTCCATAACAAGAAAATCAACATGAACAAGGTTATTGTTAACCGCAATAAGAACATCATTAATCTTTCCCAAAGGTTTCTTCTTAGCAACATCAGCAATAGGAACATCAAAATAACAATTTTCAAGCGGTGGCAAATCAAGCATGTCATAAATCTTTCTAGGCATGATAGAAATACTAGCACCTAGATCACATAAAGCATGGAAATCATAACCATTAACATGCATATCAATGATGGGTTCCCAACCATCTTCTAGCTTCTTGGGAACAGAGGCTTTTTGCTTCAACTTTTCATCCCTAATTTTTATGAGAGCATTGATAATATGCTTAGTAAAAGCAATATTTAAAGAACTAGCATTGGGAGTCAAAGCAAGCTTTTGCAAGAACAAAATAACTTCAGATATATTGCAGCCATCAACATCAAAATCATTAAAAGAAGTAGAGCTATCATCTCCCACACTCCGAAAAATTTCAGCACTCTTTTGGGAAAAAGTTTTGGCAGTTTTAGGCTTTTTAACACAAGGAGTGGGAGTTTTCTCTGTACCAATCAAAGTAAGAGGATTGCTATCAGTAGGAGCAACATCATTAGAGGTAGTAATGGTACATACCTTCATCTCTCTAGCCATCTCATCTTCTCTTTCCCACCTAGCATGCAATTCCGCTAACAATCTAATATTTTCATCAATTCCAACTTGAATAGCATTAGCGGTAGCAAAAACATTGTTCTCTTTCACCTCATTAGAAAACACTTTTGATTTCAGAATTTCAACATCATGAGCAAGGTTATCAACTTTAGAAGCAAGAATATCAATTTTGCCTAACTTTTCCTCAACGGACTTGTTAAAAGCAGTTTGCTTACCGATGAAGTCCTTGAGCATTACCTCAAGCTCGGAGGGCGCGGCCCTAGTGTTGTTGTAGGA
Organism: Dactylis glomerata; assembly: GCA_007115705.1. Taxonomy (NCBI): domain Eukaryota; kingdom Viridiplantae; phylum Streptophyta; class Magnoliopsida; order Poales; family Poaceae; genus Dactylis; species Dactylis glomerata. Next base: position 4,606,663 of record QXEO01000406.1, on the reverse strand, counting down.
ATTACCATAAGAGTTACCATAACCATTACCAATGGTAGAAGGATATGGTCTATAATTGTTACTAGCAAAATTGTTCCTATAAGCATTGTTGTTAAAATTATTGTTTCTAATGAAATTCACATCAACTTGCTCTTCTTGAGCAACCAGAGAGGCCAAAGGAACATTATTAGGATCAACATGAGTCCTATCATTAGCAAGCATAGCCATAATGGTATCAATCTTATCATTCAAGGAAGAGGTTTCCTCAACAGAATTTACCTTCTTACCTTGTGGAGCTCTCTCGGTGTGCCATTCGGAATAATTTACCATCATGTTGTCGAGTAGCTTTGATGCGGCGCCCAAGGTAAGGGTCATAAAAGTGCCTCCAGCAGCTGAATCAAGTAGATTCCTTGAAGAAAAATTCAGTCCTGCATAAAAAGTTTGGATAATCATCCAAGTAGTCAGTCCATGAGTGGGGCAATTCTTTATCATAGATTTCATTCTTTCCCAAGCTTGAGCAACATGTTCATTATCAAACTGAGTAAACTTCATAATATTGCTGCGCAAAGCTATAATCTTAGCAGGAGGATAGTATCTACCAATAAAAGCATCCTTACACTTAGCCCATGAATCAATACTATTCTTAGTCAAAGACAGCAACCAATCTTTAGCCTTTCCTCTCAAAGAAAAAGGAAACAACTTGAGCTTAATAATATCACTATCAACATCCTTATATTTCTGCATCTCACATAGCTTAACAAAATTGTTGAGATGAGCTGCAGCATCTTCAGTACTAGCACCAGAAAATTGCTCTTTCATAACAAGGTTCAATAAAGCAGGCTTAATCTCATAAAAGTTTGCAGCAGTAGCAGGTGGTGCAATAGGAGTGCAGATAAAATCACCATTGTTTGTGCTAGTAAAGTCACACAACTTGGTGTTTTCAGGATTGGCCATTTCAGCAAAACGAAAGTAAACAAGTAAAAACAGCTACCAAGGATTCTAATTTTTTTGGGTTTTTGATATAAAGCAATGCAGGTAAAATAAATAAAGTAAAGCAAAGCAATAACAAAGTAAAGGATGTGTGTGCGAAGAACTCCCCTCGCAGAAGTCTTCTCTTCCTCCCCGGCAACGGCGCCAGAAAAAGAGCTTGATGCGTGGTAAATGACCAGCCCGTTGGGAACCCCAAGAGGAAGGTGTGATGAGTATAGTAGCTCGTTTTCCCTCAGTTAGAAACCAAGGTTTAATGTCGATCTTGAAGAGGAGAGACGGTGACGACTGAAGGTGATGCTTGCTAGTTTGCGACAGCAGCGGACAACTGGCGCTTCGTCCAAGCTTTGCTTGATAGCTGCAACGTGGAACCTGCACACACACAACCAAATACTTTGCTCCCAACTTACGATGAGGTTGTCAATCTCACCGGTTTGCTTGAAACAAAGGTTATAAGCGTATCGAGTGGAAAACAGTAGAGAATGCAATAAAGTAAAACAGTGCGAGAAAGTAAACAGGTGATAGCAATATGATGGAAATAGGACCGGGGTCCACAGTTCACTAGTGGTGTCTCTCCATAGATAAAACATGCTGGGTAAACAAATTACAGTTGGGCAATTGATAGAATAAAGATAAACGTGATATGTCAAGAAGATCACTATGAGATTTACTCTGGGCATTACAACAAAATACATAGACCGCCATCCAACTGCATCTATGACTAATAATCCACTCCCGGTGATATCAATCTGAACACCCCAGTAGTATTAAGTTGCGAACAACAGATAATTGCATTAAGCAAAGTGTGTAATGTAAACAAAGCATATGCCCTTGAGCATATGAATGTTGTTTTCTCCCTAGTAGCAACAGCACATCTACCACCTTAGAGGTTTCTGTCACTCCCCCAGGTGAAATAGAGGCATGAACCCACTATCGAGCATAAATACCCCCTCTTGGAGTCACTAGCAACTACTCGGCCAAGATAGCTACTAACAACGGAGAGCATGCAAGATCATAAACAACATAGAGATAACAAAAGATAATATTCAGTACAGCAACTTAATCATAAACACCAATATTCATCGGATCCCAACAAACCAACATCATAGAATTACATAACGGTGATCTCAATCATGTAGGGCAGCTCATGAGATCTAAACATGAAGCACATGGTGGAGAAGACAACCATCTAGCTACTGCTATGGACCCATAGTCCAAGGTAGACTACTCACTCATCGCTCCGGAGGCAAGCATGGCGATGAAGAAGACCTCCGGTGGCGATTCCCCTCTCCGGCAGGGTGCCGGGAAGAGCTTCTGGACCCTCCCGATCTTCGGGTCGACGGCGGCGGCGGATCGCGATGTGTTCTGGAAATCTGATCGGGTACTTAGGTTTTTTCCGTCGGGGGGTCTTTATAGGCGAAGGGTCGATGTCAGAGGAGGGGCCAGGCGCCCTCACACGGGGGTGGCGCGGGCCAGGGCCTGGCCGCGCCGCCCCTGTGTGTGGGGCCCTGGTGGCCCCCTCCTACTTCTCTTCGGATCTCTGGAAGCTTCCGGGTAAAATAAGACTTTAGGAACTTGTTTCGTCCAATTCCGAGAATATTTGCTGTGTATCACTTCTGAAACACAAAAACAGCAGAAAACAGGAAACTGGCACTGTGGCACTTATTAATAGGTTAGTTACGGAAAATGCATAAAAGTGCCACTAAGTGTAACGAAACAATAGGCAAATGGTGTAAAAACAAGCATGGAGCATCAAAAATTATAGATACGTTTGAGACGTATCAAGCATCCCCAAGCTTAACTCCTGCTCGTCCTCGAGTAGGTAAGTTATAACAAAAGAATAATTTTTGAGGTGACATGCACCTACACAATCTTGATCACATATGTAAGCATTGTGAGCTGGGATCATAAGAACTTAAAACATGGGCATGAAGATATAATCATGACAATAAGAAACTTAGCAACCATGTTGTAAACATGCAAATGAACACAAACAAAAGATCATGAAAATGAAACAATGAAAGTCAAACGTGTGTTCAAATCATAAGGAAAAACATACAAATGGTTTTCAGCTTGTCCTTCAAAGAGAGCAAAACATAAATGCATAGGACACCTCAAAGTTTAAGAGGGCGACTAGATACAAGTAATTTAAGAACAACTGAAACCAATCATCATGAGTCAATCAATGAACTTTGGGACAATGCATATCACACTAAGAATGACAACTATGCTCTCTTAATGGTGCATAAAGAAAGAAGGTGGTGACTCAACATAAAAGTAGAAGAAAGGCCCTTCGCGGAGGGAAGCAGTGATTGCAAGTTTTATAACCTTCAAAAATTATGGTACTTACCGGCTTTGAGCTCTCATTGCCCCCATCATAAGCATCTTGAATGGTTAAAGTTAATGCGAGAACAATTATGATGCATATGCTTGACAAATCATACGTTGAAGACCTCGTGCCCCGTGAATACGAGTACCCAAACCTCATGCTACTTTACTTAGAGTCCCAAGCAAGGCTCTTGTCATTGTAAGTATATGCATATCATTGAGAACCGCCAATGGGGTACCTCCGTGCCCGATGACATCGAACAAGCCCACACCAAAATGACAGGACAAGCAGACAATGAACACCTCGACATCTCTTTTATTTGCCTTTTGTTTAGCTTTTTATTGTGAGATGCGTCGTCGAATGTTCACCATGGGTATGCTGCAAATTTCCACCATGAATTATGCATGGCTTAGATTGGCGGCCCGGCGTTTCCCTAACACATATACAAACTCCATGATCCCTACAAGATTCCCAATTCATTTCACACCGCGGGCATCCATAAACAAAAGATCACGATATCAACTCAAATAAGAAGTGTAATGTTGAAAGCTTGCCCATGACAGCATGGCTGGGCTAGAATCCAACTTACAACTTGCAAGCATAACAACTCAACATAAGAGACCATGGAGTTTGTATGTTTTGCTCTCTTTGAAGGACAAGCTGAAAACCATTTGTATGTTGTACCTTCTGATTTGAACACACGTTTGACTTTCATTGTTTCATTTTCATGATCTTTTGTTTGTGTTCATTTGCATGTTTACAACATGGTTGCTAAGTTCTTATTGTCAAGATTATATCTTTCATGCCCATGTTTTAAGTTCTTATGATCCCAGCTCACAAATGCTTACATACATGATCAAGATTGTGTAGGTGCATGTCACCTCAAAAATTATTCTTTTGTTATCACTTACCTACTCGAGGACGAGCAGGAGTTAAGCTTGGGGATGCTTGATACGTCTCCAACGTATCTATAATTTTTGATGCTCCATGCTTGTTTTTACACCATTTGCCTATTGTTTCGTTACACTTCGTGGCACTTTTATGCATTTTCCGGAACTAACCTACTAACGAGTTGCCACAGTGCCAGTTCCCTGTTTTCTACTGTTTTTGTGTTTCAGAGTGATACACAGGAAATATTCTCGGAATTGGATGAAACAAGTTCCTGAAGTCTTATTTTACCCGGAAGCTTCCAGAGATCCGAAGAAGAGTAGGAGGGGGGACACCAGGGCCCCACACGCCAGGCTCGCGCGGCCAGGGGCCTGGCCGCGCCGCCATGGGGTGAGGGCCCCTGGCCCCACCTCTGACATCGCCCCTTCGCCTATAAAGACCCCCCGACGGAAAAAACCTAAGTACCCGATCAATTTTCCAGAACACATCGCGATCCGCCGCCGCCGTCGACCCGAAGATCGGGAGGGTCTAGAAGCTCTTCCCGGCACCCTGCCGGAGAGGGGAATCGCCACCGGAGGTCTTCTTCATCGCCATGCTTGCCTCCAGAGCGATGAGTGAGTAGTCTACCTTGGACTATGGGTCCATAGCAGTAGCTAGATGGTTGTCTTCTCCACCATGTGCTTCATGTTTAGATCTCACGAGCTGCCCTACATGATTGAGATCACCGTTATGTAATTCTACATGTTTGGTTTGTTGGGATCCGATGAATATTGGTGTTTATGATTGAGTTGCTGTACTGAATATTATCTTATGTTATCTCTATGTTGTTTATGATCTTGCATGCTCTCCGTTGTTAGTAGCTATCTTGGCCGAGTAGTTGCTAGTGACTCCAAGAGGGGGTATTTATGCTCGATAGTGGGTTCATGCCTCTATTTAACCTGGGGGAGTGACAGAAACCTCTAAGGTTGTAGATGTGCTGTTGCTACTTGGGAGAAAACAACATTCATATGCTCAAGGGCATATGATTTGTTTACATTACACACTTTGCTTAATGCAATTATCTGTTGTTTGCAACTTAATACTCATGGGGTGTTCGGATTGATATCCCCGGGAGTGGATTATTAGTCATAGATGCAGTTGGATGGCGGTCTATGTATTTTGTTGTAATGCCCAGAGTAAATCTCATAGTAATCTTCTTGACATATCACGTTTATCTTTATTCTATCAATTGCCCAACTGTAATTTGTTTACCCAGCATGTGTTATTTATCTTATGGAGAGACACCACTAGTGAACTGTGGATCCCGGTCCTATTTCCATCATATTGCTATTACCTGTTTACTTTACCCGCACTATTTACTTTATTTGCATACTCTACTGTTTTCCACTCGATACGCTCATAACCTTTGTTTCAAGCAAACCGGTGAGATTGACAACCTCATCGCAAGTTGGGAACAAAGTACTTGGTTGTGTGTGTGCAGGTTCCGCGTTGCAGCTAGCAAGCAAAGCTTGGACGAGGCACCATATATAAATTGTCTGAAGCTGTCGCAAACTAGCAAGCATCACCTTCAGTCATCATTGTCTGCTTTTCTCCTGAACGATAAATCTTGGTTTCTTAACTGAGGGAAAACAAGCTGCTATACTCATCATACCTTCCTCTTGGGGTTCCCAACGGGCTGGTCATTCACCACGCACAAGGACCTCTGATCTCCCACATCAACTTGGAGTATTAGTCATGCTCCCCCGGTTGACTTTGTGATCAATGGCCGGCACTATAACAAGGGATACTATCTTGCAGACGGTATCTATCCAAAGTGGGCAACATTTGTGAAGATTATCTTAAGTCCCATCCTTTCGAAGGAGGTGGAGTTTGTCAAGGCACAAGAAGGTTGTCGAAAGGACGTCGAGCGTGCATTTGGTGTCCTCCAGCAGAGATTTGTTGTAGTCCAATTCCCCTCTTTGAGTTAGTTCAAAGATCAGATATGGGAGGTGATGAACTGTTGTGTGTACTTACACAACATGATAATTGAGAATGAGCGAAAGTATCCGATTGCTCTGAGCGAACAAGCTGCACCATATGAGAGAGAGGGTCCTCTTGCATAGCCTAATCACCAGGTGCCGGCATCGTGGGCTGCGTTCATCACTATGCGTCAGGAGATTCGAGCCTCCACAATGCATCAACAACCGCAAGATGATCTGGTGGAGCACATATGGAGGTTTCGAGGCAACACCAACTAGTTTCCATTTGATTTGTTTGAAAACTTATCAAATTATTTGCTTGTTTTGTTAAACTGTAACGTTTATTTGTAAAATTAAGCCAAATCTTGGCAAACTGTATCAAGTTCGCCAAACTGTAACGTTTATTTGTAAAAATAAGCCAAAAACATCGATCTCCGGGCGTCTACCTGGGGAGCCGGCCTGGAAGTTCGGCGCTCCCCACGCCTAAGTTTTGGCGGGTGCTCTTAGATCTGCTGAGGCTACCGGTCTGCGGAGGTGAGAGTTCGCCATCGCCGGAGAGGTTTTACAATATCCCCGGAGTCTTAGAGCCGACGATCCACTGCCGGGGAGGTCGCCTAGGCAGACGTGGCCTGGGTTCCTTCCATGTTTGCAACTCAGAGACCGAACGGAGAAGGATTCGAACTCCTTCTGTAATCTACACCGAGAGGGAGTCGAATTCGAATCGGGTCTCGATTAGGTTGCGTATTGAGGATCTGAAAGGTTCTTGATGCGTGGTGAATGACCAGCCCGTTGGGAACCCCAAGAGGAAGGTATGATGAGTATAGTAGCTCGTTTTCCCTCAGTTAGAAACCAAGGTTTAATGTCGATCAGGAGAAAAGCAGACAATGACGACTAAAGGTGATGTGGACTGGCTTAGTAACACTCCAACAAGGGCGCCGTTAACGATACTTGTTGACTCGTCTTCGGCCAGTAGCAACGCAGAACCTGCACACACACAAACAAGTACTTTGCTCCCAACTTGCGATGAGGTTGTCAATCTCACCGGTTTGCTTGAAACAAAGGTTATGAGTGTATCGAGTGGAAAACAGTGGAGAATGCGATAAAGTAAACAGTGCAGGAAAAGTAAACAGGTGATTGTAATATGATGTAAAATAGGACCGGGGTCCACAGTTCACTAGTGGTGTCTCTCCATAGATAAAATAACATGCTGGGTAAACAAATTACAGTTGGGCAATTGATAGAATAAAGATAAACGTGATATGTCAAGAAGATCACTATGAGATTTACTCTGGGCATTACAACAAAATACATAGACCGCCATCCAACTGCATCTATGACTAATAATCCACCCTCGGGGATATCAATCCGAACACCCCAAAAGTATTAAGTTGCGAACAATAGATAATTGCATTAAGCAAAGTGTGTAATGTAAACAAAGCATATGCCCTTGAGCATATGAATGTTGTTTTCTCCCTAGTAGCAACAGCACATCTACCACCTTAGAGGTTTCTGTCACTCCCCCAGGTGAAATAGAGACATGAACCCACTATCGAGCATAAATACCCCCTCTTGGAGTCACTAGCAACTACTCGGCCAAGATAGCTACTAACAACGGAGAGCATGCAAGATCATAAACAACATAGAGATAACAAAAGATATAATTCAGTACAGCAACTTAATCATAAACACCAATATTCATCGGATCCCAACAAACCAACATCATAGAATTACATAACGGTGATCTCAATCATGTAGGGCAGCTCATGAGATCTAAACATGAAGCACATGGTGGAGAAGACAACCATCTAGCTACTGCTATGGACCCATAGTCCAAGGTAGACTACTCACTCATCGCTCTGGAGGCAAGCATGGCGATGAAGAAGACCTCCGGTGGCGATTCCCCTCTCTGGCAGGGTGCCGGGAAGAGCTTCTGGACCCTCCCGATCTTCGGGTCGACGGCGGCGGCGGATCGCGATGTGTTCTGGAAATCTGATCGGGTACTTAGGTTTTTTTCCGTCGGGGGGTCTTTATAGGCGAAGGGACGATGTCAGAGGTGGAGCCAGGCTCCCTCACGTGGGCCCCGCGCGGCCAGGGGCCTGGCCGCGCCACCCCCTTGTGTGGGGCCCTGGTGGCCCCCCTCCGACACTTCTTCGGATCTCTGGAAGCTTTCGGGAAAAATAAGACTTCAGGAACTTGTTTCGTCCAATTCCGAGAATATTTCCTGTGTATCACTTCTGAAACACAAAACAGCAGAAAACAGGAAACTCGCACTGTAGCGCTTGTTAATAGGTTAGTTACGGAAAATGCATAAAAGTGCCACTAAGTGTAACGAAACAATAGGCAAATGGTGTAAAAACAAGCATGGAGCATCAAAAATTATAGATACGTTTGAGACGTATCAAGCATCCCCAAGCTTAACTCCTGCTCGTCCTCGAGTAGGTAAGTGATAACAAAAGAATAATTTTTGAGGTGACATGCACCTACACAATCTTGATCATCTATGTAAGCAATGGTGAGCTGGGATCAATAGAACTTAAAACATGGGCATGAAAGATATAATCATGACAATAGGAACTTAGCAACCATGTTGTAAACATGCAAATGAACACAAACAAAGATCATGATAATGAAACAATGAAAGTCAAACGTGTGTTCAAATCATAAGGAAAAACAAACAAATGGTTTTCAGCTTGTCCTTCAAAGAGAGCAAAACATAAATGCATAGGACACCTTCAAGTTTAAGAGGGCGACTAGATACAAATAATTTGAGAACAAGTGAAACCAATCAATATGAGTCAATCAATGAACTTTGGGACAATGCATATCACACTAAGAATGACAACTATGCTCTCTTAATGGTGCATAAAGAAAGAAGGTGATGACTCAACATAAAAGTAAAAGAAAGGCCCTTCGCAGAGGGAAGCAGTGATTGCACATGTGCTAGAGCTTTTCATTTGTAAAACAGAGAGATAAAAATTGGTTTTGAGAGGTGGTTGTCTTTGTCAACGACTGGCAATGGGGTTCTTACTATCTTCCATACAAAAATGAAGCAAGTTTTTTGAGAGAGAGATTGGCACTTTTGTGCTCTTTTATAAAGCTTGGCACTCCTCCCCACCTTTTTTCTTTCACATACCATGGCTAACCGATTCCATCGGGTGCCCACCAACATTCACATTCTTTGGAGGAGTGCCTTTTTTTATTTTTTTTCTCTTTTTTCTTTCTTTTTGGAATAAACAATATGGAAGATAGCAAATCCGACCACTACGTCCCCATGAGCTGAAAACAGTGTCACAAAACGAGAAGTGTTTTGAAGGTTTTTGAAAGGTAGCACATGGAAATTTTACTTTGGAATGGCTTACAAATACCATGCATAGGAATTTATAGTGGACACAATGGAAAACTTTGGCTTTTAGGAGTTGGATGCACGAGTAGAGCTCATACTCAGTACAAGGCGAGGGCTAGCAAAAGACTGGGAGCGACCAAACTAAGAGAGCAATAATGGCCATAATCATGCAAAGTGACAAAGCGACATTAAAAGAGCATAAGATGGCATCAAAAGTCAAAAACTAAATGATCATGAAGGCTAATGGCGACTTTGTAAGAGTCTAACATGTGTGAGCATGCGCCAAGTCAACCCAAATAAAGCATCAAGGAGAAAACCAAAATAATGCTTCCATACAATAAAAACAACGCATGATTTTTCAAAGGCTCATTAAGCAATCTCAGTTATTTGAGACAAGTCATGCTACAGCAAAACCACTAAGCATACTATCAAAAAGACATCAAGCATGACATGAAAAAGCCTAAGCCGCAGTCTACACAAGCTCCTTCTTGTACCACTATTTTGCACAAAGCTTTTTCTCTTTTCCAACACCATTTGAAATTTTTATAAACACCTCTTTTGATGAAAACCAATAAAGATCAGAGGCAAAAATACACCTTGATGAAAAGATATGACAAGGTCTGAACGCAAATCAAGGCGAAATCGAAAACCAAAAGCAGTAGCAGAAAAAGTAGAACGCTAGAACAACTTCGTTTTCACTCTTATAAATTCATCGAGCGTTCTATGCAAATGAAAAGCAAGTACATCTCCTCCAAAGGAAATTTGTTGGGTCCAACCATTTATTGCAGCAAACAAACCAACTAAACCAACTAAGAAAAACTAAAACAACTGACGCTCCAAGAAAAAACATATAGTGCATGAAGCAATAAAAATACAGTGTTTTGAAAGGTGACCTGATTTTTGCCGATGAAGAAGGGGTGCCTCGGGGCATCCCCAAGCTTTGACGCTTGTACTTCTAGGATATTTCTTGGGGTGATGCATGGGCATCCCCAATCTTGAGCTTTTGTCCATTCTTCAACTCATCTCATCATTCTCCAATCCCTACACTTGAAAACTTCCTTCATACAAAACTAAACACAATTCTATTAGCAACATTAGTGTAAGCATAAAATATATTCAACCTCTTTTAGCTTCAGGTTTCAACCCAAAACCACCACATATAAAGTATATACTACTGTAGCAACTTCCCAAAAGGTTTCATGATCAAAAAGAACTCAAAAGAAAGCGATAAAGTGGCAAACACAATATTGGCAGAAATCTGTCAAAACTGAACAGCTGACAAAGGACGAATTTTTGAAAGGTTTTCTATTGATCAAATCAAAAAGTGTTCAACTAACAAAAGTTTGGATATAACCTGGGGCATATGCACAAGAAATCTCAGGTCCAAAAGATAAACAGAGAATTTATACGAATTTTTACGGTGCAGCACCGAAAACAGTTTCAGGACAGCAACATCCCCAAATCTTTACCTCGCTCAAATTAGAGGCTTCTCTTGGCACAAAAACGAAATAAAAGGATAAGGAGCGGTCATTACAGTATTAATGACTTCCAAGACTCAAATAAAATAAAAATTACTGAAAAGAAAACATTGGGTTATCTCCCAAGAGTGCTTTTCTTTAACGCATTTGAGCTAGGCGCAGAAAATTGCGAATCAAGTAATATCAAGAGATGAAGCATAAAGCTCATAATTTGCTCTAAGAATAGAGTCAAAAAGTAATTTCTTTCTTTTCCTAGGGAAGTGTTCCATACCTTTCTTTAGTGGAAATTGATATTTGATAGTGTCTTCCCTCATATCAATGATGGCACCTACAGTTCGAAGAAAAGGTCTTCCCAAAATAATAGGACATGAAGCATGGCATTCAACGTCCATAATAAGAAAATCAACGGGAACAAGGTTATTGTTAACCACAATAAGAACATCATTAATCCTTCCCAAAGGTTTCTTCTTAGCAACATCGCAATAGGAACATCAAAATAACATTTTTCAAGCGGTGGGTAAATCAAGCATGTCATAAATCTTTCTAGGCATGATAGAAATACTAGCACCTAGATCACATAAAGCATGGCAATCATAACCATTAACATGCATATCAATGATGGGTTCCCAACCATCTTCTAACTTCTTGGGAACAGAGGCTTTTTGCTTCAACTTTTCATCCCTAATCTTTATGACAGCATTGGTAATATGCTTAGTAAAAGCAATATTTAAAGAACTAGCATTGGGAGTCAAAGCAAGCTTTTGCAAGAACAAAATAACTTCAGATATATTGCAGCCATCAACATCAAAATCATTAAAATAAGTAGAGCTATCATCTCCCACACTCCGAAAAATTTCAGCACTCTTTTGAGAAAAAGTTTTTGCAGTTTTAGGCTTTTTAACACAAGGAGTGGGAGTTTCTCTACACCAATCAAAGTGAGAGGATTGCTATCAGTAGGAGCAACATCATTAGATGTAGTAATGGTACATACCTTCAGCTCTCTAGCCATCTCATCTTCTCTTTTCCCACCTGGCATGCAATTCCGCTAACAATCTAATATTTTCATCAATTCCAACTTGGATAGCATTAGCGGTAGCAAAAGGATCAGGCTTAGCGGACATTCTATTAACCAAAGAAGATTGCACATTAGACAATAAAGAAATATCGGTTTCAGCTTTGGAAACCTTAGCTTGCAATTCAGGAATAGCCTTGTTTAAATTTTCAAGTTGATGACTTATAGTCCTCAACAGAGCTGATTGCTCCTCATAGTCTTGGTGAAAGCCCTGTTCTGCTCATATTGCATCTGCATAAAAATTCTTGGTAGCCTTTTCAAGTTCAAAAATTCTTTCCTTCACTAGGCACTTTAGGTCTACCAAGATAGCTATTATCACCATTAGAAGGAGACTGCCTATAATTGTTACTAGCAAAATTGTTCCTATAAGCATTGTTGTTAAAATTATTGTTTCTAATGAAATTCACATCAACATGCTCTCTTGAGCAACCAAGAGGCCAAAGGAAACATTATTAGGATCACATGAGTCCTATCATTAGCAAGCATAGCCATAATGGTATCAATCTTATCATTCAAGGAAGAGGTTTCCTCAACAGAATTTACCTTCTTACCTTGTGGAGCTCTCTCGGTGTGCCATTCGGAATAATTTACCATCATGTTGTCAAGTAGCTTTGATGCGGCGCCCAAGGTAAGGGTCATAAAAGTGCCTCCAGCAGCTGAATCAAGTAGGTTCCTTGAAGAAAAATTCAGTCCTGCATAAAAAGTTTGGATAATCATCCAAGTAGTCAGTCCATGAGTGGGGCAATTCTTTACCATAGATTTCATTCTCTCCCAAGCCTGAGCAACATGTTCATTATCAAACTGAGTAAACTTCATAATATTGCTACGCAAGGATATAATCTTAGCAGGAGGATAGTATCTACCAATAAAAGCATCCTTACACTTAGCCCATGAATCAATACTATTCTTAGTCAAAGACAGCAACCAATCTTTAGCTTTTCCTCTCAAAGAAAAAGGAAACAACTTGAGCTTAATAATATCACTATCAACATCCTTATATTTCTACATCTCACATAGCTCAAGAAAATTGTTGAGATGAGCTGCAGCATCTTCAGTACTAGCACCAGAAAATTGCTCTTTCATAACAAGGTTCAATAAAGCAGGCTTAATCTCATAAAAAGTTGTAGCAGGAACAGGTGGTGCAATAGGAGTGCAGATAAAATCACTATTGTTTGTGCTAGTAAAGTCACACAACTTGGTGTTTTCAGGAATACCCATTTCAGCAAAACGAAAGTAAATAAGTAAAAACAACTACCAAGGATTCTAATTTTTTTGGGTTTTTGATAAAAAGCAATGCAGGTAAAATAAAATAAAGTAAAGCAAAACAATAAAACAAAGTAAAGAATGTGTGTGCGAAAACTCCCCTCGCAGAAGTCTTCCACTTTTCCCCGGCAACGGCGCCAGAAAAAGAGCTTGATGCGTGGTGAATGACCAGCCCGTTGGGAACCCCAAGAGGAAGGTATGATGAGTATAGTAGCTCGTTTTCCCTCAGTTAGAAACCAAGGTTTAATGTCGATCAGGAGAAAGCAGACAATGACGACTGAAGGTGATGCGGACTGGCTTAGTAACACTCCAACAAGGGCGCCGTTAATGATACTTGTTGACTCGTCTTCGGCCAGTAGCAACGCGGAACCTGCACACACAAACAAGTACTTTGCTCCCAACTTGCGATGAGGTTGTCAATCTCACCGGTTTGCTTGAAACAAAGGTTATGAGTGTATCGAGTGGAAAACAGTGGAGAATGCGATAAAGTAAACAGTGCGGGAAAAGTAAACAGGTGATTGTAATATGATGTAAAATAGGACTGGGGTCCACAGTTCAGTTCACTAGTGGTGTCTCTCCATAGATAAAAGAA